>JAROYE020000001.1:8752996-9160496 GCA_029619315.2 Dynastes maya | reverse complement strand
TATTTACATCTAACGCACGTTATCATTCGTTCGCATTCATTTGCTTTCCATCATTGCTGCTCGTGTGCAGGCATTCTGGGAAACGTTTCTGGGTAGCAAGCCACATCTGAACGAATTACTTCAAATATTCACATTCGCAAGCATTTCCAGTATTCCTTCTGGCGATATGACTTCTTTAAAGAACATATTCTGCCTATCAATTTTTAGACTAATTATTTCCAGAAGAATGGCGAAATTTTGTCGGGACATTCTGGTGAAGTTTTTTAAAATTGTATCATTCAAGTCAGATAGTAAGTTCATACCATTATGTCTATTTCTACTCCTGTATAAATCATTCATCCAAACAGTTCTTTGTATTCTTTATTTTTTTTCTACGAAATGGGTCAGGTGATAATTTTGTTTAAAAGTACAAACCACTATTGAGAACAAATAAGAGCATTACAAAAATAATGAAAATTTAGGAGACACCAGCGGTGTTAATGATATTCATTGAATCAAGTAATTGTTGAAAAATGGTGGATCAACTGAAGTACATCTAGCTAATGGGATATTACAAGAAGCAAGTATTTAAACAATCAAAGAAAATAGATCATGGGATTCTTCAACTTTACTTGGTTCAAAATTAACTTCAATTTTCGACCACTTACCAGAAACCGATTTATTCTCATACCCTGATATTTTGCAACAAAAGGAAGAGTAGAATCAACCGCGAGAACTTTAAAACCTCTCGTAAATTACAGACAAACTACGAGTTTAATATCCTTTCCGAACGGGTCCTTTAAGGCGCTATACCTAGAAGGAATTTCCTCCGTGAAAACACGCGAAATGTAGCTGGTACGCAGAACGCTAACATTAGTTTAGGTCCACGGAACAAAACTTAATTAAAACCGGTAAACTTTAGGTATATTTTTACCGAAATACGTGAATGTCAGAAAAACGTTTGTGAATGTGGCATTGGGAATACGTCCAGTTTGATACTTGCTTCAGAAAAGAAGCTAAAAACACCCAAGGGATAGAGCTGTTTCTTGTAGGCTTTGCAGGTATTTAACTAATTGATTCCATGCGAAATACCAGGTAGTCATCCGTTTCGCTTCCAACTTGCGATATAGCATGGCGTGGCTGGTATACGGAACAGCCGGTTAGACTAGCCCACTTGACGTTTATAAATATAACTGCTTCTCGTATACATGGTCTAAATTAAATCTTTCGAACACGCAACGGCAATTTCGTAAGTATCGCGAGTACTATATACTAATGTTTATGGCTATCCCTAGTCTATTTTTAACCGAAATGAAAACATTAACAATTCGCTACGCTCGTATTTTCGTAAGAGTCCGTCCTTTTCCGCGATAATAATAACAACGCTGAGAATCGAACCTAGATTGAAAAATGATAGCGGTGTGCCAAGTAAGAATGGCAGATGTTTCGAATGTGAAGCTATCTAGACTGTGAGATAATGTTATAATGCTATTTGTATACAGGGTGTCTCACCGGGAACTGCATCGATCGATATATGAAAGAATATACATTGGAAAATTCTGAAAACTTAGTATATACTATAGCCTACATTACCATTAAACTAAAATATTTTTAACAATCTGACACATCCGGTTATACCACCATTTCCATAAAGGTGATGTTGTAATTGGGAGGCACGTAAACAACCTTAACATCGAATGGTGTTCTTCCTTCAGCAAGGTTTTGAGGATATCCAGGGGCATTGTCCAAGAGAAGAATTGCCTTGGGTGGTAAATCATTTTCTTTACAAAAACGAAGCACGGTCGGACAAAAATAATCTGTGTGCCAATCTTTAGAAACGTTTTATGTAACCCAAGCTTTCTTGTACCATTTCCAAGAGACTGACAACATCTCTTTATTTAGACCCTTGAGGACACGTGGTGTTTATGAAGGATACACCAACATTGCTTTAATCCTCAAAGTTCCGGAAACGTTAGCTCCCAACAAAAGAGTAACTCTCTATCTTTCGCAGCTTTAAAACCTGAAGCGGAACGTTCTTCCTGGGAAATGAAGGTTCGTGATGGCAATTTCTTCCAATAAAGCCCAGTCTCATCAACATTAAAAATGAAGTCAGGCGGATAATTGCCTTGTTCTACACAGTCTTGAAACTCTTTTGGAAAAGCAGCTGCTGCCGCAACATCTGCACTTGCCGTCTCACCACATAATTTGACACTACGACACTTACTTCGAGAATTAAATCTCATAAATCAACCCTTGCTTCCCAAAAATGTTTGTTTCCTCGCCTCCTTCTGTCTTAAAATAATCAAAAATTTGCTTTCTCAGTTATAACAGCCTGAGTCAGAGGAATGTTTTTCTGATATAAATCATCTACCCATAATGATAATAATTTTTCAATTTTTTCGAAAATTTTACTTCTTCTATAACTGGACTTATGTTGCATTTAACGACGTAGATTGTTGCGCAAACTTTGTTATTCTATGTGCATTTTTCATGATGGTAGTGATCGTCGATGGAGTTAGGTTCATACTTTTACAGACATTAGGGCGTGTTTGTCCATCTTCCATTCTTCGAATCACTTTCATTTGTTTTCAAGTATAGATTTGTGTGCTTTTTTAGCATCATATTCAAATAACTTTTCTGCACTTCTTTCATCAGGCATGGTATTTTTACTTTACCAATAATTTATGTATAAATATTAAATAGATATTAAATAGAAGAAATAAATTGATTCAATTATAATACTGCATTTAATAAATGTGCATACGCCGTAGCAGCTCGGTAAATACGTTATCACACCTATCACTAACCTGGGCAAATATGCGGTAACAGCCAGAGGCGTGGCGAGCGCATAAAAGTTTACACATAACATAGAAGGTAAGAAATAAATTATAAAACGTGCTGAAACACTGACCGTTTTAAAAGTCTTCCGTGAAATCACAAACTGGGTAACATCTGTTAAATATTTGAATCATTAACGTTTCCACAGCTGTTTCAGTCAAGTGAGTATGACGAGCGGAATAAATGTTTTTTAAAACGACCGTTCGACATCTAGCGATGTTATATTTGCATATTTAAAATAATCTTTGAAACAACTTAATGCGTCTTCACACGCACCTTCACAAACTTGTCGTAATATAAGAAAATCGGAGTCTTTCTCTGAAACACTTTCAAATGTTCGTATTACACATCAATTTGTTTCGCCTTCTACAGCGCATAACTGTGCGTGAACATCATTCACAATTCGAACAGAATCCACCAGCGACATCGAAACGTTTTATAATTTTTCTATTCCCTCCGCTAGTCCGAAGTAATTGTTGTGAATAGTTTGTAAATCTCTTTTAACCTAACTATCTTGAAATATTTCCTGGCTTTTCTTGATTGCTGCAGCTTCTGTCGAATTGAATTTTAAAACTACCTTCTTTACTTGATCAAAATATTTGTTGTAGTAAAACGCAGCCTGCAACCATGTTCCACAACGTGTAATAATCGGCTGTGTGGTTCAGGTAAATCAAGACGCAGTTTGTGAAATAGTCGGGTGCGTTTCGAAACACTGCCTTTGTACTAGCAATCAATGCATTTACTAGTGGAAAACATGAAGGAATCGTTTGTGCCGCAAGATTTAGAATATGGATTTTACACGTAAGAAGTTACCACTGTGTTGTTCAATGAGTTCAACACCACCTTTAAAATCTCATCGGCAGTACAATTTATAACTCTGTGGTTCCATTGCACGTGCCATTACATTCACCACAGAATGTTTTTGACGATCTGTTGTTTTGTCCACACACAACCACAGTTTTTTATCTTTCAATTCCGTTTTCATTCTTTTTTCTATATGTTCACGAGCAAATAGCACTACATTTCGTAACGATGTCCGACTAGGTAATTTACAGTCCGCATATTTATTCCAGAAGGAGATAAATGCTTCTTTGTCTAGTAAACGAAACGATAGATTACATAAAATAAGAGCAACACATAAATCAAATGTAAATTTTTCTTGGTCTCGTATGCAACTTTTTGCAGAAGAATGCTGTTTGCTTTCGATGTGATGTTGATAACGGCTTCTGGACCAACACATTAAAGTGATTTTACAAACTAGACATTGAATTTTAGCGCCATCAAAAATTATGTCCGGCATGTCCACTATAAAGTTTTTAACTGTGTCTGCCATTGGTCGTTTTCGCGACGTACCTAACTGCGACATTTTTAAAGCAAACATAAGCGTACAATTACGAAATAAGTTACGACAGCCTACATATACACAGAACTACCCGCATACAGCATCGATTTAGTACTGACGCTGTGAACGCGTGAAATAAATAATCGCCGACTCCGCACCACATATCTACTACACTGACTGTTACGGCTGTTTGCCCAGACTACCTATCACTGGAGCATCAACCAGTCTAGTTGTCTTGGTACTTCCCCAGTCAGCCCAGTATGTACTCAGTCGAACCGGGGAATTTCAAGACGCAGGCATGTGGCGCTATTGTGAATCGGGGTAAATGAAACCGTCGTGAACCGTGGGCTAGCTGTACTTCCGCCCCCAAGTAGATTTATGGATAAAGCAATGCTTTTTGGCAAAGTTAACTTTCAAAATCCTTCAAATTAAGGTTCGGAATAATATAGAAGAGAACTTTCTAGGAATTCCTGGATGTTTGATCCCATACTCTATCTTTGTATTTTTTTCAACACTAGGCGTCAACTCATAGAATTAATTAGTAACAATTAATCTACAACAGTATTCAATTTCCATTAGTTACGTTATACATAGCACATACATAGATATGTAACACATCTCCTTGTAGTACAATTATCACGGCATATCTTGCTGCACGCAGACAGAACATACATTAGCTATTAATAAAGATTGAGAGGTCGTCTGGTGCGAAGGCGCTAAACCAGATTTAGTATCGAAGCGCGAACAGGGCTACCGTACTGCCGAATAGTTGGGAAATTATTTCATAAAACTAATTATTCAAGTTATTAACGTGCATGTGTTAATTATCGCATATTTGTCTGTTCGCTCACGTTGAAGATATTCCACCTATGGCAGGCGACAGCGCGCCGCATATCTCAATAGCTGATGTTATTCGTATTTTGCTCTATATACATACATGTTAAACACGCCTACTCACGCATATGAACGCAATAAATGTGTTTAAACACGATATTCTTGCAGCAACTAGGTTACACAATGGGAATGGCGTTTAATGTGAATTTTCTTTCAAAAAAAAATTTATTTAAAAAAATTGCAAGCTAGAGTAAATCAATAAAGTATTTTATAAATCAACCTCGTCGCGGGAATTTCTTGTGGTTCGATCAACCGGGGTGAAATCGATTACACCGGGGTTTTCACATTTTTATATATATATGGCAACAACGCATAAACAATTGAACGCCTCAGTGCAAAAAGTACCTATAGTTTGTTCTCGTTAAGATTGTAATAGATAGCGCTACGATCGGCGTCCATATTACGCCGGGGAAATTTATCTGATGGAAAAGTATCGGTTAATTCGAATTGTAAATTAACAGCGTTGTAAGCGTAAAAGTTTGGTTAACAAAATGTTATTGTAAATACCAAACTATAATATCGAATGGAATTATAGTTTTTCGTATTTTATGTGCAATATGTAACGACTCCATAATACAATATCTTGCCGTTCCATTAAAACACTGTTTCGACTTCGCTTCATCCACTTAACCCTAGGATGCATAACACGGGCCTCCGAAGCCCAGCGTGGTATTCTAAGCTTCATAACTTCTTTATCCTTAAATTTTTTCTTCTGGGCTTTGTCTATGCCTCAACTGGATCTTCCTGTTGCTAATTCTAATTGGCGTTTGATCTATATAATTTATAAGAAAATTGATATTTGAATTCTACCGCGTATTTACATTTCTCGGGCCTCGTAGGCCCGGTTTATTTTTGATTGATAATCGTTTATATTTACATCCAAAACTGTCTTTATTTAAATAATTTGTTGCTTCTCGCGTCAATGTACTGCATATTCCAATATTATTTGGAATACAATGTGTTAACAATTGGCTGCAACATGTTGTAACATGTAGGAACAGGCCTGCTTGAGGTGTTTGTTTGTGAATGTTCGTTATAGCGGCTTCAAGTTCAAGAAAATCGACCGGGCAATGTGCAACAGTGAGGTATGGAGATCCCAATTATAAGGAAACTCTAATGCGGTGGGCAGAGGAATGTGATGAGGTTTTATCGGAAGAGAGTGAAACGTCTGAGATTGAAGAACCTGGTCAAGATTGAAGCTCGAAGAGTAACTATAATAAAAGACAAAGGATGGGTAGATATTGATGTGATGGAGCTGAATGCTTTCTTAGGTTTAAGAGAAGAGAACTGTTTTCTTCTGATAAATTATCAAACTACTATGGGAATTAATCGGTTTGAAGATATTAGACGGTACCTGCGTTTTGATGAGAAAAGAACTGGTAATTTTCGCCTACAGACCGATAGATTAGCTCCGATATCGTATATATGGAACTTATGTTTACAACAATGCAGATCATCTTTGGTGCCAAACGAAAGTGTTACCATTGACGAGCAGTTACTCTCGTATAGAGGGAGATGCCAAATAAACCGTCAGAATACGGTATCAAGATTTTCTGGATGTGCGAGTCAGAATCAGGATTTGCAATTGCTGGAATGGTATATACCGGACGACGACCCAATCAACCTTTCCATACAAATCTTGCTTCTGAAGTAGTGCAAACTTTAATACGTAGCATCCACTTCTCTGGACTAAATGTCACAATGGATAACTTCTTCACAAGCATTCCATTGGCTAAATGTTTATTAGAAAAGAACCTAACAGTGGTTGGAACATTAAAAAAAAATAAGAGAGAAATACCAAATGAAGTAAGAGATGCAAAGAACAAACCGGTCTACTCTTCTACATTTGGCTTTTGTGACAAAATGACTATGGTTGGCTACATTCCTAAGGAAACCAAGTCAGTCGTTTTGCTCAGCACCATGCACAATGACATGTCTCTAAGTGAAAATGTTAAGCAGAAACCGGAATTAATACTTTATTATAACAAGACCAAAGGGGGAGTAGACGTAATGGATCAAAAACAGTCCACCTATACATGTAAAAGGCAAACGAAGAGTTGGCCTATGCCGCTTTTTTCTAATATGATCGATATTGCAGCACTAAATGCATTTATTATATTTTCCACGTTGAAACCTGATTATCATAGGAATGTAACACACGCTAGACGAGTATTTTTGAAGGAATTAGCTGAGCAATTGGTAATACCGCATATGATAAGGTCAAAAAATCCGAAAATATCAAAAAATTCAATAAATTGTATGAACAAATTTATTAACATTGAAAAAACTGCGACTGATGCCGTTACAAATAAAAGGAAGAGATGCATGATGTGTCCCTCTAGTTTGGACAGAAAAAACAAACTAGTTTGTGAAAAGTGTCGCAATAATTCTTTTCAATGTGGGAAAAGTATCGTCTACATTAACGACCTATGTATAAGATTTGGTAAGGGGATATAAGTGTAGGGTAAATGTATATATTATATTTAGACTCAATATTTTTGTACATGTTGGTAATTCCTTCTTCAAGAAAAAGGAATGTAGCATTCCTGTTATAAAAATCTGGTACAACTCGTATGAGCTCATTTTAACCTGTTTTCAATCTTGTGTTCCATGATGCCCCATGGATGTCCCAAAAGAGTATCGATGATCTGTTCATTTTTTTAATGGAACACCCCGTATATTTTTGCAGTTTGTTATGCCTATCCCTATTCATGTTAAAAATATTAGCGACATCCAGTCATAGGTTGCCGAGGTTACGATATTAAAAAGAAAAAAATTGGCTATTTCATACTTCTACTTGAAAAATCGGCACATTCGCAAACACAAAGTTCAACAAATGATGTTTGTACTCTGATTCTGCCATTCAGTTTTGTAAGTTTCGTGTTGCAATATTATACAGGGCGTTCAACATTATTTTTTCAATATGGACAACTTCACGACTATTTTTCTCAATCATTTCAAATGGAACACCCCGTATATTATGTTTCCATATTATAGAAAATTAAATTCCACATCAATTAATATAAGGGTTCCTTATACCTATCTGCCGTCGTTTTAGAGATAATTAACAAAACGCTTTTAATTAAATAAAAAAAATATATTTTATTCAAAAAGTCGGTAAACAATAATAAATAAATTTAAGGACAATTAGAACACACAACCAGCACAATGTACAACACTAAAAATAAACACAAAAAGAGAAAAAATGATAGGGCGCTACAAGACCTTTTTAAATAACGCAAATTGAATAACAAATAGAATTACAAACCAAAGATAAAAAAAAAGGAAAAAATGACAACGAATATTCGAAATGTTGCCCTCTTTGTACCCTACGAAGAATGCCCGCTGTTACACTTCGAAAGGCGTTGACAATTCTTTCGCGCATATTTTGTGCTGGCCTTTTACATAATCCCACAATAAGTAGTCGATTTTGGTTAAATCAGGTAATAGAGCTGGCCAGCTGATGGTATAATTTCTACCAATAACTTTCTCAGGATAAACCCAATTCAAATAATTTCTCACTTCCTGTGAGCAGTGAGTTGGTGCACCGTCATGCTGCAACCACATTTCTTGTTTTACTTTCAAAGGAAGGTAGGCAAGTGATTCTGAAAAAATCTAAGTATATTGGTCCAGTTAGATTTCTCTCAAAAAAATAAGGACTGACGATGTGTTGACCTATAGTACCTCCCCATACATTCATGCTCCATCGATGCTAACAATCAATTTCTCTTACAATATGTGGATTTTCTAGAGAATAATAATGAACATTGTGCCTGTTCACTAAACCAGTTTTATCAAAAGTTGCTTCGTCGGAAAATAAAACTATTAAAAAATTCTCTATTTTCCCGTGTCTATTGGCCCAGTTACAAAATTCTCTCCTTTGAAAATCTACCTCATATAATACTTGACGTAAATGAATATGGTAAGCGTAATACTTATTCCATTTTAATTCTTATTCTTAGTAATGAAAATAATTATAGAATGCGCATGTTGTCGTCTTGTATCTTCAATAACAACTAAGAAACACAAGACCGATGCATTATTCCAGGACCCTGTACATACATATGTATATGAGAAATAGCACGTTTTTATTTTTTGTTAGAAAGGAACTTGTTTAATAATGATAGCAAGGACTGTGGGGTAGTATGGCAAATACAATATTCACAGCACACACCGCACCACACAAATTATTAATTAACTCAAGCAAAGCACCGATTGCCAATCGGTACTTGGCTTGATGATGATGAACCCACGTGTCTTCGAAAAGACCTTCCCGAGTTAATTAAAAATTTGTGTGAGAGTGTTTAGAGAGTTTGGAGAGCAACCGAGTAAACGAACAAATATATAAGCATTATTTACATCTAAACATAAGCAACTGGTCCTCTCTCATCACAAGGAAGATACGCCGAAGCAGACGACTAGCGGCATTGTTCTTCAAACCAAGAAAACGTAACAGTTCTTGCTCTAGTCCTTTTGTCTAAGGCATACCAACTGTCAATCAGATCTCATTTAATAGCTATGTCTATAACAGAAAAAATAATATTGCGGTAAAGACATAGAATGTTATCGCCTACCATGTGATGCGTATGGATAAAACATACAGCTTTCTGTTAGATACGTTTGTGGTTATTAAATCAGATTTGGTCGTCAACCGGTATATGGTTTTCAAAATGTATTTGATTCAAATTATTTTTGCTACGGTTTCCTCATTAGATAATTTATTTTGGACATAGACATTGCACGGTGAAATTGCTGTTTTTATCCGCTAAGTATTTTTTTTTTTAGTTCAGCAGCTGCTGTAATGGTTTGCTTGTTTTACTTCACCAATTATTGTATGTGTGTATTCCATTATTAGCTTTAATTCTAAGTATTTAACTTCTTGGACTTCTTTGATCAGTACATTGTTGATCTTAGTATTCGGTTGGATATGTTTTTTAAGGTTAATTATCTGGGGTATTTTTGTTCTTGCTGAAATACAAAAAACAGGTATCATCATAATTTTCCATTTAATTGTGATTCGTTTCTTCTACTTTACATTATTTGCAAAGGTAGTTTGTATGTATTATATTCAAGATTGGAGGGAAATTTCCTCAATGAGAGATACCATATACCGCGTAGTTTTCTCGGCCTTCACCCCAATTATTCCCTTTGTTGTTTGTGATCTACTCCGAAGGTATGTCTCTATGTAATAATGTATTTGTTTCTAAATCCTGGTGCTTACATTCTGGTAACCATCTTCGCTTTAGAAACCATATCGAAAGCATTCTTCCTGCCTAAAAATACTTCCACTCCAAGGTACTTTTCTTGTTCTTAATATTATTGCCAAGATCACACACACATATTGTTGATAATCGATTATTTGGTGTCAATTAAGATGCGTTAATATTCTAGGTAATATAATTTTCTCTATGATTTTATTTAACGTTTGTTTTTTGCTATCTTTCTTATACATATGTACATACATGGAAATTATGTTTTATTTAAAATATTAGTACAATATTAACCAATTTCTCGATTATTGGTATAAGTCTTGAAAAACAACGTAAAGAAATGTCAAAATTTCGCCACAAGTTCCTCATTAACAACCCCCAACAAGGTCTAATTATTCCTAAGTTAGAAGAAAAAAAAGACGGGAAAACGGGGCTCCAGCAAGAAAAGAGATTCCGTTGTATTACCAAGAGTGTCAAAAACGTAATCTCCAATTACATCAAACTTTTGTCGTTCGCTAATTAGCGAGTGTAAAAATGCAAGGAGCATCTTTCATCAAGAAACGTCCGTGCCAAGCTGCTTTTTTAATAATGAAAATTTCTAGAATTTAAAAATAAATAAAGGATAACTTTGCTACAGAAATATAGGTCAACTCACGTTTTATTTTCGTATTTTTTTCTGTTGAGGAAACTGAAATTATCCAACATGGAGATCTAGGCTAGGAGGTAGAACATTAAATTGAAGAATATCGAATTACATCAAATGCAAATCTAAAAATACGTTCTTCATACCTCAAGATGTCAGTGACAGTCAATCATCAGGGGGCAACAGCAATTAGCTTACTATTGTCAACCTTTGAGTACGAGAATGCGATGTGAGAAAGATCAAATAAAACAAAAAAATAAAATTTTCGAAAAAGTACAAACACAAGACACTTAAAGTTTAGAGCCCAAAGATAAAGCAACACTCTTCCAAAAGATTTACACACTGTGCTCGAACTGGAGACTCTTTTTTTTGCAACAAGCTGGACACCCGGGGAGTGAACCTAATTCGAGTATGCTGAATCCAATAACGGTAATCGTTTTTAAAAGTTAGCTCGTGTTTTCGAGCAATTTCAATTTAAAAATTTTAGGCCCAAAGACCCCAAAAAAAAACGTGATCATTTTTTGACCATTTATTGTGTTGACAAATACACAGTAAATAGAAACTATTTGGAAAAAAATGAATCGATTCAGTGGATTTTTCAACATTTCTTTTTGCAAAAAAAAAAACATTTTTCTTGATTTTTTTCATTTTTCATTCTCTGATTGCCCTGATTCTTCTGTATCGTCATCTTCTTCAAGTTTGTTTCAAGTCCTTAGCCAAAAGAATGGATTGTCGCTGTGATAGTTTCTTATCATATTATTCAAACGAGATTGCGTGATTTCAATGTGATTGTATGGCGCAGTGACATTTGATAATTCATACATTGATGCGCCCGCTTTTTCGGTTTTCATGGTTTCTAATGCTGATGGCTCAGATTGTTCTGTTGAAATTAGGCTTGTTGGAACAGGAAGGTATTTGAATTTTGGGAAAATGTGAAATTAGCCATATCGCTATCCCCTCCTCTCTCTCAAGCAGAGGGGTTAGCGGCAGTCGATGGCTCAAGGTTACCGATGTGGTTAGTTACGAGGTAGACTGCCTTATGTGCGGACGATCTTAGTAAAAATGTCTAGGGTATTTACTTTTCTTTCCTTTCTTTTCATCAGAACCTGTTTTTATTTCCGTCGTTAGAATTTCTTATTAATTTCGTCTAAGCTTCGTAGCATCAACAAAATAAATATGCGAAACTCTCATTTCCAAGCGACCTGGACTTTAAATTCTTACGTGCGCTCTTCTTCTCTTCTTACATCCCGACATTGTTCGAAGTGCACTAGCACGAATTGCTCGAATTTCACTCAGTCAGTACATGCGAGAGAGCGTGGAGGTCTCTCGCATGTACGGCGAGAGAGCGAGGAGGGGATACCGATATAACTAGTTTCTCATTTTCCCAATCGGTATGTTCTTGGAATGTATTTCAAAGAACTACTTCTTCTTCTGTTCATACCGTCAGTATAATTCACATACGCACAACATTCAGCTGGATCATGTTCTCTTGGATCTATCCAAATCATCGGAACATCAAATGCCATAGCCGCTCCGGTTTTTATCCATTTATTCAAATTCAAAACGCATGTTGTACAAACCATAGACGGCGTCCAATGCATATCAGTAAAAACATTTTGTGAGAAATATTGTTGATACAAATCAGCGGTTTCAGCACTTATTTTACGCCGAGTCGTCTTGATTACAGATCTTCCACACACGTAACAAAAGGTATTCAATGCAGAACATTTATCCATTTTTGATACTTCAAATTAATTGACTTTACAAGCCAATACAACGAACAATCTCGAACTTTTCACTATTCACATCGGTTTGGGTTATTAGCTTTAATATTTAGACGTTAACACATTGACTTCTGAAGTTAGACTGCGTTCTCAGCGGTTAACAACGCCGCTTATATACCCATTCGACCAAGTGGCAGTAGCGAAGATGGAAGTTTCTGGAAGGTTCACGAATGGTCCATGAATAATCCTTGGAAGGTTCACGAAAGTTCCAGAAAGATCTTCGGCCATTGATCAGATTTTCCAGAAAATTCCAGAATGTTCCAGAAGGTTTTTTGAGCCTAAAATTATTAAATTGAAATTGCTCGAAAACGCGAACTAACTTTTAAAAACGGTTGACACCATTGGATTCAGCGTACTCGAATTAGGTTTACTACCCGAGTGCCCAGCTTGTTACAAAAAGAAAAGAAAAAGCAAAAACATCCAGTAAATACACAAATTTAAATACATTATCTCGTTTGATGAGAGCAACAACGACATTGATTGCCTCAAAGCAGGAATGACATAACATAAACATGGACGAATCAAAACGAAGATCACGTAAAACTATTCTTTTAAAATAGAAATTAGAATGTTGTTCGTATAACATTTTTTGGATAAAAAGTTAGCATGAAGTTTAAAACGTAAATACATAAATACCTACATTTTTAAAGAGTGTCAAAAAATTAGAAATAATTACTGGAAAATATGCAACTATAAGGAAGATTTTAAGTATTCATTATGGAAAACCAATATTCCCATTGATTTATGACTTCAAGAGAAGCAATTAGAAACGTTAAGTAGAAAAGAATATTCGATTTAATTTCAAATTGAAGCTTGAGAGAAATTTATGGCTTTAAGAGAGGTGTATGACTTTGGACCTTTTATCACTGTAAAAGATTACAAAATGGTAAGCCAATAATGTTTCTGCGCAGTAGAAAAACCAGAAAATCATACTAAGAACTGATTTATGATTGTAAGAACCACTTTTGGAAGTCATGTCAAATTTCCTAATTGACGAACACATTTTTTTACAGAATTAGCTTTGGAGGTGGTACGCTTTCAAAAAGCAAATAAAGATTTGGTACAGAATTATAAAAATATTCGTTTAGACTGTTCCTTTTTTCCTGAAGCAATATAGAAGGTTCAAGTCTAATTTTATTTGCAAACTGGTACCGTTAGGGAACCAAATTCCGTAAACAAAAATGATATTTTCCCTAGATAATTCGCCGAAAAGTTAACATTTATCATATATTTTTATAATACAATAAAGCGCCTTTCCCCAAAGCAAATAACCCAGTGAGTAAAAACATAAATATACAACATGGATGCATATAAAACAAGATTAGATAAGCATATTTCCTGCCCTGTAGATTATACTTCCAACCACAACATATACCATGCATAATGCTATTGACATTTTATTAATAAAAGAAAAAATACGCTAATTTAATTTGGTATTCACATTAAAATCTGAATAAAATATGCCAACTAATCTAGGGTTGAATTGCGGTACCTTTAACGGGCGAACAAAAATTATTTAAATCGATTTAAATTAGATTCATCATCAATAATTAATTTTTAGTGTGCTTGAATGCGTTCTGTTTCGTTGCAAACTCGTTGGATGAGAGAATAAAACAAATCAACGCAATGATTGAAAGTGCACGTGTTTAACACAGGCAGACAACTCAATAGATCTCATGTTTACATCGTGGAATCGCGCAATTTCCGGTGAAATTATTTTAAATTGCACAAATTAAATGAACTGGGGTTAATTCAATGCTAAAAGGAGTGTTATTTTATCGTGGAATAATAATGATTAATTTAAAATGAGATAAAAGGGAAATATATGGATAGAAGAGGTGGAAAATGTTTGATTATAGCTAGAAAAACGAATGGTTTCTAATGTTACTGAAAATAGTTACAATCTGTTTGTATCTTCAACAAATTTAAGTGCACGCAATATAAGAAAAAATTATAAAATTACATTATAGGTAGAACAGAATTTGGAAATAGCAAAAGGAAATACTTGTAGAACAAGTACAAAACAATAGATTTATCAGATTTATTTTATTTATTAATCATATCATTTGTGTGTATTGTTTTAGTTTGTGCTTTTAGTTAAAACTTTATATAAAGATGTTCGTATCACAAATCTCAATTAGGCACATATGGATCACATATTCTCCGAAAGTTTTTGGAAAATAAATTATTTAGATTTTGTGAAACCCTTGGAACATTAGTTAAACAATCACTTAATTGGCACATGGCGGGGCCAGTTCAAAATCATTCGTGGCCGCGGATTTATTCGCGCTTTTAATCCGCAGGTAATTTCGCGGAATCGAAGCCACAGGCACTTTTGATTGGCGGCTCACGCTTTTAATCCGCGGGTAATTTCGCGGGTATTTCAAGGTCGTGCTTCTGTTCAAAGCCGTTCAAGACCTGTTCAAAAGCCGTTCAAAAGCCATTCAGAACCCGTTGAACAGCCGTTCAAGACCCGTTGAAAAGTCGTTCCTTAATGAACGGCTTTTTAACATTAAAGAAACAATATCTATTTTTAAAACTTCGAATACATTATGTAATTTTGGAATACTAACTTGAAAGTAAAGAGATGGATTACTAAATAGTTCATATCTAGATATCTGCAGTGATTACTTTGCTTAGCAACGAGCTCTTTAGATCAGTCTGGTGTCACAAGAAACAATTTGGCGCTCTTTCCTTGCCAACTTTGCGTAACAACAAAAACAGATTACCAAAACCTATATTGCTACTACATATCGTCATATTTCTTTCGATTACCTTTCCAAAAACGTAAAAATATACATGGAGTTCTGTTTAAAAAAAGAAAGTTGACGCCACTTCCAGCGAAACAGGAAATACAATTGAAATGCTGATAACGACAAAAGTTAGTTCACAAAAAATAAGAAAACGACCGATTTTTTTTTCTAAAAACGCTAGCTTCTGTCGTTCAAAAATTAGCATTAGGAGGGTGGGGACACTTTAGGACCGCACCGTATAATCACAAATGTTGGCTATTTTCACGTAGCTCTTCAACGGTTCTTCCTCCAATTACTAAATTTGTGTCATCAGCATAACAGCAGGTGTTTACCGGTACTTCTGTATCAACAATCATATCGTTGATGAAAATAATGAAAAGAAGTGGACCCAGAATGCTTCCTTGTGCTAGACCTATTTTTTTGGTAGAAAGATGAGACTTATAAGTAACTTGGCTTTTTGTAATGCTAACTTTTGCTGTCTATCAGTTAGGTACGATGGATACAATTGCCAGGCTCGTTCTCTAATCCCGTATAATTGCAGTTTTTTAAGAAGTAATTCTATGTTAATGCAGTCATATGCCTTCCTCAAATCAAGGTACAGACCCACTCAAATAACCGTGCTGATATCTATTAAAGAGATTGCAACATTTGAAGAAATTGTACAAACGGTCGCACATGGCCAATTCGAATAGTTTAGAGAACCCAGTCAAAATGCTTATGGGTCTATAACTTTCCATTAGGGCGGGATCTCCTTGCTTATATAAGGGTTTTATGATACAAATACTAACTCATTCAAAAAAACCTGTAATTCCCTTGGAATTTCCTACGTAATTAAATGTTTGAAAATATCTTCCCAGTATGGAATCGAACCTGACATCTCCCGCTTGCATGGCGTAGTGGTTAGTACGCCCACCCGACAAGCGGGAGATGGCAGGTTCGATTCCTTACTGGGGAGGTTTTTTTCAATCATTTAATTACGTCGGAAATTCCAAGGAAATAGATTTTCATAATTCACCGACGGAAGCCAAAATATATTAACTAGCTTATTCAGTTTGTTTAGAAAAAATTCAATATTACCCGAAGGAGGTCTATATATTGAAACAACAATCGATCAATCTAATAATTAGAAAGTAAACGATTATAAATATACTTTTGTTGCTTAATTTTTCAATTAAAGGGTCACAGAGTCACTACAAATAAAATAAAACAGGAAATAAAGAGATAATAGGTCAAATATTTATCTAAACAATAGTATAAATATTTGTGGTTATTGAAATTTAGTTTAATAAATACAAAACGTACATAAAACCCATCATATTATCACCATAATAATATGTAATAACAAGTAATACAAATTGATTAGCAGCAATAGGATTTCAATTACCTATATAAAAAAATAGGTTAAGATCAAATGTCATAAAACGTAATAAAAAGGGGTTAATTCCCTTCCTTTTTTCTTTTGAAACAGGAACTTATCGGTCATCTACAAATATGATACACCCTATAGAATTATAAAGCTTCAATGTAACTGACAGATCTAATCCGTTCGGGTAGCATTCGGGTATTATCGGCACCCCACCGAACTCGTACGTTGGAATCCAACTACAATGCGCAGCGTCAAATCGAATACTACTAACAAGAATGAAAACATGGGTACGGCGTAGAACACTCCAGGAATAATACCGCCAATAATAAATACGGTTTTCGTGTACGTTTAACGTGGCGATTAAATAGAGCGAGAATATACGCGAACAACGCGTGAACGTCGAGGGCGTGCCTTATCAAAAACGGGGTGCATAACCTCATGCCCTTCTATAACCTAGAAAGTCGAATTCGTAAATAATTCCGGCTTACCTTGTTTTTCCGTGTGAAGCGGCGATCGAATTTATCCAATATCGGATCGCTGACGAGGGTTATCGGACACGTATGGCGATGATGTCGCTTCTCGTGATCACACTAGAGCACACAATCAGGCAGGACACAATAAACAAATAAAATTCAAACTAAAGTTTACTAAGCAAGCGACGTCGCACCGTAGTGCAAGCAAGCAGCTGACAGAAAGTAATACACGCTATTGGAGCGTTCGGGTGAGATCGTTCATCATCGGCCCGTGGGTGAGTTATTAGGAAAAGAGCAAATGCCTAGCGGCGCGGAATTCAAACAGCGTGAATTATTGATTACGGCTTGAAAATGAGAGGATTTAATTGTTCGTATAGGAAAGAGACTGGTTCTCGACGATTTTACCGCGAAAATGTCTCTCTCTCGTCTGTTTACAGCAAACATCGGCCGAGATTGTTCATTTTCATCCCTCGGATCGACCGCGAAAAGAATTCGAACGCTCACCGGCGAGTTTGACGTGCGCTACTTTGTCGAAATCGGTACGTTCATTTGTGGTGTCCGCTCACTCTCGGACTATCCGTATTTTTGTTTACAAATAAAGTTGTTTGCGTAACGTGACCGCATGTATTATTTCTAAACATTATGAATTAATTATTGTGGTGTGGGGATATCTGAAACGAAGCAAAGTATACGTTTTGGACGTTGACTCGGCAGAATTTTTAATAGGGTCTAATTGAATTTTCGGGTCAGAGTTTTTTATGCTATAGACTGAGGCTTGTATAAAACACTTTGTAATCAAACTTGTTATATCCAGTACTCTCAATAGTGACACAATTTTCCCTTCTTAGTAGGTATTGAAAGCAGTGTAAAGCATAACTGTAAGCATTTCTAATAAAAATTAATTACTTGAATGGAAACTTTTAGTACAGTACATTCATTGTAAATTATGTCACAGAAGCTGATTAATTATTTTATACCACACCATAAATTTAGAAAAAATTACAATGCAGAATAAATGTTACTCTTATAATTTGAAAAATGTATTAGTTGCATAAAATTAAAAAAAAAAAACTGGGAAAAATAAACCTGTTTATTTTAATTTTTTCTTTAACTGTCTTTAAAAATTGTCACTTTCATCTAATTTCCTAAATGTCAAAATGATACTTTAGTTAAATGAAACGAAAATGACTTTTTTGTTCTGGAATAGAATCGTCTTTTTCATACAGGTGTTACTCATTAATTTAATGAATAAATTGCTACAATATTACTTAATAATAATAATAACCAAAAAATTAATGGTAATATAGCTCATGGTATTGGTGGAATCATTTCCGGGAAAAAACAAAGCGAGGGAAAAGGGGCAGCGTAAACCCGCGAACATGTTTCTGCCTACCCGGCTTCATCAGCGCGGTTCCGTACCTCTCCTCCCTCGAGGGAGAATGACAGGTACCATGAGCTATATTAGCATTAATTTTTTGGTTATTGTTACTAGGCAATCTTTTCACGTGTATAACAATAATAATGATTGAAAATTTATTTATTTCTACCTTCATCTCAACAAAATTAACAACGCAAACTTATCAAATATACCACTCTTTTCTTTATTTAAGAAATCCAAATTACATTTCCCAATATTACAATGGATCAAGGTTATTCTAGACGTAATCTTTTAAAACCACATCTTGTTCTAAAGCTCCAATTTTAGTGCAGGAATTATTTTGATTAATTATTCAGTTTCGTTGATGATGGAGCAACTGTACCTAAAATTTCAACCACTTTCGAAGATATTCTAGTTGAAATACGAATTTTATTCTCAATAGAATTTTCGATGTACATTTCCGCCGCAGAAGTAGGCCTCCATCGGTAACCCCCATGTCTTTTGATGGAGATAATGTCCGCCCCAGAATCAGCTAAAATCGGCGCAGAAGAGCATCTAAAACAATGGTTTCTATAGTCTTCCTGACGCGGCAATTTCAAATAGACGGCATTTTCTCTCAGAGCACTCCTTAGTTTATTGATACCAACCACCTGATTAGCGCTCGCAAAAAAAAACCATTCTCGAATGCAAAGCAATACTTGGCAACCGACTCAAAAATAATTATTTTTGCACAAATAAATTAAGAAACGCGAAACATTTCACAAGGATGGAATTTCATAGATGAATTTGATTCCTTTTTTAATTAACAAATAAATTCAAGTTAGCAAAATCAAATGTAAAATAGATGTGATAATGTTAGCTTAAGGTTTTGCAAGATAAAGTTTTCAACATTATCCACCTTATGCTCACTTGGCATTTTTGAAATTTCGCGGTTGATTTAAGTCGGTAGTGGAAATTTAGGAATATATCTTTTGTCACTAGAACTGTCAACTTAAATCATCGCGAAATTTAAAAAAATGCCAAGTGAATTCTGTCGCAAATCACAAGACTGTTGTTCAACATACTTTAGTGCCAAACTTATTTCTTCTGGTTTTATCGGTCACTTGGTGCCGCCTGGAATACGCCGGTACCAATAATCTTTCAACTTTTCCATCATTATTTTAGCATAATTTTAAGACTATAAGGTATATAATCATGTTAAGCTGGTGAATAAATGCGCACTAAAGGAAGTGAAATGGTTCAAATAATACGTTGTTGCAACATAGAAAAAAATTTGAAATTCAAATCTCTGTAAAAATCAGATCGTTTTTATGTGTTGGCTTTTACCACTGTACCACAAATAAAATGCTTGTTTAAGTATTGCTGGTAGTGACGATTCAAATTTGATACCTTTAAGACTACCAACCTGGGTCTTAAAACATTACTATTTGGATCAGTAATGGCCACAACATCTTGCAGTTTAAAAACCTTTATAAAGTTCTGAAAAATCAAGATATAAACTATTGGTAGTTTAAAAAAGTGACTTATTTGTCAAAATGGAAAATTAGGGAAAGGAAGGTATTGGGAGCCGAAGCTACGTGCCCTTTTCCATTAAGCTGAAGTTGATAGCCTTAAGCATATCGCGTTAATAAGTTCCGTAGTAAAGTGAACTGCTAAAATATATGGACAGTGTTACAACGTTTGCCCGCTATAAAAGTATAGTGTTAAATCTAGAGGTGCGAATGGGCTGGTAGAGCCGGTCTTGACCTCGCCCGACCAGCGGACCGGGGTGGGTCCGGCCTGCCAAGTCCGTTTGGCCCGACGATTCCGCTAAGATCAACAGGCCCGTTCGTTGTTAATTTTGACAATTATTTTTTGAAATGTACTTATTTTTCCCAAATTTTTCTTTTGAGAAAACGTTGCAAGTATAAATATGTCAGTATTTGCATATTTTTAAATTTAATAGTGTGTAAGTTAAGTACATACATTCATAATTCTATACCGAAAAATATAAAATATAATTCATACGCTCACTTATTATTGTTAATATAGAATAGAATAGAATAGAATATTATTTATTTATATTAACATAAAAATGTATATAAATCGTCACAAAAAAAACAAAATGAAATCAAAATCATGCAAATAAACATAATTTACAATATAGAAATAAACCTAAATACAATAAAAATAAAACTGACAAAAAAAATAAAAAAATAGAAATTATACGCTACGAATTAAGAAACTCTGGAATTGAGTAAAATACGTATTGCAGGAGGTAGTCTTTTATTTTTTTCCTGAAAGCTTTATAACTTCCAACGTTTTTTAAATCGGCGGGTAGTTTGTTGTAAATTCTCATACCCAGATTAAGGGGTCCCATGCTTGTTACCTGAAGAGTGGCCGTAGGGATATGTAGGTGTTCTCTTATTCTAGTGTTGTAGTCGTGAACTTCATGGTTACGTAAATGAGTATGCCCATTAGCAAATATGAAAGAAGCTGCTTCGAGAATATATATGCACGGCAAGGGAAGGATATCTAACTTCTGGAAGAGCGGTTTGCATGAGTCTCTGAAGTATGCACCTACAACACCACGGATAACTGCTTTTTGTGCTATAAAAACGTGGTATGCTTCAGGTGATGATCCCCACAGTAAAACAGCTCTCAAGGCCTAGAGGCCCATGGCTTCGATTATCTTCATTATCTCTCTCCACTTTTTCCTATTCGTCACCTCTGCCTCGCAGTCCAGTATCCCCCAAGCAATCGTATATCCTCTTTTGCACCTATCAACCATTTCCTCTGGCCTCCCTCTTCCACGTCTTCCACCTTCACCCCCAATTAATACTTTCCTTGCATGTCTATGTATAGCCATTCGACAGAGATGCCCCAACTGTCATGTATTGGTTAAAACACGTGCCACTAGAGGGCACAACAACAACAATAACAGTTGGTAATACAGAGTTGGTAATGGTTGGTAATAAGTATGCAGGGGGTGGACAAATAGATACAGGAACTGATTCAAAGAGAATTATGCAACCAGGACAGCAGGGACTAGTTCCGTCAGAAATTGTAGGGAGGGCACCCACCAAATACCTATCAGCATGTAACCAACATAGGAATTTACTATTGGTCGGTTTACAAGAAACAGGAAATGACCCACCTTGTTCTGAGTTGTCTACTTCCACGTATGGTGTTAAAGCTGTTTTTCATAGTGATTTGGAGTGAATTTTCAGTTTTGTTATTGCGTGTTCATCTTTTTCTTATTGAAGTACAATTTTTGCACGGTAAAGATTCAAGACAGTCGGTGTGATAATTTTTACAAATATTGTAAAGAAAAAATTTATAAAATAACAAATAAATAAAACATCTACATCTTGGGAATCTCTTATAAGTTAAAAAAAGTTTTATATTAACTTTAAAGAAGAATATCACACCCGAAACAACACTTAACTATCATTTGACAACAAAAAATCGTATACTAAATCCATTTGATAGTAACTTTATTTGTTTCTATAGCATTTAACATCACGTATGTGATGTTTCTAGGTCAAAATGCGTCTCATTTCTAACATCATTGGCACCTAAATCAATGCAAAGAATCCTATACATCCTGAATGCGAACAGGTAGCCAATAAAATCTATCTTGCAGCCTGCACACTTTGCATACATACCATATCTTCATCGACCAATCTATTATTAGACGCCAGACGCAGATGTACTTCTTACATTGGTAAGTGCCAGTGTAAAAAACAACGCAAAGAAGCGTTAAAGAAATACTATGCATATTTCAGAGCTTCAATTTGTACATTTGAATTCCACGGATGCTTTGAAAAGAAGTTGGTATGTGGACGTGATTCACGAAAGTTATCTTTCTTGTTATGTAGTTACTTACAATTAGAAAACAGATGGCTCCGTTTACTGGTCATAATATATAAATATAATTATTTACTATTTTCCAATTAACGCCAATCAAATCCATTAAAAATAAGCTAGTGAAAGTATGTGAACGGTATTGCTGCGCTGAACCATTTATTGAATTCTGCAACAAATAAGATGACGGGTAACATCTATTCAACAACTTATTGTCGTGAATAATAACCAATAATAATAACACCTCTACGTGGAAGCGAATGTCATCTACTAATAAATAAACGCACACAAAAGAACACTCCTATTCACACTCTTATAAATCCAAATTAATCTAAACACAACATCAACCGAAGGTAAGAGATAACATCATCTCTGTCAGCTTATATTTTCATAACAACGCACCATCCTAAATAAGTTCTTCTAAACCCACGAGACATAAAGAAGGAAACGAAGAAGAAAAAAAACTATTGAAGCAGTGTGTTCGTATTTCTTATAACGTAAACGTAGTTAACCTCAAATTTCATCTGTGACAGGTGCGCCAACATGAAAGAGATAAAGAACCCGAATTACCATACTACGGCGTCTAATAAACAAGCGTTCATGTTTCATGTAAATTAATGGTTTAATAACCTCGTGTAGACGACAAAGCGAGAACACTAGTAAATAACCAAATATTTTTTGCACCCCTGCATACCTCAGTGCGTAGGGACACCCTTCCTTACCGTATTAAACTCTGCCAGGTAGGGGTGAAAGTGAATGGGAGTAAATTTTGGTTGCAGGTGGTCTTTAGGGTCGATAGAGATCCTCTAGCAGGTTGATTGCTAATATATTTAATCCTTATTTAATTATGGCGTTCGTAAAGTACAAGTTCAACAAGTTTGGAGGGCTTATTACTATTACACAGAGACGAGAGCGGTAAATTCAAATTTAAATTGACTTCAAAAATAAATTAACAATAAGCTTTTTAATTATACATACTATCTGCCACATGACTGAAAGCATGAATTTTACACGTAATATGTAACAAATTAGCACAGTGCTTTTTAAGAGATCGGCCTACAGAAAGCATGTTTGCGGCACCATCACTCATAAACATTAACAGCTGGTTTGTTGAAAGTTCAAACATTTCCAATGTATTTAACACTAACTTTGAAACTACATCAGCAGTACATTGTTGTACTCGTCTGGAAGCTAATAGAATTGAAGGTGACGATTGATGTAGTTCCATTGTACGTACCATTACATTAACCACAGAATATTTTCTACGATCTGTTGTTTTGTCCACACATAACCACAGTTTTTTATCCCTCAACTCTGATTTAATTCTTTTTTCAACATGTTCACGAGCAGATGGCACAATTCTTTGTCACGATGCCCGACTTGGTAATTTTTAGTCCGAATATTTATTCCAAAAGAAGACATATGCTTCCTTGTCTAGTAAATTAAACGGTAGATTACATGCAATAAAGGTAACGCACAAATTAAATTTAAATTTATCATAGTGTTGTGTGCAATGTTTTTTTGAAGAGTGCTATTTACTATTTACGTGACGTAGACAATCCCTTTTGGACCAACACATTAAAGGGATATTACAAACCACACATTGAATTTTAACGCCATTATAATTTAGGTCAGGCATTTCTGCTATAAATCTTTGTCTTTGTCCAACATTGGTCGTTTTCGCGACGTAGGCAACATTTTTAAAACAAACGTAGAACTACGAAATAGTATTTACGGCAGCGTGCATGTATACGCAACAGATCTGGTTGAGAGTCGTAGTTATACTGGGGGTTGTATCGAACCTCCGCCACTGCCCGTTGGCGCTGGTGAGCAATTCTACTAATGATTAAATTGGAGTTTTTATTAATTTGTAAAAGGCATTGTTAATTTTTATCCGTAATGTTATTCATTTCGAATGAAGAAAGTTACTTAGGGAGGGCGAGGGATAGGGGCGTCGTGGGTCACAGGGAACCATTACAAGCAGCTACGTAATTATGTTGCTGGTGCTGTCGGCAGAGAAAGGAAGGCTTATATAACTTATACATTTCAAAACAAACAAACGCGTCAGCTCTGGAAAGAACTAAGATCGCTGAATTTTAACGCCCAGGTATTTTAAGTTATAAATTCTGTAACTCGTTTTCGCGACGTAGGCAACATTTTTAAAACAAACGTAGAACTACGAAATAGTATTTACGGCGGCGTACATGTATACACAACAGATCTGGTTGAGATTCGCAGTTATACTGAGGGTTGTATCGAACCTCCGCCACTGCCCGTTGGCGCTAGTGAACAACTCTACTTATTACACAGAGACGAGAGCGGTAAATTCAAATTTAAATTGACTTGAAAAATAAATTAACGATAAGCTTTTTAATTATAGAACAATACAACAATATAATCTTTTTTACGCATTCTTATTTCCCAATAGATAATCTCAGAAATGTCTATTGTCTATTAACACTTTATTACATACCGACAAATATTCATTTTGTTTCCAAGTGCTGTCAAGTGGAGATAACCTTATCTTGATTCTAGATAAGTTCGTTAATGAAGCGGAGGTGAATGTCTTCTGTACGATGATTCATCTATAGGCGAGAAGTAGCATATTGTTCTCCGGCTGTAATTTTTTTTCAGAACATATTCATGTAGACATAACCTTATTTCATATAAATTCTAGCCAGCAAAGTTGCTACCATAAATGGACTTACTAGCAGTCAGATCAGATTAGGTTCGTTCTTAGGTTTGAATAATTATCCGTAAGCCAAATACGACATCCAAATGTGTCCAAATAACATATGGTGGGCAAGAGTATCATTTTCGTAAAGTAGGTTAAGTGAATGGTGTATTACCGTTGCTGTTTCCTTTTCCTGGTACAGTGAACATTCGATATAGTTCACCTTTGATATAAGAAACATTTGATATAAGCAACCCTTGATATTGTCAACAGATTTTGTTTCTGTCATTCGATATAATCACATCAACTGTCAGTCGTTAAAATAACCGTGTTAAAGATAGAAAAAAAGGAGAGACAGTCTTTATATATTTATAAGAAGTTAAATATTTTACAAGAAATTGAGAAGGGCACAAAACTAAAAGAGCTGTGTGTGAACTAAAATGTGGATAAGTCAACAATTTTAAAGATGCGAGACTCCGAGATACGGGTCAAACAATCTTTATACCGTACGAGCGAGCGTACTATGATCACCCGATTTTACATGAACTTAGCGCATCTAAACGTACGCTGTATTGAATGTCATTTGCTTGACAAAATTGCGTAAATGCAAATTCATTTGTACATGTGTATGCAACGACTTCGCTCTTGCATTTCCGGAAACACCTTGCTGACGTTATAAACGGCATATTCGTTCACGTACACGTGTAAGACACGACTTTGCTCTCGCATTTCCGAAAAATGCCGATTATGCTGGCTGATCATAGCACACTCGCTCTTACGGTATGTGTGTATTGTCTTTGTATTTAAATACCTGGTTATTCCATCTGATGTCAAATTAGTTATTACAGTTCGTTCAGGCTAAGAGTGCAGTAGATAGCGGTACGATTGGCGTCCATATTACACCGAGGAAGTATACGGGATAGGAAAACAGCGGTGAATTCAAATTGTAAATTGACAGCGTTGTAAGCGTTAAAAGATTGATTCAACATTTTGTAGTAAATAGCAAAATGTAATATCGCATGAAATTATAGTTTTTCGTATTTTATGTGCAATATGTTATGGTTATATTATGAAGTAATAAAATATAACAAGCGAACACATCTTTGAAATCAATTTCAATATAAGTATATCTTTCGGTTGTTTGATTTGTTGTTTGGTACAATAAACTTTTACACGTATTACAAATTTATATAGTTTTCTCCCCTTAATATTTGAATTAATATTAATACAAAAAGATTTGTTTAGTTTCAGCATTTTATTTATAAAATTACTAATGCATACATAAAATAAATATATAAATATAGTATGAACAAGATGAACAGATAATTTAAATTTATTATGCAAATGTGATTAACTTAATACACATGTGAATGATTGTTCAGATATTCTGATGACAGGTGTGACAATGATGATGATGATCTTATTTTTTTCTTCGATAACTTGTTTGATACAATTTCTCCATGTATCAGTACCCACAATGTTTAGCCCCTCAATTAGTAACGTTTTGACCTCGGGTAATTTAAAAGTTTTGTTAGCAGCGACATGATGTTTCATTTGTGCCCATATGTCAGCACCAATTTATTTACCAAGAAGCCATTCAATCAATTCTTGCTTCCTCCAGGTAGAGGTAGGCAATTTTTCTGTTCTGACTGAGTGGTAAGGAGCATTGTCTATGACAATAACAGAGTTTGCTTCAAGGTAATATATTTCTCCTGTTTTCTTCGATTTGAAAAAGAGGAGACCATTTTCAACGAAACCATCTTCGCTACCAATGTGCAATATAATTAAACGTTTTCCTTTTCCTGCAGGATTCCTCAGTCCCGTGGTAACCCCTTCCACAAATGCTTGTCTTGTCGTAAGTAATGTGGTGTCTTCCCATATTTTTCGTTTTGTATGACCTGTGTTGACCAAAGTTTCGTCTAACTAATATATCTTTCTACCATCTGCAGGAAATTTCCTAATGTTGGTTAATTATCGACGTCTCCATAATACAGTATCTTGCCGTTCCATTAAAACACTGTTTTGACTTCGCTTCATCCACTTAAACCCCAACTTCTTTAAGATCTTCCATAATGTCGTTCTTTTCAATGTGGGCAAAATATCGTCTGCATTAACAACCTATAAAACTTAGTTAGGTGATATAAGTGTAAGACAAATGTATATATTATATTTACACTCAATATCTTTGCGCATCTTGGTAATTCGTTTTTCAAAAAAAATGAATGCACGTGTCTTCTAATTATTGACTTTTGCGTTTCGTCCAAAGAATCATATGTTGTATGATGAAGACGTTTTTTAGGGGATGAACTAACAACTCCCGTGATATCCATTTCTTTTAAGATATCCCACATTGTTCTTTTACGTAGCCCAAGCTGCTTTGCAGTCAGTTTAACAGCTGTCGACTTAGAATTGTCCTGCTTAAGGTCCAGATATAAATTATAGACCATAAACCTTTGCTTACTGCTAGCACGCTTTCCCGGAGGGTTTTTTGATTGCCCTACTAGTGGATTAAATACCTCTTTATCTGCCATACCAAAACTGTTCTAACAAATACTATGTTATCAGTATCATTTTATATAATTATTACAAGAATACCCTCGTCTATTAGCCAATCGCAACCCAGGAATTTTTCGCCTATCTATTTTATCGCGGCAGTCTTACAATGAATAAAGTATAGTTAAAGTTAACTGTTATCTGTTACTAGACCACCTTTAGAGTAAATCTGTTCTACCAATCTTGCTGCCCTACTGCGTTCAATAAACATAACCTATAAAAATGAAAAAACCCAGGTTCGCCAATTACATAATGATACCAATGTTGCCACACCACAAACTTGCTATTGCCAATCTTGGAAAACAAATTTGTTCTATCGAGACTTCACAGATTGGTAAATGTTCACTGTCACTATGCCTGCCATTTCTCATCTTATTTAAATGAAAGTGATTCGAATATACTACGTTCGGGCAGCTTAGTGCAAATGGTATTTAGGTTATGTCATAACATGTTCGAATATGATTTTTAAAAGAGCACCTAACAATAAGCTCTAACTCTGCTTTGTAATTGAGTTGTTACGTTCTAAAATGCAATGAATACAAATTGTATCTATTAATAGCGGATTTTTTCTTAGTAACGAGGCCGTTATGTAAGTAAATATACGATATTTTATACATTCTCACCTCTCTTTCACGATATGATGGAGCTGCGGTTTTCAGAACGGCAGAGTCAGTTTCTAGGAAATCGATACGCTCGCCTTTTCTAATGGTAGATGTAAGAGCGCCTATTAACCAGATCTATGTATATAACGTTATTAAGTGCTCACCATATTCTGTATATACGGTGCTATTGGCTGTCTGTTAATGTTGAGTACTTCCGTCATGTACGAGTACTTTCAACAACATAGAGTCCGTATGAACGTACTTTTTTCTTTGAAATCGTGTCAATTATGCAAATACATTGCAATTACTTATCAATGGTTCATAAAGAGATATGACATGTCATGTGTGAAAAGGACTAGAACGTATTCGCAACTTTTCTACAGGCAAACTCATTGTTCTTTTGATAGTTAGCTTACAAATAGGGTAAGTATATTTCTTCTTTCACAAACCCCTTTTCAGCGTTACCGGAAGCAGTGCTAAAGCACTATTTGTAGTACTTTTTAGTGCTGCGGTACCAAAGTGCTACTTTTAAAAAACGAGTACCTATTTTTTTCATTCGATCATTGAACTAAAACTTTCAAATGCAAAAGAAATTGTACACCTGCTATATTCCTCTTTAGTACCCGTACATTTTCTTATTAACAATTCTCGTAGTCACTTTAATATGCATTTATGTTCTGAAAAAAATATATTTTATTATCGTTTTGAACAGAAAATAAAGAAAAAGTGTCGGAAAAAGATTAAATAAATTAAACGTATTATTTGAAGAGGTCAAATGATGTCGTTTGGGGAGCTATATGATATAAATGGAATGTAAAAGCAGCAAGTGGGATCAGTACAATTTAGGGATTTTCAGTACTTTTTTTTGTCTTGCCAAAGTACTTTTATGTTGGTACGCCCGGCAACGCTGCCTCTTTTATTAAATGCAGCTATAGTTCATCTAATTTAAGAATATAGCGTTGGGCAAGCTAGGCTTATATTTTCGACGTTTGCTATTGGCTAATACCTAAGGCAAAATTACACACGACGAAAGAAGGTGCCTGTGCATAGGAAATTTATGTTGGATAAAATGAAATATTACTGGTCGCTACGTTTTCGTAATGTCAGTTGTCAAAGTTCTTTGTTGCTTTAGGTTGACTATTTGGTTGTTTCTTGTGTTTCTCGTTATATTATTATTTGTTTAGCATATTGCATTAAAATTGTTCTTGTCAGAACACGATTAATACGATATTTACGGAGAGGAGGTATTTTTCCCCAATCTTGATAATACAATTGTACTTATTAACTAATATTCCAGGATTAACACATCTGTGACATGACTGAAGAAGGGGTCGTTGAGCAAGGTGACCATCTTATGGGTCCATCAAAAAATCCTCGAGGGAAACGCATCAGCAGTGGGCAAAGGCTAATGGCTTATAATTTATATATACAGTGGAAACAGGATAAATCTAAATCGGCTGCTATAAAGCTAACCTCCAAGCAGCTAGGGCTTGGTGTAGCAACTGTATGGAACGTTGTAAAAGAAATGGAGTCTACGGGAACTGTAGGTTTACCTCCAAAGAAACCTCAACGAACAACTTGCGAAGCTTTGGATGAATGGATAAATTATATTTGAAGTAATTTGTACATTTCTATAAAATTATGATTATGATTATTGTAGCTATTTTAAAACAGAACTATTAAAGTGCCTCGTAGAGATTATTTTATTCAGAAGTATATAGAATACGTGATTTATAATAAAATATAGAATATATCTGAAATAAACGTAATCGTATATTTGTATATTTTTCTCAAACATTTTACTGAAACATTTGTCATTAGTATTTAGAATTACTTTCAAAGAAATTGACAAAGGTTATAACAGAACTGACATTTTACTTTCAAATTATCTGCCATTATTTAATCGAGTTAAATTTTGCCAGTATTATACGGACGCCGATTACAGCGCTATCTACTATGTTCTTAAAGTGAATGGACTATAAGCAGGACACAATGAGTGCAATTATTAATTTTACGGAACAAGTCAAATGTAAATTGACTAACACGAAATATAATTCATTTTAGGGTTATTTAACATAGAAAATTTTATTAAATTAAATTTCTAGTTACAAATATATTGATTACTTTCGAAGTAAATAAGATTTCAACAAATATAATGTTGTCCAGTAAATTTCTAATGATGTTAATATAGCCATAAAATTAAGTCTATTAAGATATTATCTTCTAATAGTATAAACCTGTTTTCTTTTCCATTAACACCTCTTCCGTCTAGACAACGAAGTAATTAAGCTTTTTTTATGAAATTAGTGTCCATGTTTCTAGTTTACTAACGATGTGTTCCTAAGTTCAATTACATTCAAATTGAGTTTTTTACTTTATACTACAATTTTCACTAGATTATGAATGCTAATTGTTTTTATAATATAAGACATGCATAGAAGTTATGCAAACTGCGCTGAAAGCCAGTGGCTGATGCATAAAAGTTTACACAAAATAAACACCGTCGGGACAATTCGGTATAAGCGTCAGTATAACTGCGACTCGAAAGCCGATCTGTTGTGTATGAATCTACGCTGTCGTATACTATATCGTAGTTCTACGTTTGTTTTGAAAATGTTTCCTACGTCGCGAAAACGACCAAAGTTGGACACAATAAGAGAATTTATTGCAGAAATGCCTGATTTAAAGTGTGATGGCGCTAAAATTCAATGTGTAGTGTGTAAAATAGGTTTAATGTGTTGGTCGAAAAATCCACACGAGATTATGACAAATTTAAATTTAATTTATGTGTTTATTGCATGTAATTTACCATTTCATTTACTAAGGAAGAAAGCATACGTTTCGTTTTGGAATGAATATTCGGACTTTAAGTTACCAAGTGAGAGAACATTACAGAGAGTTGTACCGTCTGCTCGTGAGCATGTCGAGAAAAGAATTAAATCGGAGTTGCAAGATAAAAAACTGTGGTTATGTGTGGACGAAACAACAGATCGTAAAAAACATTCTGTGGTTAATGTAATGGTACGCACAATGGAACCACATCGACCGTCACCCTCAATTTCCCTCAGTCTCGTAGCAGATAGTATCAGAAAATGTTATCCCGAGGTAGACGCTCTAATAGCACATACAAAAGCTGTGTTTGTAAAATCCCCAAAACGTATTCGGGAATTTCATAGACCATGCCCCGGTATTCCTGAACCACCACAACCTATTCTTACTCGTTGGGGAACATGGTTAGAGGCTGCATTTTATTATCTTAAATATTTTGAGAATATAAAGAACGTAATTTTAGAATTCGACCCAAAGGAAGCTGCGGCTGTCAAGGTAAGCCGCTTGAAATTTCAGGATAGTCAAGTTAAAACAGATTTGGACATTATTCAATTACGTGGGACTAGCGGATGCGATAGAAAAACTACAAAATTCTTCGGTGTCGTTAGTGGAATCTTTGCAAATAGTGCAACATGTTCATGCACAGCTATGCGCGATAGAAGACGCAAGAAATGTTTGTGTTTTAGAAAGTTTTGGAAGTGTTTTAGATAAAGACTCTGATTTTGGCACATTAAGACAAATTTGTGAAGGTGCGTCAACAGAACCGTTAAGTTATTTGAAAGATTATTTTACTTACGCAAATATGTCACTAGATGTAGAACGTCCGTTTTCGGCATACAAAAACACTTTTTCTTCACGTCGCACTCACTTTGCCGAAATTACTTTGGAAACATATCTAATGTTACAAATATTAAATAGACATTATCCACTTTGTGATTTCACGGAGGGCTCTTAAAACGGTAAGTGTTTGAGCACGTATCACATTTAATTTATTTTGTGTATACTTTTATGCGTCCGCCACTGGCTTTCAGCGCAGTTGCGTTGCTCTAGTTATCATGAAATGAAATCTTTGTATATAAAAGTAAATTTTCCGTAAACTTTACATCCACATATCTTCTATTTCATAGTATGTACAAGACAGCTGTGATCTCCTGCAGTGAGAATGACCATATTTTTCTACAAAAATTGACATTTATTAATAGCAAATTGAGAACAATCCAATCCTCTTTTGAGAAAACATCAACATAAAATGTTTAATAAACATACATAATAAAAGAATCAAAAATGACATGCATATGAACGAACTCGTATTGCAAATTTGTTCCTCAAACGAGATGCCATATCCATAGCTAGATTCTGAATCGCGATAGGCAAGTATCTGTCACTTTCTCTGCTGGAGGCATTTTAAATTGCTGATATTTTGTGTGTATAAGTTTGTATGTGGTTAATGCATAGTCGCACCGATGATGTTGATGATGATGACATGATGACTACGACGATGTTATTCCGTTTTAAACGCCGTGGGCAATTCTGTTTTGGATTGTTTCACGTTGAAAACATAATATACATATGTGTACGTGAGAACGCAATGGCAACAGCACGAAGTAGATAGCAGATGTTTTTGCGTTATATTTTACGATGAAAGTTTTTTTTACATTGCTGTAAGCTGCGTCTAAATTTTAAGAAGATAAGTATCTAGTGAGCGAGTATATGTATACTTTCACCAATTACGTGCCTACAATTTTTAAATATAAAGGAACGTCAAATTGAGGCTACTTATTTTTTCGTAGACCTTTTTATCTTGGTATATTTGCAATATATGCAGTAGACAGTTTAGACTAGATACCGTGACATACTTTAACAGTACAAACTGCTAAAAATAAGTTGGTAGTTCCGGCAATGTTCCGGTAATAAAAGACATATTCGCATCCTAACGCAAGAAATTGGCGGATCTATCCTTTATTCCAAACTATCAATTTAAATCATCCGCAAAATTAAAGAAATGCCAAGAGGAATAGGTAGAATATAAATACTATAAGGACAATCAGGTCATATGACGGAATCACTGTCAGTAGTGGTAGACTTCATTAACGACAAATAAGTTATTCGAATAATGTTATTTCAAATAACATTATTAATCATTACCTGCGGAGGGTGTTTTACAGTTCGAAGAACCGTGGACTCTGTGAGACGTTCGCCAGGTCGTCTACGAACAAATTGTGCTCGCTGCACTAACACACAGAGTGAGCACTCGTCACTAAAGAAAACCTATTAAATAATGCAAACATTAATTCAGTAAAAATCATGTTGTTAAGTTATTCACCTTTTTCCAATTCTCGTCTGTGAAATGTCGCTATTCTCTTACAAAGTTGAGACGAGCAGATTTCATTTTTTCTGTTAAACGCGGCTTTTTTACAGGTCTTCGGCCCATTAGGCGATTTTCGCGCAATCGGCGCCTGACAGTTCTGCTCGAAATCTCTATTCCTCTCTCTTGTAAATTTTTTTGAATCATTTTAATTGTAGCAAATCTATTTCTCAAAGCCTGATGAACAATTTCACGGTCAAATCTCTTCGAAGTTTTTCTTTTCCGACCGCACTTTGCCCGTCTTTGTGTCGATGTGCTAGCTCCTTCGTTTAGGTTTCTAGCTAAACGCGATACAAAAGAAGGAGATACTTTCTGTAATTTTGCAATTTCTCGTTGTGAATGTTTGTTTGATTGTAGAAGAGCTTGTATAGCGGCTATTTGTTCACTTGTTAAATCTTTCCCGGGCATTTTCTACAAAAAAACCTCAAATATTTCAATTTTTTTCAAATTCCAAGTAATTAATTATTAAGAGAGAGATAGAATAACAATTTTACCTTTGCAATAACGATATATCAACACAAAACACTTAACGATACTCCACAACTTAGCTTCTATACGGTTATGACGAAATATTAAAAAAAAAAGTCGATGCATTCTCTAAACTGTGAACTCGCTAAATGTAAGTTGATAACTGAAATAGCAGCCGAGTGTTCATGAATGAACGGCCGCAAAATTGGAGCACTCGGTACAGGCGACACCAATTTTTGGCAAAAAATAATTATGAGCGACGAGGCACATTTCGATTTAGCTGGCTTTGTTGATAAATAAGTTAACCGCTATTTGGGTACTGAAAATCCTCATTTGATACACCAACGATCATTACACCCTCGACGAGGGACTGTACGGTGCGCGATTTAGGCCGGCGGCATCATTGGACTATATTTCTCTGAGAATGCTAGAGGTGACGCCGTAACAATTGTTGGTAATCGTTATTGTGACATGTTAGAAAACTTTGTTGTTCCCAAATTAGATCAGTTGGGACTACAGCACATGTGGTTCCTACAGGACGGTGCCACATCACACACAGCTCGTGCTAGGATGCAAATTTTGCGAAAAACCTTTCCGGGTCGAAAAATGTCAAAAAATGATGATATCGATTGGCCCCCACGATCTCTTGGTTTGACCGCTCCCGATTATTTCCTATGGGGGTACTTAAACGGAATAGTGTACACAAGCAACCCAACAACAATCCTGATGCTTAAGGACAACATTCGAAACAAAATCGCCGAAATAACACCAGAAGTCTGCGAGAATGTCCTGAAAAACATTTTTAAAAGAGTTCGCATTTGCGCCATGGCCAATGGTGGCTACTTGACCGACACCTTTTTTCATAAATAATGTTAAAGACCATATAATCAATAAACAAAATATAAATTATAATTTTGCCCTTCATTTAAAAGTTATTCAAAAAAAACATCGGCCTGGAACATAAAACCCACCCTCTATTTGATTTTAAATTGGATTGATTAGAACATGTAATTTTGGAGAAGGCCCAAACGTTCTAAGTACGAGGTATTGTAATTAATAACCTCCCACTTACACCAACACCAGCCGCCATTGTTCGAAAGAGTTAACTTAATCTGTTGCATTTCGACCAATTAAATGTAGGGCTAGGACACTTCTCGGCAGTTCATGATAGTGACGTTCATTACAGCGGCGTGCTTAGCTTACGCTCATTTGTTCCTAGTTACTTATTTTTTCTCCATTCTATGATGGAATCAAGTCAAATAAGTTCTGATTGCCAGCTAATAAGAATAAGATTCTGAATAGCTAACTATAAAAATATACTTTCAATACTAAATAGAAAAAAGTGTGTTCCAGCATTTGTAAATGCACACGACCATCCTGCTTCAAGAAAAGAAACTACAGCAAACTGTATCCAGAAAGAAAATAAAAGACTCCCTTTTATGGCATTCTAAGCTTTATTAGATCGATCAACATGATCGATAGAACCCCAATTCGTGAATTTTTACCATGGTGAACTGAAGTGTGAGTCTTGGTGGAACAAAACCTTCTTTTTCTTCAAATGCGGGCGCTTTTTCCCAATTTCTGCCTTCAGCTTGTCTAATAATGATGCGTGGTATGTTCCCGTTATTGTTTCCCCTTTTTCAAGATAGTCAATTAACAGAATTCCATTGCTATGTCAAGAAATAGTCGCCATTACTTTCCTGGCCGATGGAACAGTCTTCGCCTTTTTTGGAGCCGATTCACCTTTCGCAGTTCACTGTTTCGACTGTGCTTTGGTTTCAGGAGTATACTGATGCATCCAAGCTTCATCTATAGTTATTAATCGACGCCAAAACTGCGACTTATATCCCTTAAACCTTTCCAACAGAGCTTTGGGAATGTTCATTCGGATGCGTTTTTGGTCCTGTCTAACCTGAATTCGACGATCGTCTAGCACCATTAGGTGAACTTTTCCAATGTTATAAGTAGTGGTTGCAGTTTTTGACCGTCCCCAATGTTCATCGTCAATCAAGCTAATACGATCACGTTTGAATTTAGCTGCCCAAAATTTCACTGTTGCAAATGATGGTGCAGAGTCCCTGTAAACAGCGTCTATGTCGGTTTTAGTTTGTGTAGGCGTATTGCTTTTCGAATACGAGTATTTAATGACGGTTCGAGTTTCGACTTTTTCCATTTTTACGGAAGCAGTAACATCGACTGGCATAAACGACTGTTAAACAACAACTGAGCATCCAACATAGCGAGTGGCTTCATGATGAATGATGAGGTTTGAAACGTTTTAGACCACCCTCGTACTCTAGCAATTTAAGTATACTGAATACAAGTTTCACTTAACATAATTTTGGAGAAAGAAAATAAATGAAAATTAATAAATAAATTTGGTTAAGATGGTTTGTTCAATCCATGGTATTACATGCATCATTTCATGGTTTAAAATACATAGTGAATACTATATAACTAACAGTAAAGCTAAATAGCGCTTTCTTCTTTTTTGAACCCATTCAAAGATAAGTGTACAAGTTGCAATTTAAACGAAATGAAAGTAAAGAAACAAGTGAATCCATACTGAGCACAAAGAGAAGTAGTAGAGGATAAATTAACGATATACGTATAACTTTCTCTTCATAATTGGATAATACTTTTGCTTGATGGAGCCGTAATATCTAAAAGAGATAATAAATCTTTCGACAGCTGTTTAAACACGTCGACTCCCAAAAATGAAATGCACGAATGCGAAATTATACATAATAATCACCTACCTAACCTATATTCATGGAGCACAATAAGTTATTGTAAGCTGAGCTGCATACTTTTTAGGTTAATCAATGCGATCTTTCTCTCGATGTCTTGTCTATTCGACTACGCCAATAAATTACAAATCGTCTCATAAGAGCATTACACCGTTAATGTGCAAAATCGTACCCTCACAGCTTGAAAATAAAGGGAATATCGTACTAGATAATGACCTGGTACAATAAATTATTGATCGGACCGTTTCAACATGCAGTATTGATTGCCTTTATTATTACGAGTCAAGGGAAATTTTTTCAATAACATTAATGAACCAATCATAACGAATTTCCCCATCATACTGTTAATAATTTACAGCCCGCCATTTCAATCAATCTCCCTTAACAATTTCGTCTTTTATTATTTTTTCGAACATTAATTATCATGTTTATACATGCCTGTAACGTAATAGGACCTTCGAAACGTCGTTAAATCTTTACAAAAACGTTTTGAATGAAAGCCGATTTTATAATTATTATAATAGCCCGATGTCTAAGCATGTAAGGTAATAGAGGCGAATTTATGTTAAGGTTGACACAGAAAATGATTTAGGCTATAGATTTTTAGGTTAATTCACTTTTACAAGCGAAAATAACAAAGGAAAGCTTATATTTTAATATGCTCAGCATGTTTAAGTATGTTATACAAATTCATATTTGACACTATGTATAATAATCTTTTATCTATTCATTGTCGTAGATATTTCTATTATCTGCGCCCACGTCTACTCCCGCTACATGAAATTTATTTTATTAAAAATTCAATAGTAGGCGTAGAAATCGATGCATATTTAAAACGACCGCCCGACATCATTGAATTTTATAGTACTATTAAATAGATTATGGGCTTCGGTTGTTGTATGATGGTCGATCAACCTGACTATACCATTAATTGTATATTTTGTGTAAAGCCTGTGGTATAGTCCTACGGATTGGATATATTTAGAACAATATGATAATTTTTGTTAAACATAGCACCCGGAAAAAGATTTCCCTTTCTATTATTTGTGATAGAAAGATTTAATTTAGATTATTTTGTTATTTAGTTAAGGATAATGATGACAAGTTAATTAAATTGGTGTTGATTATGTTTTATTACTAAAGATCATCTCAACCTCGGTGTGCAGTACACGGTTGCCAAATCGTCCAAACATATGTTACATTACTATTTCCGGTTCATTATTTGACATTTAATGCAATCAAAATATAACGTATACGGCGTGTCCCAGGATTGATGTTAGAAGAGGTGTGAGGAACTAAAAATCTTCTAATCCTAATTTTACCTTCTGGAATTAAGCCCTGCTTAGTTTGAAACTTATTTTTAGTTTACTTTAGATTTTTTGAAATCAAGCATGCCTTAGCAGTTGAGCAAAACCTATTATCGTTTCAGGTAAAGTTCCTTTTCCGTCCACAGTATGATAAAATGTTACTAAGAAAAGTTGTTCAGAATGAAAAGTTATGGCCTTATGCAAATTTTCTGAATGATAGACCTACTTTGATAAAATCCATTATTTGTCTTCATTTCAGATAAAGTGCCCTTTCCGTTCACAATACGCCGAAGTTTTACTAAGAAAAGTCGTTCACGAGGATCTACCTACTTTGACTAAACCATCATTTCTTAGATTAAACAAAATAAATTGTATTTACTCACAAATCAAATTTACAACACGTAATAATAGCTTTATTCTACAATCAATTATTTATTCAACATAGCTGCCACCAATTTCTGCACACCGTTCTATGCGATGTCTGAATTCTCTGAAACTGTTCCGAATTTCCTCTATCCGTATTTGTGTACGGCGTTTCGTGTCATTTCTTTTAGTATTTCTCTACTGTTGGGCATGGGATGAGAGTAAACCAAGTCTTTGAGGTCAACCCATAAAAAAAATTTAATCTAGAAAATGACGGTTTAATCAAAGTATATATTTGACTTTTTTTTAATTTTATATAGAGCTATAACTCGTCATTCTGAACAACTTTTCTTAGTACAACTTTGGCGTATTGTGAACGAGAAAGCCACTTTACCTGAAACTAAATTAACAAATAATGGATTTTATTAAAGTAGGCCGATCATTCAGAACATTTTCAAATACTACTGCCCCAAGACGTCAATAAAAGGTAAGAATATATTATTTTTTTAATAATACTGTATCTCACGTACCTACTTTTGCGCGATATGTCTCTGACGTTGCACTCGTTTGTCGAACCTTATACATCAATAAAGAAACAATATAATGAACTCGTCGGGACCAATAGCAACTCACTGCGCAGGTTACGTTATAATGACGTATGTATACTTCCTTTAATATTTATACTCTATAACATCAACAGTAATAGCATGTAAATAAATTACTATTATTCAAAATCACATTGTGAATATCCAAATTTTGGGCAAAATACTCCCAAACGGCAACATTGCACCTTATGTCACATTGACACGTAACGCCAACCTATTATACAATTTAATACTAATTAGAAATCTAACAACCTGTGAGAACATTACTTCATCTTTTCGACTTAATACTGTCTTTTAATCTACTTCCATAGGTCAATTCTGTAACTTCAAGACCACACCGAAGTTAGCTGGAAAATTTTTCTCCTCTAATACCATTGAAGTCCTCCGAGATGGCGCTCGGATCACTAACAGTAACGGTAGCTGCCTGCGTTCGTCGGTTCGTAGTTGGGTGAACGTCGCCAATTTCCGTAAATTACACGTAGCTTTGTTTTCAGCTCTCTTCGCACAAATCTTCTCGGAAAGCAATTTCGGACGCGGCGCACCGAGATCCGAGGGAATAGTTACGTTTTTCGCCGCCGCGAAGGCGATAAAGATTCATTACCGGCCTGCCCGCACGTATACCCCTTCTCGCTTGCTTGCTTCGCCTCCGAGCTTCAAGCAACATCTACCGTTTCCGAAAATTTACTCCGCTACGGGCGAAGTGGAGATTCATGCCGCTTCACTTTAAATGAATATATTTCCGTTGACAACGAAAACAATCTTCCTCGAGGTTGTTTTACTAGTTCTTGTTGCGATTCCGACGTAGTTACAAGGTTGTCAGAAGATGCACACAGAGGAGATGATTGATAGAATAGTAGGTGATTCTGAAAAGCAATGAACGGTTTTCCTGAGGAAATAGCTTCATTGAATTTTAGTAGCACTTTTCTGCAAAATTAAAGAAAGACCTAAAGAACTATTATGGAGGTATTTAAGGCGTCGCAATGGTTTAATTTAGATTTTTCCTAAATCCTATTTGAGTCATTAAAATAAGGAGCAGCGGGTTTCAGATTTTTTGGTCATGGAACCACATATATACAGGTAAAATGTGGGTCATCTAGGCGGCAACCAATCATACACGCATACATTGATAATTTAGAACGTATAATTGTTGATTGCTAGCTTTTGTCGTTCAAAAGTTAGCATGGGGAGAGGGCACACACTTTAATGTTTTGTATAATCAACAAAATACAACTGCATTTGAACTTATTTAGAAATAGAAAATGCTTAGTCTGGTTTATTTTCTTTCTATATGTTTGATTCTCGTATATTTAAGCTTGTAATTTATATTAAAAGAAGAGCAACACTTGTATCTCATTGTGGGGCAGACATATCCAAAGTATTTAATTTATTCATAACGACCTAACAGAAACAAATTATAAACTTGACAACAATGATGTCAATTACTCTTACATTTCGCTATCATTGTTGATTAAACTTCAGTGGTCTATTTAGCGTTCAAAAAAGGACTGGTGAACAAGAAATTGTCAAAAACATTTATTGTACTAATACATTTCAAACATAAAAGATAAATATAAACAGCGAACAAATAGAATAATACCTGGTGGATACAAAATATGTTGTTAATATTCCAAAAATGTTTCCCAGTTACGATTGAAAATCTCAGGTCAGAATATGAAAGAATCACCTTGGCTTTAGGCTACTTTATATATCGATTGCTTACACATATCTCCTAATAGCCACCTCCAAAGAATTTGCGCATTTTATAAAGAGAACCTGAAACAATAAATTTAGTCGTGAGTGATTTTAGGCTTTATTACTAGTAAGAAGTATTTTAACCAAAAAATTAATGCTAATATAGCTCATGGTACTGGTAGAATCATTTCCGGCAAAAAACAAAGCGAGGGAAAAGGGACAGCGTAAACCCGCGAACATGAGGACACGTATGGAACCGCGCTGATTACGCCGGGTAGGCAGAAACATGTTCGCGGGTTTACGCTGTCCCTTTTCCCTCATTTGTTTTTTGCCGGAAATGATTCTACCAATACCATGAGCTATATTAGCATTAATTTTTTGGTTATTGTTACTAGGCAATCTTTACATGAGTATTTTAAAAAGTATTTTTCTCAATATAATTGGTGTCTTTTGATTTACGTGACATTATTTACAACTCCCTATGGGTAATAAAATAAAACGCTCTTGATTGGGCATGTAAGTTTAATAGTTAAATACTTACATTTAAAGGATATTTTTTTCTTCAAACGCTTCCTTTTTGTTAACATCGGGTAAGCAAACAATAAAGCTCTGGTTATTAATTGCAGATGTGCAGACGATATCACTTTCTCAGGATGCGGTTCATTACTTAAAAGTCGTGGTATACATTTAAGTACTTTCATTACCAATGTCCTATCGTCAAGCATCAAAGCTCTCGTATCTTGAGGTGATGACATTCCTTGCCCTTTTAAAGTGTGAAGTCTTCCCTGTATTATTTCTTGTACATCACAAAGATTTTCCATTTTCCCGTATAATCTAGCTTGTTCCATCCAGTTTGCCTCTCTTCTGCTTCTATAATCTAATTCTTCGCGTTGACGTTGAATATCTGCCGCAATATTTTCATCTAACATTCTCCGAAAGCGTTTCTTGCATGCGTGAAGCTGATCGAAGGGTTCTTCGTCGTCAATAGGTTCTTTGCTGGCTTCCGTATTTATTTGTTCTTTCCATTTTAAACGTTGCCTACGCAATTCTTGTCTATATATGATATTCTGCCGTCTTGAGTTCATTAATCGTTGCCTGAAAGAATTTCTGAGAGAACCGCAAGGCATATTTGCCAGCGGACCTTTACGACTGTCTAATACCTCCAGGAGATTGCGGATGTATTGGTTTGAAGCCGTAACATTTTTGAATGTGTTTTGCACTATACTATTCGATTCCTCCTCGTTAAGATTTTCAGGTGTTTTAGGGGTATTTTGCAACATCGCAGCTTGCTGTGGAATCCGCTCATCTGAGCCGATCATTGGTTCGGGTGACGGTATTTTAATGTAATGCAAGTCCGTGGTGACCTTAATATGCCCCTGGTGATCGGAAAATTCCAAGGTTTGCTTGATTTCTTCGTGATTTTGCGTCATGGGATTTAAACAGAGCAACACGTTGGTCCTCCTCTTATTTTTGAAGTAGCTGTTTAGAATTGTAGCTAATGTATACTCGTTATCTGGTATAGGGTTAGTCTCATTGTCACGATAGTTATTTTTCACGATTTGCATGCAATTTTGTAAAGACGTAACTTCTTTCAACCGGTCCTCATTATCACAATTAGGGTTTTCTTTATCCCAACCCCAGAAGTCAACGATACATAAATGGCTGGATTTAAGGGTACTTGCATCGTTTCCTCCTTTTTTCATTTGGGCCACTCTTATATTGAAGATAGAATGGCTGCACATGAAATCATCGCCTAAAGTAGCATGGTATACTCGTTTAAGTCTATAACCAATGCTTAATAATTCATATGCATCACTCGGTGTTCTTACCTCAACTTCCAAGATATTTTCAACAAACATCTCACCTTTCGCATCTTCTTTTAGTCCCTTACCCTCTGGTGCTTTGTTTGTTTCATCCAATAAATCATAGACTACATTTTTGTGTATTTGAAAGAATGAAATGAAAATGGTGAAAAAGTTAGAAGTATTTAACTCATCCACATAGATTCCATGGTTAATAAATGATACTTTAATCAATGGTATATGCTTACGTGACCTAGCAGCTTTAACTTTTCGTTTCTGTTCAACAATACGAGCCTCTTGAGATTGTTTCTCGTTCAAAACGTTAAAGATGTTCGTCTTATCTGCTGCGATGATGAATTTTTTAGCTTGATTGAATTTTATTGTATTAAATAACGTGTCTATACATCTAGGAATAATCCCAGGATCTGCAAATGCTCCATATGATGCATATTTTCTTCCACTTTGAAGGCCACCATATATTAGTAACGCTGTATCGAAACCATCGACTAGATTTTCAAGTAGAGGGAACGTAGTATCCTGAAAAATTTCCTGTTGTGTCGAATATGATGAGTAGATGTGACTAAATACATATTGACGAGTTTGCCATGGTTGAGATGTATCTTCTTGCGGTATATTCACGCTTAAAAAGTTAGGTGACACTATTTTAATGTTTGTAGTATTACTGTCGCTTCCTAAACATTTTACTCTGCAAAATATTTGTAACGGTTCATCCGATCGCATCATAAATTGCTCATTTTGGATCGCATTTTCATCGGCTGGAAGGTTTATTATTGATGTTCTTTCAGTTTCATTGCCTGGAGGGTTTAAAGTTGGTGAAATTTCACTTTTCTCACATTGTTTCTTAGAATCCTCGCACTCAGCCATGCTAGTAACTGTATAATTATTGCTTAATAACGACTTTCAACAAACTAACCTTGCTTTTCTAACGAAAATAACCAAAACAATTATGCTTTAGATTTTAGACATGTAAAGTAGGTTTTAATTACTTTTGCGCATGCGTAAATAAATTTCAATATAATTTTCCTCAAAGTAAAATATACTAAAAGCCTTCGTTACTATATAACAATTAACGTTTAATGCTCTTGTAATGAAAGCTTACTGACTCGGCAGAAAAATCTACTTCCCACAAAATCTAAGTGAAGATTTAGGGAGAGATAATGATAGAACACATAAATCAGGACTCTATTTTAATCTCAAATAAAACTGTCAGATCGAAAGCATGCGGGGCTCATTGACTGAGACAAGATAAATCTATATGTTTATTGTTAGTTCCCTACTGCGAGTGACACAGCACAATTTTCACTCCGGAAGTCTAAGAGTACATTTGATAGTGATGAAATGTAAGAAAAATTGTAATTAATATCTGATTAATTCTGATTACAAGGTGTAATTACGTAAAGTACGACAAATCTCACAGGATTATGTAAATTGACAGTTAATTTCTTAGAATCCTAATTAAAAGTGAAATAAACAAATTCTTACTAGAATAAATGTTTGTTTTTTTTAATTTATGCCATTTTATTGTAATGTGTTAATTAAATTACTGCTCTTAGGAATACATTTGAATATGATATAAATTTTAATTGGATTTATGTCTATTTGCAGAAAAAAGAATATGTTGAAAAGGATTATTATACTTTTCTAGATTATAATATGCTATTTATGTGTTAGTGTAATCACCTTGTTACTGTAAATATAGTTTCATTAAGTTAAATTAAAGAAGTTTCCTGTTATATTCGATTCTGTTTTTAACTTGACATAGGCAACCAAATTGACAAACACTTTTTTTCTAATGGGATATGATTCATATGATATATAATACATATTTTAAAGGCTGTGGATAGTCTCTTGACTAGGTAGATCCTAATTCCTTCCCAGTTTAATAACATAAACGTAGTGTGTAATTTATACTTTCATCAGCTATCGGTAGTACAGTATAACTGTAAATATATTGTACTATAATAATAATAATAATATATTTGTTCCTTCATTACATCGCAATGTATAGAACACGTCAAATAATTAGTAAAAGTTTACATATAAAAATTAACTTGTCACATAAACAGTTTAAAATTTTATGTTAAAAAAGTCATTAATGGTATATATGGAATTTTCTGTTAGTAGACGGCAAAGATCTGTTTTAAACTTGTGGATGTTTAGTGTTTTTATGGATACTGGTAAGTGGTTATACACTTTCACAATTTGATGTGTGACACTTTTTGAAACTAAAGTTTTAGTCGTTTGCGGCAACAGTATATTGGTATTTGTATAACCGCGTGTAGTATACCCATGACTAATCTGTTGGTCTTTTAAAAATTCATAGTTTTCTTTGGCAAAACAAGCACACTCGTACATGAACAGTCCGGGCAAGGTAAGTATATTGTGTCTTTTGAAGCTGTCTCTACAGGATTCACCGCTTTTCAGTAATAAACAAATTCGAGCAGCGTCAACGGAGTTTCTCCAAAAAACAACGCCGTAACGAACCCTGGAATGCACGTACGCGTAATAGGCAGACAAACTGGCTTGCGACGTTACGCACTGTGATATCATTCGTAACGCATAATTAAAAGTGGAGATCTTGGAAGCCAGACGAGACACGTGAGATTTCCAGTTGAGTTGGGAATCCATCTGTAGCCCCAGGAGAGGGGCTTCCTCGTCAGTGGTAAGTATGCTGTTATTATATATAAATCGCAGAGGATGTTTGAAGTAGCTGAAGTGCATAACGGATGTCTTAAGTATGTTTAGTTGTAAGCTATTTTGACTGAACCAGTTGTCAAAAGCGGCCAGTGTCCTACATAATTCGTTCTCCAGTTCCACCCTATTGTTGTTTTTTATTATAACAGATGTGTCATCCGCATATAATACTGTGTTGTGCTGAACCAGGTGTGGCAGCTCATTAATGTATAGTAGGAACAGGAGCGGGCCGAGTATCGAGCCTTGAGCTATGCCTCGCTCGGTCTTCTGCCAGTTGGAATAAAAAGGTTTTTCCGTATTATCTTCCGAAGAAACTCTCTGTTGGCGATCAGACAGATAAGACTGAATTAGTTTCAGGCCACTCCCGCGTATACCCATTGGATCAAGCTTCTGGTAGAGCTTCCGATGGTTAACGCTATCAAAAGCCTTAGTTAGGTCCATGAATACTCCAACAGTATATTCATTTTTGTTTATTCCCTCCAAAATATTATTGTCTGATAAATTGCTCTCGTGGTGGACCTACCCTTAACAAAACCATTCTGCATTATATTTAGGACTTTATTTTTTTCAATAAAGGCATATAGTCTGTTGTAAATGACTTTCTCAAAAATTTTGGAAATGTTAGACAATAAAGATATTGGTCTATAGTTTCCCATATCATTTTTGCTGCCTTTCTTGTGTATCAGCGTGACAGTTGATCGCTTCAATATATCAGGGAATACGCTTGTCTCTATAGTTTTATTAATAAGTATTGCTAGGGGTATGGCAAGATCAGCAGCGCAATACTTTAACAGTTTAGTTGGTATGTTGTCATGTCCTACCGAATCTGTGCTTTTCAGATTCAGAATTATATCGTATATTTCGTAAGGTGACGTTGGATGTATAAACACAGTTTGATCAATGTGTTTGATCATTTTCATATTGACTTCGATATCATTGTCCGAGTTTTCGCACATTTTTATTAGCCAGTTGTTAACATGTGAGAGACAATCGGTGTTATTCGCCATTGACAAACTTTTTCTAATCTCATCTACGCAAAATTTATTCCTGCTACCCTTATTGGTAACCTTTTTAACTACTTTCCAAGTGGCTGCCGTTTTGTTACTAGCCGTTTCTATAAAGTTTGAAATGTTTAGATTTCTTGAGTATTTTTTATATGTTTCGTAGTCTATTTTAGTGTTTAGTGCATCTTCATACAGAATACGCTTTTGTTTGCACTTGAAATTTAACATAAATGTTAAAGTTAAGGTCTATAAGATATAGAAGCGAATAATATACTCTATATGCCAACTATTCTGTTGAACACCTGTTTAAGTCTATAACCAATTGCTTCTTAATAATTCCTATTCGCTGTTCTTACCTCAACTTTCAAGATATTGAGATCTTTTCTAAAATGAAATATTAAATTAAATGACAATCACAAGTTCTGTTTATTATTTTCAATGCTCCACTTACAAAGTGATTTTGACTTACTTATAGTAAAGTGTGATGTGATAGTGTTTCGAGAAGTTCTTCTTTTAAGTCCTGTTTTCTTCTTTGTAAGTTAATCGTTCAAATCCCCAGAAGTGATGTTTTGAAATCAATATCCAAGTGTAAACAATACAAGCTAACGCAATAAAAATGTTTGGTAAATAAAGCGAATATATGCACACATTGAAGTGCTTTTATTGCCATTATTAGTTTTTTTTTGTTTGAAAATGGCATTTGTTGCGTATGTAATGTAATAATCGTAAAAAGTAAACAAAGTAGTTTCTTAAAAAATCTGTTGTACTTAATACCGTAATAATAAATAATAATATAATAAATAAACGTAACTTCTTAAGAGTGTGGCTAGAGATAGTTGAAAAACTTGCACCATCAGGTGTGTTTCCACATTTACTTCGGTAAAGAATGTTCGCTGTGATGAAAAAATTTTCTTATATTTCGAGAAAGACCGTTCAACATTTACGGAAGTAACACAGGGATAATCAAAATAATCCTTAAAGTTAGTTAATGAATCTGCAGATGCACCACCACACATTTGTGCAGATGCACCACCAAACACTGTCGAAATTTGCCATAACGCGACCGTTTTTTTGCGTCATTTATACTGTGTAGCAACGTATTAACTTCGTCCGCGATTTTACTAACGACAAACCAGTATTTTGCAATTTTTCCATTGCGTCTAGTAATCGTTTATAATTGTTGCTAGTACTTTTTAAATCTGTTTCAACAGAAGTCTCTAAAAATCCTTTCTGGCTTTCCTTAATAGCTGTAGCTTCATCAGGGTTGAATTGTAAAATCACAGAATTTACTTCTTGGAAATGTTCAGAATAATAAAAAGTAGCTTGCTGTAGTGGTTCGCCAATGCCGGGACAAAACCTGTGAAATGCTTGAATCCGTTTGGGAGATTTGAGAAACTCTTTTTTTGTATTTGCTATTAACGCATTCACCTCCGGGTAACATTTGCGAATAGTTTGTGCCACAAGATGTAAACCATTAACTTAACACGTAACATGTAAAAGTCCCTCACACTTTTCTGTAAGGGAACGGTCTACACTACACATTGTCCTCCATCGCTCATGCCCATCAATAGTTGACTAGTCGACACTTGAAATTGTTGTAACTTTTCGAGCACTACGCCCATAATTGCTTCACCAGTACAGTTTTTTAGTATTCTTCTGGCTAGTAAGATTGCAAATTACATTTTTTTAACAATCTGTCGTCTCATCAAGACATAACCACAGCTATTTATCTCTTAATTCTGCTTTGATCCTATTTTCGACGTCTTTGCGTATACTTGGGAACTCTTTCCGTAACGCTGTCCGTGATGGTAAGTTCCACTTGGGACTGTGTGTACGGCGAAACCGTCGAAACGGTTCTTTATCGAGTAAGCGAAGTGGTATAAACATCAAAAGTAAATTCAACTTAAATTGTGAACTTGAGAAGGCGTTGAACCTCTTCTTTCATCTCGTCGTCGGAGCTGAATCGCGTTCCGGCCAAATGTTCTTTTAACGTAAGGAACAGGTGGTAGTCACTGGGTGCCAAGTCTGGACTGTAGGGTGGGTGGGTGATGATGTTCCATTTAAACTGTTGCAGGAGAGCGGTTTGACGGGCGACGTGGGGGGCGAGCGCTGTCGTGGAGAATGCTTACGCCCTTGCTCAGCATTCCTCTTCTCCGGTTCTGAATTAGCACTCAGTGATTACCACCTGTTCCCTAAATTGAAAGAACATTTGGTCGGAACGCGATTCAGCTCCGACGACGAGGTGAAAGAAGAGCTGGTATGACATGGGTATACAAAAACTGTCACAGCGTCTACAAAAATGTATTGACCGAAATGGCGATTATGTAGAAAAATAGATAAATGTTCAAACTTTAAAATGATGTATATATTATAGAAAATAAATGGATTTTTTTATTAAAAAAAAATTGAGACCTTATTTTTGGGACTACCCTCGTATATACATCTATTTATCTAAACGGGTACTCTAAAACTGTGGCACTGGAACACTGAAACAGTTCACTAAAACCCTTACCACAACACTTAATTCGTACTGGACGCACGTTTCGATAGCCAAGCTATCATCATCAGCAGCAAGACAGATCTCTATAATCCGATTTATCTGCATACATACATGGCGTCGTGGCCGCAGCTACCTCACCTCTAACCTAGCGCGAAGCTCTCTATGCCCGGGCTAGTTATTAATAAAGATGATAAACAATAATGGCCCAAGAACGGAACCCTGCGGTACGCCAGATGTAGCTTCATATAATTGAGATCTAAAGGTACGGTATTTAACATAATTAAATCGGTCATGGAGGTAGGATTCTAGAATCTGCAGCAAATCGTTCGAAACGACCCATAGATGAAGCTTCTGTAACAAAATCCGATGTTGAACTTTGTCAAATGCCTTCGAAAAGTCCGTATAAATCACATCAGTTTGGATGCGTTGATCTTGTGCTTCAGAGATCTCATGCGTAAATATACATAGCTACATTTTAGTCTTAAAATCACAAAATCGATAATTGTACAAAATATTCACACACACAACTGGGAATTTATGTAAGTAATTTTTCAAAATTTCTTGTTTTATTCGAAAATAAAATAAACAACAAGTTTTATTATCACAGGTGCCTTCCTTCTACGAAAATTTTCAATAAGCGTCTAATAGATTCACCATCGTTTTTGCAAAATAAGAACGTTAAATACACTAAAAACAAAACAGGCCTGCACTACTTGTGCACATACTTTTAATTGACTATTTTAACGCTCTCATTTTTTCCCGGAATTAAATTTCGATAGCCGTTTCTCTAGCCGTTGTGAGCATGCACAGCTGTGCTACTAGCATGTCAATAAATTGATATTTATTGTCTTAATAACAAACATTCCATGGGGTACATTGTACCTGCAGCTATTGCCATTAGTGTAATTAACGAATGCATTAATTACATTATCTCCAATTTTATGGACGGTCGTCCCTCACTAATACAGCGATTGGATAGTGACGATTAACAGCTGCACACTATCTTTATTAGCGAGGCGATATAAACTAATATTCAAACGTAATTTACTGCTGCGTAAACGAATATCAATTATTAGTTTCTAATTTGAGGAAGAATTTGATGTAGAATAATGTAAGAGAAACCTTTCTTTTTATTTCAAGAAGAAATTACATATATACATGCTTGAAATTAATCAATAAATAATACTACAATTTTGAATTCCGCGGGTGTTCGTATATATTGATCATGCAGTGCCCATAGCAACCGATTCCGACTGAAAGCCATTGACATTTGTTATTAATTAGAACAAGAAGACAAAGTACAAAGCTTAAAGCATTATACACATCTAGATATAATAGCGTGTGTATAAAATCCTTGAATCACTTTTAAGATTTTGCTTGGACACTTTGAAGCAATTATTGATATCAATACGTTTGCTTGTGGTAGTAGTTGGTAATTCCTTAGACTTATTTCTTTGTAATGAAAATTCACATTTGAGAGAAGAAAGAAATTTGTTCGTTCGTAAATTGGTTTATTAAATAGTTTGACTTTAATTCTTGTAGTATTCTCTTTAGTTAATAGCAGATTCATAACGTGAGTAATAAACCATTCTAGGTTAAATATTCCACCCTACCTTGTATTTTGTTTCAAATCGTTTGTTCTTGAATTCAAATTGAAAGCAATGGTAGAGCCATCTTTATTTCAATCTCATGTTCCATATATAGATGGCGTTTTCTTACAAAAATAGCTACATATATATATTTGTTACAGTAACAGATTTAATAAAACGAATCTATACAAATATTTCGCTTAAAATTTAATGCAATTTGCTTTACAAAAGAGCAAAAGATAACAAAAGAAAGGGAAAATACATAAACCACTCAACAATTTTCAAAATAAACTTACGCTGTTTATATTGTCAATGAATGATTATTAAAATCTTCAGAAATTTGCATCCATAAGAAATATAACAAATACTGTTACAATTGTTGTACTATATGTACCAAACATCATTTGCAGTCAAATTTCATAGAAAATTGAATAAAAATATGTATTGATAAACATATGAAGCAACCTTGAAAAACCAGTGATTTTTAATGCGGTACGTATGAGAAAGTATTGACTTGTTTGGATTTTCTAAATTTGATTAAAAGATACACCGGTATATTATTTTGCTGACAAAATGTGCTGGAATATGCTAAACAATGTGCTCTTTTTTGGGAGTATATGAATTTTTCAGCTACAAAAACCTTTTCTAAATGGTATGTATAAAGTGTGAAAATCTGCGAACGACCCTGATAGAACTCGAACGCGCAGCTTCTAACTCTGCAACAATGAAGAACTTATCACTGAGTTACCGAGCCGTTATAACACAATAATGTAAATGATATAATTTTGGTAACCATAATTTGTAAATTATCTCTCCATGCTGTATACACTACCGGTCATTGAAGTTAGGACAACTAGTGAATTATTATAAACGTGAATAGAAACGGTAATAATGCAAGAGAAAATAAAAATTCATTGCTAGAAATAAAAACATAAACAAATAAGAAGCAGAAATAAAAAATTAAAATAAAACATTCTCATTAAAACATTAGGGTATATCTTTTGCTCATAGAAATAGTCTCGTTTGGCTTGTAATATCCCCGGACCACTTGTAGCATTCGTTTTGTTAGTTTGTTTAGAGTTTCACCGGAAATGTTGTTCCAGTCGGTTTGAAGAAGTCGCAACAGATGCTCTTTCGAAGTTGGACAGACTTTTCGTATTCGTCTGTCGAGCTTATACCACAGTCATTTGATCGGGTTCAAATCTGGACTGTACTGAGGTCATAGCATGATTTGCAAAACGTTCTCTTCTGCTTGAGACATTCTTTACAGATTCGTGCTGTATCTTTGGGGCCGTTATCAAGCGCAAACACGGAGTTCTCCCCAATTAATGGCTATCCGAATGTCACAGTGTTCTCTTCTAGTATTCGTCTATAATTTTCTTTGCGCATAATACCGTCGATTTTTATTAGATCTCCGGTCTCCGCGCTGCTAAAACAACCAGAAGCCATCACTGAACTACCACCGTGGTTTACTGTGGGAGCGACGCAATAGCGCAACATCTTATCGTCTTTCGTTCGTCTCACGAAAACTCTGCGCTTTTAACCGAATACTTCGAACTTGGATTCGGCAGTTCGAACAATATTTCCCCGATTTTCTTCTGTCCAATTCCTATAATTTTCGGCAATTCAGTTGTTTTTGGCGGTTTCCAGGATACCGCAACGGTTTTCTAACCGCAGGGCGACCGTAAGGACCGGCTTCTCTTAAGCGGCGTTTAGAAATCGGTCGTTGTTGATTTCTGCTGCGATTTCGGGCGCCGTCAATGGGCATTTTTTTAGGCAGTTTTAAAATATTATTTCTACAAACACTGCAACGGAACATCCATATCGAAATTGGTTTATTAACAGACTGATTCACAGAGGGTGTGATAAGAATTACTCCGTATTATAATCGGAGACACGCAGGTAAAATTTTACGAACCCCTAAACCCATTCCCTCTTTTGTAAACATGTTTCTAGGCCATTCATTAAATATCATTTCCAATGATTTTATTACCTCCTATTACGATAAATTAAAATTTCTCTCTATAACATTTATTTTAATGAGTAACGTTGGTCACGAGCGGTATCGCGCATCGGCGTAGAATCAGTTCAGACCGAGAGGAATGGTAGTATTACTTCGTTTGCGGAGCAGTACGGACATTTTCGCTGCCGGTTATTTGCGCAATTGTTTATCTGTCCTAGAAAAATTATGATTTCGTCAGCAAAACGACCGCGGTTGGACAAACTTCGAAAATTTATTGCAGAAATTCCAGACTTAATATATGAAGGTGTTAAAATTAAATGTGTAATCTGTAAAATCCCGTTAATGTGTTGGTCCAGACAACCTTGTCTGTGACACGTAAATAGTGAAAAGCATGTCCCAAAAAGAAATTGCGCACGAGACAATGAAAAATTTATATTTAATTTATGCGTTACGTTTATCGCATGTAATATACCGTTTAATTTACTAGACAAGGAACCATTTATCTGCTTTTGGAATAACTATTTGGAGTGCAAATTACCATGTCGAACATCGTTACGAAGAATTGTGCCATCTGCGCGCGAACATATTGAACAAAAAATAAAATCGGAGTTGAAAGATCAAAGATTGTGGTTATGTGTCGACGAAACAACAGATCGGAAGAAACATTCTGTTCTTAATGTAATAGCACGCAAATTGGAACCTCATCAATCGGCACCTTCAATTCTATTAGTCTCCAAACGAATACAACAATGTACTGCCGAAGTAATTTCAAAGTTAGTGTTAAATACATTGGACAAGTTTGAACTTTCAACAAACCAACTCTTGATGTTAGTGAGTGATGGTGCTGCAAACATGCTTTCTGTAGGCCCGTCTCTTAAAAAGCATTCTGCTAATTTGTTGTTGTTGTTGCTCTCAATCTTGTGGCGGATAGTATCAGAAAATGTTATCCTGAGGTAGGCGCTTTAATAACGCATACCAAAGCAGTATTTGTCAAATCACCGAAACGTATTCGCGAATTTCACAGACTGTGCCCCCGTATACCAGAGCCACCAGAACCTATTCTAACTCGTTGGGGAACATGGTTACAGGCCGCGTTTTATTATCATAAATATTTTGACAATATTAAGAACGTGGTTTTACAATTCGATACAAAGGAAGCTGCCGCTATCCAGAAAAGCCAGTCAAAATTTCAAGATAGTCAGGTTAAAATGGATTTAAAAATCATTCACGACAATTACTTCGGGCTAGCAGATGCAATAGAAAAATTACAAAATCCTGCTGTGCCGTTAGAAGAATCTCTACAAATAGTGCAACATGTTCACGCACAGCTATGCACGATTGAAGACGCAAAAAATGTTTCTGTTCTAGAAAAATTTGAAAGTGTTTTTGAGAAAAATTCTGATTTTGGCACATTAAGACATATTTGTGAAGGTGCGTCAACAGAATCGTTAAGTTATTTGAAAGATTATTTTACTTACGCAAATATTACGTCACTAGATGTAGAACGTTCGTTCTCTGCATATAAACGCATTTTTTCCTCATGCCGTACTAGTTTTGCCGAAACAACAGTTGAAACATATCTGTTGTTGCAGATATTAAATAGACATTATTCACTTTGTGATTTCACGGAGGACTCTTAAAATGGTAAGTGTTTGAGCACGTGTTATTTAATTTTTATTTAAAAGATGAGCGAAATTATTTGCGGCAGCAAACATCTCTATTAGCAGAATAACTCTAGTGGAACGCGGGGCCTGGTCGACTCTACGCTACTGCGCGGTACCGCTCGTGGCCGGCTTTACTAATGAGGATTTCCGTCTCATATAAATACTTTATTGCTATCCCAACTTTGTTGTAGAAGCTTTTACAGTAATACTAAGGGTGTTGAATATTCAAAGAATTCCATCTTTTAAAATTCTAATAGTTGTCTTGACTTCAATGGCCGGTAGTGTATCTTTGCAGAGATATTTTTCAATGTTTCAATAAACAAGGTCGAAAAGAAGGAAGTTATAATATGTAGCCAATTTACACATGCCTGATCTTCTTAATGAATGATGTTATTCTTCTATTAAGTCTTTTTTTTGAAAGTTTAGCAAAGATTTGTTTTATGCTGTTTGATGACGATAGTGTAATAATGTCTACGTTTTGGAAATTAAATAGATATAATTTATATTTCAACTGCATATCTTATGAATATAAGGAGTAACGATTTCAGTAAACGGGTGATCATACCTCAGCCTCAAAGTGGAAAAGACAATCGCTGCGATTCCACTTCTCCCGATTACAAACATGGAATAGTATTATCGATTATTCGCTGACATAAGCACCCGTGATAGTGTCCCCGAGATGTTAAAGCATCGGGACGAAATTTCTAATCAATGGGTTTCTCCTAGAAGTCCTACCAAACCGGGCCCGACACTTCTGCCTCGCCTTTGTACGAAAGTCGACAAGTAGCGAAGTTACGTAATTATTATTTCATGGCGGCACTCGAATAACGCTCGAGGCGTCCCAAGGGTAGTTATATGAAGAACCTTTTGAGGGTCGTTCATGTAAAGTTCCTTACGCCGGGCCGGGGATCCTCTTGACCAGTCCTTAGAAATTTTATTACCTTTCCCTATACGCCTCCCTGCTCGCAAAGGAGTTTGTAAGCTTACACAACGTTTCCTCGACGTGTTTTCTCCATCTAGGAATTTTAGAAATCAAGGATCTGCGAAGCTCGTACCTCATTATGCTAAGAAGAGGGCGAGAGAGGAGAAGTCGTACCATAGAAAGTTTCTCTAAGAGTATTAGGCGAATCAATAATACATGAGCGAACGCGTGCTCGAAAATGATACTGATACTTTTCCTCTCTCCCTTTAAGCCTCACACGCGCGCTTCCATTAATAAAACAAATCTTCGTGTCGATGGAAATCAAAACGTGTGGCATATGTCGCGCAGTTTGCTCGGCTGTGTGGAAATTATACCCAAATTCGCAAACTGTGGGAACGCGCAAAAGTTATTATGTTAATCTTCGCGTTGCGAACAAGTTAGGGCGATGATTAAATTACGAAAATTAAGTTTGGAGGTTGGGTTTGACGCGGTTCATAGTTCTACTTGACCTTTTCTCGCTGTTCTGAAAATTGCTAGAAGCTTGCGATGAGAGATAACTCCTAAAGGTATTTATGTATTTTGGACCCGTTCTGGTGTATTAATGAAAAGGATTTAATAATTAATAGTAATCTCTTTTTGTGAGTATCTATTCATTTAAGAAAGATTTGCATTCATATTGATATAGAAAACTACTGTGAGCGGAAGAATCGATTTTATCGTATCGGCTCCTCCACCAAAATTGTGAAATTCATCAACATTTAGTGAAGTTTCTTAAAAATTATATGATTCTTATTTATTAGCTTTTGAGCGTGTTTAATGAAGAAATCATAAGATGTCTTTCAGATACGAATAAAGCAATCACAATTTATGGTATTTAACCTAACTACCATAGTTTTTAATTACATCAAATAATTTTTCCAATGCTAGGGATTAATTAATATTTGTAAAGCCTCTGTGCATCTAAATGTTTTCAAAATCGTTGAGTGGCGTATTTATTACAAATTTGGGTTGGACTAAATTTTGGTTACGTATTGGTAGTTTTAAAACCTTAGTGTTAGAATTATTATCACTTTTTCGCTACGTCGTAGGCGCCATAAATTCTCGGCCTGATATAGAATAAGTAAACTTGGTAAAATATAACAATTTAAATTTTTTAATATAATCTCCCCTAACTTCAATACATTTATTACAACGATCAATTAATAATTCTATACCCTTGCAAAATAATCTAAAGTTTTTCCCTCAAAATGTTGTATTACAGCTGCTTGCAACTCACTATCGTTCTTGAAACGGCGTCTTTTTTTAAATGAGAAAATAAATAATAATCTTAATGGTGGTTGCAAACAAAGTCCACTCTTTCACAATAGGGGGGAGTGGGGATAGTTGAGCCACTTTTTAATTTTTAATTTTTTTGTGACATAATTAAACGCAGCTTAAAATGTCATTGTAAACTGTTTTTTTTTGCTATTAAATCATGTATTTAAAAATGTGAATCAAAACATATTTAACATTGAAAAAAGTGCATAAACGTTTACAACATGGCTCAACAATCCCCATGGTGGGGATACTTGATCTAGTTAGTTAAAGGAACTTAAACAATTATTTATTTTTTTAATAGTTTAATTTAGGACATGAAATCTTGTGTTTAATACATTAATGTTTAAAACTTACTATCTAAAAAACAGAAAGTCCTTCAAAACCAGTCCTGAAGATGAAGCTCGTTACACGATCGTTTTTGGTATTTATGATTGGAGGACGAAGAATCATCTGAATTTGGTCCTCATCAACAACGGAGATGTCTTCAATTTCAGGCCATTTAAACTTAGAATTTGCAATTCTCCTTGCAAACTTGACTTCCAGTCCTTCTTCTTGTCTGTTAGTAATTTTTCCAACAAATCGTTTTACAGTTTTTTTCCCTTCGAATTTCACTAACTTCCTTTTTTTCTGCTCTTTTCAACAGTTTGTTTTCAATTTCTAGTTTTTCTGGTGTAGAAGTTAGAATTGTGGATTTAGCTCTTTTTCTAGCACCTTTCATCAGACGAGGTAAGGCCTTTGGATAAGGTCTCACAACTTCCGGAGAAATAACGGTGTCACTTGTTGAGGGCCTTGGGCACTTTATCAGTGCGGGACTTGAGGGGACAGTAGACTCAAGTTCATCTGTAGGAATAATTACAAGTTGGTTAGTAATTTGGGGGCTATTTGTAGAAGCTTCAGAATCTTCCACAGAAATATGTGATTCTGTCAGTGCCTTGCTTGTCACATAGGAACTCAAAAATTCATCGTCAGTGAAATATTTTCGTTCAAAGGAACAATACCACTCCCTTGAAATCTTTTGCAAATGTTTACACTGGTGAAAGCTAATGGATATCCCTTACCTACTATTTCTGCTATATCATAAATAGATATAGGCCGGCCTGGATGTGTCAATAACCACTCATCGGCAGCAGTGTTATAGTATCTTTTCAATGGCCCGTATACCGTCCTATCCAGCGGCTGTAATTTATGGCTGGTATGTGGGGGAAAAGTGAGAAGTACAATACCATTATCTTTAGCTAAATTGAGTGAAGCAATTGAAATATAGCTCTTATGATTATCTGGAATCATCAGCACTGTATTTTCCTTGGAGCACCTGACATATTTTATGAAATGATTTAAAAATAGTTCAAAGTTTGTCGCTGTCATCTAGCCAGATGGATGTGCAGATTCTGCGGAACCCGGCGGACCACATAACCTTTTAAAAAACAATCTTTCATATTTACCCTGGGGAAAACAAAAAAGAGAGGAATGGAATTGCCTATTGCATTTATTGTACAACATAAAGTAACTAAAACACCTTGTTCAGCTGAGGTTGTTTGGCTATCTATCCGAAAAGTTATAAGAGGAATGAATGGAAGAATGCAGACGGTAAAAAGAGCAAGGAGGAAACACGTCTTATTACAATACTCGGACAATGTGTTTTAATTTGTTAGTATTCAATTGTTTTGCTATTTATTTTTAGTCAAATGTAATTCAACTTTATCACATTTGTTAATAATCTTACATTTTTATGCTTTTTTACCAATGCTAATTATATGAGCTTTCCAGTGTTTCATTTGTTAACAAATTAATTAATTAGAAAGTGTTTTTATTAAATTTTAAACAGTTATAAGGTGTTCAATATTAAATAAAATCGAATTATTAAATCGGATTGGTTTTTTGCTTGCCAGTGTAGTTGTGGATGACAAATTTTTAGAATTATAAATTCATCGCTTCTGAATATAATATGAATGCTTTTTCAAGTAAAACACGGGGAATCACCAAAAAAGAATTGAAAAATTAACCCTACATGTTTCTGTGTTTAAGAATGCTGAAAAAATATAAATTTAATATTGAAGCTTTTTTCTCCTTTAGCTTTGTATTCAAAATATTTTATTTCTTATTTATTTCCAACACATTACAAGGCTAATGCTATTAAATTGTAATAAAATCTATCACAGCTGTATACCGTTTAAAATGAATCGATACAATAAGAAAGCAAATGAAATATACGGTGACATCTCCATATTAATCTTGCAATAAAAGCAATTAAAATCAATCAGTTCATTTTTATTTTCGCCTACTTATAACAAGCGAAAAGGAAAGACTTGATTCTCGTGCTTCCCCTCTATAATACGTATTAGAAAACCATCATATAACTGACGACGTGTATTAATCATCCGTGAACCATTTGACAAGCGGGAAGATACTCTCCGTCGAAATTTCCACTCTATTTCCGTTATTCATTACATAATTTATGTTCCGTAACAAATGAATAAATTCGAAATAAAATATTGTCAACGGGACGAAAACCAGCGGATACCAACAAAGCCGGCGAAGACGAAGAAAGAGAGAAATAATAAGAAGAAAGGCACCTATTCACCGGATGATTGATAGGTACCGTTCTCGAACAAATTCCGCGAGCATCTCGGTGACAACTGTTATTTGACTTGAAAATAAATGTGAGAGGATCGATGCCAAAAAGTCTCGCGCTACTCGAAGGTGCGTCGTGAGTTTTTTTCGGTATTTTTTTTTAGATGCAAGTAACGTTTTATTTTTTCGTCTTTTATTGGAACAGAAATTGTAAGTTATATTTGAAAATAAACTTTTGTTAATGCACAGTTTCAAATTAAATAAGAATATCGAACAATTTTCGACATAAAGCATATGTTCTCAAGATACTTTAAGGATTACTTCTCTTGAAATTGTACAAAGCTACGACTTTATTGTTTACGATGGTTCAAAAGACTTTAGATCAGTATCAATGAATCTACCAAGAAACTATTGTAGAATTACAAGGAGATCTATTGTAGGCCGGCAATGTAATTTTAGAGTTCACTGAGTAGACCCATCCTTCTGGCGAATTCCAGAAGTTCGCCTAGCGAAGTTTTCTTCAGACTCTCAGGTTTTACAAAAGCTCCACCGGACAGAGAAAATCTGATTCTGCAGACGTCAGGATAGTGGTAGAAAATGTGCACTATTGTTTCCCCCTCTTCCAAACATAGACGGCTTTCTTCCTGTTGAGCGAGTTCCATTCTTTAGGTGTTTACTTAATCGAGCATGGCCGGTAAGGATTGCGGTTAGAGCCCTGACTGCTTCCCTGTAAAGTTCCATAAGGTTCCTGGCTTTGTCTTTGCTTACTAACATAAATGCTCTCGCATGAGGTAGACCTGTGAAGTAACCCTAGGTTCGAATTACTTCTTGTTCGGCCCAACAAGCAACATGCGTTTTGGCAGTATTAAAACATATACCAACTAAAGGGTCTGGGCTCAGCGGAGTGAATTCAGCTTCCTTCCTAGTAAGGGTATCAATGCCAGTGTGTCTTGATGTCCAGATGAGAGTAACCTTGTTGTTCCTTCCCAGAATATCAACATTGTTTCTGCAGTCAGGTACGAGTCTGGAAGAAGTCTTTTTCTCCTCGAGAGCTCGTAGTGCAGCCTGGTTATCGGAGAAAATTTCTATCGACTTGTGTCTAAATATTTTTGTGTAAATATGTTGTAACACGCATCAAGTGCTTTGTTAAGGATTTCTGTCCGAGCGCAGGTCGTGTTCTGTGGCAGTTCTACCGCAAGATGCTAGTATCCATAAATAGCTGTCAGTATGTGGAGAGGTATAAGATCCAGGATAATTTCAAAAGCCAGTGTATATATGGTACTTAATGCACGAGTGATCGCCAAACTGGCTACTCTTTGCAACGTGGTAAGTTTAGCTCTTGCTGCTACCTGTTGGACCTTCGAAGAGGCTATCAGTTCGCAGTCTTCTGTTGAGCTACACCTAGAATACTAATGCCACGTAAAAATTAGAATTTATTGATGACTTCCTTAAGTTTTCTTTCCAACAACTTAAATCCTAAACCTTCGACAATAGATGTATTATTATCACAGGTATATGTAAAATTTTTTATTTATGGCAATTTCTTAGTTAAGCAATAGAATTAAGTATTACATATCGATTTGATTCCTTTTAGATAAAACAAATTCTTTGTGCACACATTTCCTCGTGCTGAGGTACTTGTTCAGCATCCAGCAATGAAGGTAGTCAGTTGTACGTTCAGAGTAAGTACCGGTATATGTTAGAAACCTGAAACCCTTTTTTCCAGGATTTCAGCGGCCAAGTCTTGATTGAAATTTGATGAAGGCAAAGAAGCGTTTTTCAACCGAATTCTTACAAGAACGTAGTATAAGGTCTTGATTGCAAGCACATTATGGAAATGTTTACAAAATTTATTAACAAAACCAAGATTTCCAGATGTGGACAAGTACATAGCCAAAACTTAGATAGGTTAATAGGTTGGTTGCTGTTACAAGGTTATAAAGTTATCACCAATGTGTGGCAGATTTCTAACATCGATTAAAAAGAGGTTGATGGTCCAACAGACGATGGAGTTAATGAGATTAAATGCAGACGTTTACCCTAATACATCAACAATTTAACTTCAAAGCTTATTCAGATATTTAAACCATTCAATGGTATAATGAGAGCACAATATAATTCTTTACAACTAAAACACTTGTTCTCTCAAATCAAGGACAAAGTTCCTCTTTTATTAAAAAGTAAATCTGTTTATAAAGTGCCATGCTTGGGGCGCGGTAGCATTTTTATTGGACAAACCTGGCAATGGCTAAAACATTGGTCTAGCTAGCATTAAAGTGGTTGCAGTAAGAATAAGAGACCTTGCGCTTTAGCCAATTACAGCCTAGAAACTGGCAACTTGTTTGATTTTGACAATGTTGAAATGCTGGTACCTCAGACATCCATAATAATTATAAAAGTCGTCTTTTTCTGGAGATGTTCCACATTAATGTCACAACAGATATAGTAAACTTTAAAACAGATACAGATCAATTAAGTAATATCTTGAAATTTTAAAAATAGTCGTTCTTTTTGTAACCAACCTATACTTTCCCAGTTTTTATTTTTTAAATATTTATAACTAGAGTAACCTAAACTTGCGAACTCGCATAGGCGTCGGTATTACGGGTTAATATAAGAATACGAAAAATTCATAAATAAATTAAACCGGTAGAGAAGCAGGCATGTAGTGTCGACCTTGCATATAAATCATGTTAAACCGCGCTGAGAGAGATTTCGTTTTAGTACCGGTTGAGCTGTTGGAGAGATTAGTCGAACGGTCAAGATTATGTACTTACGTGTCGCTTTTGAAAATATAGCTGGTGTTTTTTGTGTATTGTAGTATTATACCAAGTACATAATTAGTGCATCGTTTCATATAGAACTAATATTTACATACCTAAGAAAACAATGCCTCGTAATAGATTTGCTACTAATGTACATAAGTATGTGTCACTTTTTCCCCATTCAAAATATGACGGCAGTGCAGTTTTTTGCTTAATATGCAATGTTCGTTTGGCTGCATTGGACAGAACTGATTGCCAGAGGCATGTCAATGGTATTAAGCATATGAGAAATGCAAGAACTGAAATACCTTATACACTATTCCTCATACATTTATTAATTATGTTTACCTCTTGTAATCTTCCGTTGTCGTTGGTGAGAAAAGCAGCTTTTAAAACGTTTTGGCGACAATACGTTCCAAAGTACCTATTACCCTCACAAACACAATTACAGAATCATTTGCCGCGAATGAAAGAGATGCTAGAAAATGTGTGTAAACGCGATTTGTGTTCCAAAAAAATATGGATTACCGTGGATGAGACGACCGATATAAAGAAAAACAGTATTGTGAATGTAACAGCTCGCGTTTTATCTAGCGAGAACTCAGCATCTTGATATTTGTTAGCTTGCAAACGTGTTCAACAATGTACCGCGGAAAATATTCAAAAAGTAATAATGAACGCTTTGAAAAAATGTAAAATTGCCCAAGATCAAGTTGTGATGATTGTGACAGATAGTGCAGCAACGATGTTAAGTGTTGGGCGATCCTTAAAACATATATTTCCTAACTTAATACATATAACCTGCGTGCTGCATGCTTTGCATTTAGTTGGTGGAGTTGTTCGACAACATTACGGAAACGTTGATCGGATAATTGGAAGTACTAAAGCAGTGTTTCGTAAATCTCCTAAACGTTTAAAAGAATTTCGTAAATTTTGTCCAGGTATCCCAGAACCTCCTGAACCAATTTTAACGCGATGGGGTACTTGGCTAACAGCAGCTTCTTACTATTTGATCCATTTTCAACAAATTCAATCAGTTATAATGCGACTTAATCGGAATGAATCCAAAGCAATTAGAGAAAGTCAAAGAGAATTTCAAATTCCTCAACTTTTAGAAGATTTAACAACAATATGTACCAATTATACAGTATTACTAGATGCCATCAGAAAACTACAATGTACTGAATTGTCATTGCAGGAATCATTAGACATAGTGGAGAGTGTAAAAATAAATTACACACATTAAATGATACGCCAGGATTATGCGCTAGTCAAAAGTTGGCAGATGTTTTAAGGAAAAATCCCGATTTTAATACTTTAGAGGCCGTTTATAATATGTGTAAGAATAGTGAACTTTTAAGTGATTTTGAAAAACAGTTTCTACATGCAAATGTAACTTCCTTAGATGTGGAGAGATCGTTTTCTATGTATAAGAATATTTTTTCTTGTCGACGCACAAGGTTTAAAGAAGTAACTGTGGAAACATATGCAATGATGCAAGTTTACAGTAGTTCACATCCTGATGCCTCTAATTTGTTGAATAATTAGCAAGTAAGTTTATTTATGAAGTTTTCGTATTCTTATATTAACCCGTAATACCGACGCCTATGCGAGTCCGCAAGTTTTGGTTACTTTATTTATAACCTACACACATGTATCATTTTTTCCTTAAACGTAAAATGTTCGATTACTTAAAATTATTTGTAAGTATTTTAAATTTAGACGGTTTTGTTCACTTTTGACATTCCCTTTACACATTATAGTAACTTCGGATGAAGTTCGGAATAAAGAACGAAATATTGAATATAAAAAAATTGTTTTAATTAATCACCCAGAAACAGACCGCTTTGTACTCAAAGTGAGATATCGCACTGTCCCATTCCTCGCTAAGCACTGTAGAAGTTTCTAACGTTTATTGCAACGTTCAGGAAAATGTTAGTACTTTTTTGGAAGAGAATGCAGTGGAATGGAGCTAATAGAACTGTAAATCTTTGGATCACCTGTATATGCCAAAGAGTTACAAGTCAAACTAGGTAAGAAGTCATTTATGTGTAGATATTAAATAGCAAGGACGTAGGTTTGAATCCTGAGGGACACTTGAAGTTATAATGAACATATATAGAAATCCGTCGTAAAAGGTGTGTCTACTTCTTACAGAGAGCCGAACAAAAGATTAATTCATATCAACAGCATTCAACTTTGCACATAAAATTGGACGATTTGTAACATTGAACGCCTCGAATCCTTAATGAGAAGATCAAAGTTGGAGCACAACCAACGGATCACGGGGCTAAGTGGTTGTACTGGATGGAAATAGGCTAAATACCATTCCGAATTCTCGATTTGTGCTCTGATGTGAATTGGAGTGTTATTCGCCATAGATTAGAATTAGATCATTTGCCTTATTTTGATTATTGTCCTATTAATTCAACAAAAAGTTCGTACAGGGTCGCCATTTTATGCATCATTGAATACGTCAGCAAATGAAATATCCGAGAACCTGATGTACATCCTTGTGCAATAAACAAATATTACTCAACCGAAATAATAGCGGCAACACGGCATTTTAAGCAAATATTATTTCGCCCCGCTGGCGCTGTGAATAAACTGCGAGCGGGTAATTCTTGAAAGATTATAACACATTTCCAAGTCTAGACTTCCGCGTGCAAACGTACATATCCATATTCTTGTATGTAGTACGTGGTAAATGTACTTTGAACTGGCGGCAGCTAGCAACTAGAGAATGATGTTCCCCTCGCGTCAGAGGTTTCGGTTAGAACAATAAGAAGGCGAAGACAAAGGTGATGGTTTAGCGTAAAAGCGCATCTTGCATGAGAGATAAGGAATATTGATGCAGCACTGTTGGAAAGTAAGCGCGCTAAGATGTAAGGTAGTATAACGAAATTACAAAGCGTGCTTCTTCTTTGATGATCCAATTTATTCATATTCACCATCCATTAAGAATGGCGTATTTTCTTAATGAGAATAAGAATTTTGTTTATAAGACGAAAATTAAGGTAGCACCAGAAATGATAAAGTATATTTGCGAAAATAGAAAAGTAGAATTAAGGAAATTAATAAATCTGAGTTGGAAAAATAAACAAATACCAGATGAATGGAAAACAGATGTAATCCTACCGATACACGAAAAAGGCGATACTAAAGAATGCGATAATTACAGAGGCATTACATTGCTGTGCACGGCTTGCAAGTTATGTGAAGGAATATTGGAAAGCAGATTGAGAAAAGTAGTAGACAAACAACTAGAAGACACACAAATCTTCAATTTGTTGATGATCTCTTCAGTTCGTGCTTCCAGAGGTATTCCACACTTTGGGTCATCATGAATGGAATCCCTAGCCCATTTGAATTGCTTGCACCAATATTTGACTTGGAAATAGGACAGACTATTTTCTCCATACACTGGCACCATTCTCTCATAAATATTCTTAGGGCTACTGCTTTCATTCGATAGAAATTTCATGACGCTTTTGTGTTCAAGATTCAAAACACTCATTTTCCCTTCTTTAAACTGATATATAAATGACAAATGCTAAGCGATTTCAACCAAACTTGAAGATGACACTATAAAATGTCACAGAAACTTGACATAAGAAAATTGTCGCGATAGCATATTGGTTTTATAGCTAGGTAGTGAAATGTTTCAATCTAGGGAAATTGTTAAAAAATGGAATTTTTGCAAATTGTTTGAGCAATTTTCCCGAATTAAACATTTCAATTTGGCGCCCAACGTGGGCCAATTTTCATTTGAAATTCTGTTATAAGCAAACAGAAAGGTAAGGTAAGTCGCAAAAATTGCCGAAAGAGTGTAAAAATTCTTCCGAATCCCACAGTTCATTTAAAAATTCAATCAATTTACAAAAATTACATTTTTTGATCAATTTCTCTATATTAAAACATTTAAATTTGGCGCCCAACGTGGGGCCAAATTGAAATATAAAGATAACTTAAAAAACTCCCCTCGTAAGCATGTTTATCAAAATGGGTACAGATGAGTCAGTATAACTGTTCAGCATTTTATCTTTGTGTAAGTTGCTTGTTCTGGGATGGATCTGAAGTCTATAGATGGTAAGGATTTCTCAAGCCAAAGAAATACCTTTAATTAAATATATTTCTTTGATTTAATGCACTGAGTTGTTAAAATAAAGCAGTTTCTGTTACGACAAACATCTACAGGATGCTTTGCCGTCATTTAAAAGAATTATTTCTTTATTTGAGGCACATTTCTTTTTCTCTGTGTTGTTAAATATTTTTGTTTAGATCCTATGATAAGGACACCGGATACAAATTAAATATGGTAATTTGTATCCGGTGTCCTTATTATTCCTTTTCCGAGAGTCGAAGTCGTATTGTCCGGGTACTGTTCCATCGACGTGCACCCATTTGGACCGAATAATTCGCAATTCATTAGCTTGGGAAGGCGAAAGACGTAGATTTAAGTTGAGCTGTATCTAAGTTTTAACAAACCACGTGTTGCAGTTTTCCGGGCGTCGCGACGACGTTACAAGACTTGACAACACTTGACAGACTTCCTTAACGACCGATGTGACTACCGCACGGGGTTGGGCGGGGCGCCGGTCTTGCCGTGCACCACACGCTTCGCTTCTATTCCCTCGCCGTGTGACAAGATAAAATGTGTGTTTATTTGTCTTCCTGGGGAGAGCGAAACGGCCGCTTTCTCCTCTTCTTCGCCTGAATTTTAGTTTTTCGCTCCCCATCCGAAGTTGCCGTGTGCGAGACGACGACGCTAGTGCTGGAGTAATTTAATTCTGCGAAGAGAAGGCGACGCGACGTCGACCGTGCAGTGGAGTTTTTCCCCGGGATCCGCCGGAAACTTTTTTTATAACTGCGGCATTTTAAATTTTATGCGTCTCGAAGGTGGGTAGCGACGGTGTTGCTGCTGGTAGTAGTAGTAGTAGTATCAGAGGGTGCATTGGAATGAAGAAGATTTATAATTTATAAACGACATTCCATGTTGGTTCTTTTGGGAGACTTTGAACCACTACAAACGCGAGAATATTGAATATTGTATGCAGTTTTCCCGAAACGAAGAAATTAACCCTTTTCCTTTGCAAAATATATTTAAATATACTAACACAGTTCTATTTCTTACTGTATTCTACGAACGATAACAGGAATTGACTAAAGAAGTTATTTGCTAAATAGTTAGCTCCTAAAGAAAAAAGGCAAGGAAAACGTAATACATTCTTTTGAAGAAACGTCTTTGTCGACGTATCAAGTATGAAGTAAATAAAATGGTGAAGATACATTTTAACATATACCCTAGGAAAAAACATAGCTGGTTTCCTTTAGTGTCTTTGGATCTTTGTTCATTTCGTGGTCGTGTTTAATGGGTTCCTAAGTTCGAAAAGCAAACACAAGAAAAACGTACAAAAAAAATTATTTCCAATTCGACAGGACGCTTGTAGTTTTATTTTGTTTAGATTTCGAAATCGTCTTAAGATATCAGGATGTGCCTTCATGACATCTCAGAAGAGTTTATTTAAAATCTTCTATCAAAGCCACACTCTATAAACCAATAAGAGAACAGTCACATTACTTAGGTGCTCTGGACTTGTTGCACCCATCTTCCTGATGTTCAATTTTCAACACTTACAGTTGTTGAAAATTGTTTGTTTCTGACAAGCTTAAATACTTTAAAATTGCAGTAAATGAATGTTGTAATTCTTTTATGCTTGGTTTTTGTCTGTTATTGAGTGCCAAGCAATGCTAACATTTGCTTCAATAGATGGAAATTATTCCAGTTATTGGAGCAGATCAATTATTGACCAACTGTCTTTATACGTCATGTAACAGATCTTTGCTGAAAATAACTTTCGGTTGGTTTGTTCCATAAAATAACATCTTTCACACAAAAATACTTTTGACAAAATGCTAAATTGGATTATGAATGAGAAGCACTACAATCAAATAAGAAATATCGTCAAATAATGTGATTATTTGGCACTGGAGGATAATATCGTTGACTATTTTTAAGAAGGTAGATAATTTAAGATTTAGACAAATATCATTTAAAGCGATTTTGCGCGAGATACCTTAACATAAGTATATAAGTAAAGTAGAATGTGTAATTCAGATATACTTTTTGGTTCGGACGAATATATCTGTGCAGTGGCTGTGTATGCTTACGTTTAAGTTTTCTCTGAAATCGTAAAACTTCACCATACTTGGCAGAACAGTACAACTTATATTGAAAGTGACAAATAAAAAGCAACTGTCATGTGTTTTTCAGTTTGACGTTTCAACAATGTTAACCCTAGAATGGTAACGTGGCGTCATATACGACACCATCTGTATTTTAATACGTGTTAGTTTAAGTAATACTGGTTAAAGTTGGCTCACGTTCTCGGTACCTGTAAATATATTAGTACTAAATATTGAACAACATTTTTTTGTCGATCGACACTAGTCAGTAACAATGTGTGCACTAAATTGACATTGTCGATTAAGTGACGCTATGTACTGAAAATGAAGCAGCTGATTTTTAATATTTATTGTAGCTGAAAATCTGTAATTTCCTTGGAATTTCCGATGTAATTAAATACGTGAAAAAATCTCGCCCCGGTAAGGAATCGGACTTGACACCTCCTACTTGCCAGACGGGCGTGCTAACCACTACACCACCTTGATACCAGGAAGGTTCACTTTTTAATACCTAGTTGTTATATAAATTAATTAATTAGTGTTCTTGGCATGTGAGAATTCAAAAATTGTCTGTCGTAATATTGCAGATAAAATAACAACTAGGAATTACGATATGCATCCTCCCTCTGGACTGTTTTGGTAACTTCAACATTCACTAAATTGTGAATAAACAGTTCTACTTGTTATTCTCTTCATTTATCTTATTTTACACTTGTGAACAGAGATGAAAATAAAACACATTTCAATTATTTTGTAAAGTATTCTTCCTTTACCAAACGCTTACAGAAAACTATACTTGCAGGCTCAGCAAGATAGCTGACGGTATTGAAACATCCAGCTCATAGATGTCGCCGAAAGTAGAAATATAATTTTAAGAATTGTCAAAATACTTATTATTATTATATTACTTTTGTAACCTAACACTACGTGAGTGTTGTTTAATTAAGATGTTTACGGACTTAGTGATTTTGAAGTGAATATACGGCGGTGTCGAGCACGACGACCATCAACGTCAACCGGGATTACCTGTTTGTGTCCAAAGCTCAATGTTGGAATGAAAAGAAGTAATATTTACAAAGTTTATTTACAAATGCTAGAAATTAAACGTTTATAACAAAATAACATCAAAAGCAAATATAATACACAATTGAAACAAAAAGTAAAACTCTAGTTAGGTTGTGAATATTTACAGTTTTCAACAGAAAAGATGATTTCTCAATAAAAGATAACCAATAGTGAAACGATATGTGTCGACTTAAATCATTTACTGTTTTAAACGATCAGATGCTTACAACAGGTTTTAGTATAAGTTAATTTACGGTCTTAGATTTCCTAAGTCAAAATTAAACGGGTAATAATTTAAACGGCGGTGTCTCCCCAACCAGCTGAAAGCTGTGGCTATGGACGCGGCTGGAGAAATATTCTAGAGTTGTCGGCGAAAGCCGACTGCCTCTTAGACTTAGAATATATTCCGAGGTTGCCGGCGAAAATTCGACTGCCCGAGGGATATTTCCGAGACTCTACTCAGCCCGTTATAGGCTGCTTAAATATTGACTTGCCACGCGGAGTTGAAACTAATGCGCAGCTTGTAGTCTGCTTAATCGCCGACTTGCCACGCAAAAGTCTATCGAAATGTGAATCTGGGGGTTTATATACAAATTTGGAGCATAACGTTACACTTCTTGTTTATGATGTACTACCGCCTTGTACGTGACTCGTACAAGTAAAATGTTCGTTAAGAAATCGTTACACAAGTTCCAATCGGTTTGATTAATGAGATATATACACTGCTGTTCAAAAATAACATACAGCGTTTTCTAAAGATAATTTATAAAATAAAAATTGAAGAAAATTGCAAAATAATTTAAGAAGTTGTTTCAAAAGATGATTGTTATAATTCTATACTTTTTTAGTCTAGAAGTCTTTAAATTTGAGCGGACGGTCATTGGTTCGTCACAGTATTAAAAAGTGAACGTTCCTGGCATCAACGTCCTCGTGGTATAGTGATTAATATGATCGTCCGGCAAGTAGAAGCTGTCAAGTTCGATTCCTTACCGGGACGAGATTTTTTCAAGTATTTAATTACGTCGGAAATTCTAAGGAAATTACAGATTTACATAATTCACCGACGGCCGCCAAAATATATTAACTTATTATAGCTGTTTTTATTATAAAACTTCTTAATTTTTAAACAGAAATGTTTGCATGTAATATTTTCCAAAATATCTCATTTCATCATAACCATAATACACATGCGCGATACATTATGCATTTTTGCGAAATAATATGATAAAAGTGGGGGTTGTGTGACGTATACCGACACAGGGCATACACCAGCATACACAAGGTAAAACATAAAGTGCATGTTGCGAAAAATCGCTTATATTTTCCATTGGAAATATGCAATTTTTGAGAAATGTTCTCTATTTACACCAACGTTTTCGTATCGCAAGGTCTATTACACACATAAAAACAAAGCACTTACGATACCATTTTATTGCTTTTTTCCATTTCTATGTAACTACACTAAATAAAAGCTCTCTTACGCTGCGATCTATGCACCAATTAACATTTATCGAACTGCTATGTAGGGGCCGTTTAGTCACTATCGTTCATATTTTATTGATGTCGTCAATTTAACAAGTCAATAACGCGTAACTTTTATCGTCCATCGGAGTACAGTAGGACCGCGTATAAAATAATGTTGCCGGGGATATTAATCGGCGGGAAGGGAATGACCCTTTTCTGGTTTGGAGAAGAGATAGCGCGCTCAGAGCAGAAGGGTGTGTGGGTGCATGTGTGCAGTCGAAGCATAATCCGGGAGCAAGTTTACAATGACTGCGCGCATTAGTCTTTGTGCAGATATGCACGACCGACGAACGTTGTTCTGCCAAAAGGAAAACGAAGGGGGAGATTTTCAAAGAGCGAATACGATCTGACCGGCGAGATAAGGAGATACATATTTATAATTAAGTTTTATGACTACGAGAGGGCTCTTAGCTTTTCTTCTGCGCCATATTTGATGGGTTATTTTTGTTTAGCTTAATTGTTATGTTCGTTTTTAATGACGACAGAAGCGATGATATTTCAAAAGCAGGAGGGGTTGCAAGTGTTTAGTTTTCGGATTATCCTTGTAATGACCGTAGAAAAACATTTATCAACTCGTTCGTTAATTTTGGTCTTTATGCTTCATGGAGGAATCCCAGAATATTTTATCTGTTGATTTATTAGAAAAGAGTTTTGGTTTCTACTGTTATTTTTTATTCTATTACAGATATGGCACAGTTAAAATTGTATTATTACTACTATTTATCTTCAAAAATATATTTGAAACTGTACGATGGGCACGAAAACCCATTGGAACGTTTCAATGGGTATAAAACACCCATTAGAAAGTCCCAATGGGTGTTCCATACCCAGGTATATGTGACAAATTAGACTTGTGTGTGTACGAATTCTACTAGTTTCCAACGTACGCACCAGAAGAAGCATCAAGGAGCAAAGCATCAGAAACATAAACATGTTCTTGCTTATTTTCTTTTGAATTTCTCGCTTCTGAAATGTAGCGCTAGTAACAGGTAACAATCCCTTTTTTAAATGAGTTCCATACGTAGTTTTGCTCATGGGATATTGCAAAAAATGTGTTTTCGGGGGGTAACTTTGAGGGTGAATTACACCCCCTTACAGTGACAAAAAAGCAGCTAAAAAGCTTGTTGTAGGAAAATATTACATTAAAATTGAAGATTTGGGATATGAAGAAAATGTACAGAAGACAAGTTACTTAGCCGTTTCCCCAATATCATCGTTAACTGGCCTTATAATAATCTTCTAATACCCCTGCCATCCAAATAGTATGTAGTAAAAGAACTGGAGATACCGAAGAGAACACAGAGGGAGCTTGTTGTTGAACAGGTGGACATAGGTAGTTGGTTGAACGTACTATACGTGGCGCTAATGGCTGCTTTGGATGTTATAAATCGTAACATTACAACTATCCCCTGCCAAATAGGAAGATTTGGAGATTACGAATAATGTTTCGATAAAGGTATAAATGAAGATAAAGATCTAAAATTTAAAATTATAATGCATGTATTTTGCTCTTAGCTTTTGAGGTTAGAATATATCTGCCAGAAATTCCAGGAAAATATTAACTCAAGGATAGGATGCGTTCTTAAATTCCATTTATAGAACTACATTCTTAAATATATTGGAAACAAAATTATTTTACGAACAAACGTAAGGATAGTGACCCTCTATAGCAGGGGTTCCCTAAGTGTGCGCCGCGGCACCTCGGGGCGCCGTAGAGGATAAATAGTGGCACCGCGAGGCACTCCTGCGAACGCGGGCCGACTTAGCAGTCTGGAACATTTCGAAACGGCTTCGAAGCTAATGAAACTTTCTAGAACAGCTAGACTAGATCGTTCCCGTAGTTTGTAGAACTTTCTAGAAAGATTTTTTCGAAGCACATAGAATATTCCAGAAAAGTATGGAACTTTCGTGAAGTTTATAGAACTTTCTAGTAGACTTATATAGCACACTATCGGACATTGTCGAAGTTTCGCGAAAGTTTTAAGTAGGCGGGGCGGCTAGTATAAATACGGCACCACTTCGGCGAACCAGTTCAGTTCCTAAACAACAATCGAAGAGTAAACATCTACTAGTTACCAATGTACGCACCAGAACAATAACAAAGTCCCTCATCTTCGTGGTCCAAAAGAAGCATCAAGGAGTAAAACAACAGAAATATAAACATGTTCTTGCTTATTTTCTCTTGAATTTCTCGCTTCTGAAATGTAGCTCTAGTAACAGAGAACAATCCCTTTCTTAAATGAGTTCGAAACCTAGTTTTGCTCCTGAGATATAGCAAAAAATGTATTTTCGGGGGGTAACTTTGAGTGTCAATTACACCACCTTGAACTGAAAAAAAGCGGCTAAAAAACTTGTTGAAGGAAAATTTCACATTAAAATTGAAGATTTGGGATATGAAGAAAATGTACAGAAGACAAGTTATTTAGCCGTTCCCCCAATATCATCGTTGACTGGATTGAATATAATAATATGGATAATAATCTTCAAACAGCCCCGCCGCCGAGATAGTAGGTAATAAGAGGTCTGGAGATACCGAAAAAGAATACAGAGGGAGTTTGGTGTTGAACGGGTGAACATAGGTAGTTGGCTGAGCGCACTATACGTAGCGTTAATGATTGCTTTTGATGTTGTAAATTGTAACATTACAATTATTTCCTGCCAAACAGGGACATTAGGAGGATACGAATAATGTTTCAAGAAAGGTACAAATGAAAATAAAAATGTAAAATTTAAAATTTCAATGCATGTATTTTGCTCTTAGCTTTTGAGGTTAGAATATATCTGTCACAAATGACAGGAAAATATAATAATAAATCCATTTATAGGTCTACATTCTTAAATACATTGTAAACAAAATTATTCTTCTGCGGCTGTTAGCAGCGTCCGATGAGGTTTGGACAAGGTAATGTTAATATTACAGGATAGTGTGGCCTAAGTTGTATGTCGTGAAATCTTGACCGAAATTAAACTAAGTCCGTTACCAAGAATGTTGCGAGTGTCTTGCCGCGACATAAAATTCAAAGACCCGACTAAAATCTGACCGAACTGGTAACTGAGAAAGTAAAGCATTCGTTTGTTTTTTTTTCAATAATTTTTCCTGATCTGTATATATTTGTATATGAATTTGATTTTAGTTTGCTAGAGAATTTTATTTTATTTGGTGAAATTATGTGTAAATAAAGTATTGTCGTTGTACTTACATCTTTTCCTGTTAAATTGAACCCTTTGGTATTTTCAATGCTACCCCGTGGTTAAAACTGCTCACATACGCCGAATCAATGGATCCGATATTCTCTTAACTTTTCTTGATCACTAAAAGTCGTAAACATCTGATAGTTTTATTTTAAAAAGTAAATAAACATTAAGCCACTTAAAATACATGCTATAAATCTGATATGTGACAGTTAATAAGACCGTGACAGCTAACGACATCCTAGCAACGGCAAATCAAACTGTATTACGAAGTCGATAATATAGATCTCCTGTACACTGAGTACGAGATCTTCAGGTTTAAAATAAGAAAAGTTAATGTCGTATACTTTATTCCCCTCTAAATCACTCAGTAACATCAAATCGATTAAAAAGATTATTTGAAAAGTAAAACCGTTATATATTTTCTTTATACGATAATTTCCCGTATATCACCCGAAGATGTCACTAGTGAGCAGAGTCCATCGTATCTAGCTTGGCAGGTGTGAAAAGGCAGTCGCCCATTGTAATTTTGCGTCTAAGAATAGGAAAGTTATTACATTTTTCCCGCCGAGAGCAGGAACGTTACATTTTGGCGTCCGGAGCGGAGAGACGTACGCTACAATGTTAACAACTAATTTTGTTTTATTGTAATGTATTGTATGTCAAAATCATGTAAAGTCAAAGAATACTTATAGATACGATTGTTGCATATTCTCGTTTTTAAAATGGAAGCTAAAGTAGAACTGTCTGCCTGAATTAAGGCCTTTCTTCCTAAGAGGAAGTATTTCAACTTAGTTACACAGTACAGTATGGACAATATTATTATTGTGTAACTGTACTGTACAATGTGTTTAATATTTTTTGATGTACTACCTCCCTGCAAAATTCTATCAAAATCGAAGGGGGACAGTTGCCTACGCTTGCTTGTAAGTGTTATTTGTTTTAACTAGTCTTATTTCTAATTAATGATTTAAGTACATAAGACGTATCCCTGAGATGTTTTACGTCAATTCGAGTCATTACATGATACCACAATTCTACATAGATGCGCTCATCGCATATTCAGGCCGCGCCATCTGCCAGCATTGTAACAAAACTCATCAAATCTGAGCGCGTGTTGACAATGCGGATTATACCTCGTCGACCTGACGGCGCGGCGCGGCACGGCGGCTGTGCACGTCTCTGTATGTGTGTATATTGGCGTGCTATAGACGAAGCGTCTATAGTTTCGGTTCCTACACGCGGTCGTGTATTTGCGGCGTCGCTTGATAATCTCATCTTTCCGTTGCGTCGTCGAAATACGCCAAAATTCGTCGGTTCTCTTGAGCGCGTGCGAGAAACTTTGATCATCCGCTGAATTATGATGATGGTGATAATGAGAATCGTAAAGAGACTGATATACTATAAAGTCGTGTATCCGTATACGTCGGTGAACGTGCATGGTGCGGAATATCTAATTCGCATCCATCTAATTTCTTCGTAGATCTGCGTAATAAGAAGACACGTATAGGGGTGCAAGAAGGAGAAGGTGCATATTCGAAGTCTTGTGAGCGTCTTCTAAGCGTCTAGAAAAAGGAAATTTGTTAATAATGGAAATTTCACGTGAAGGTTTTCGCTTTAGTACAGTTCAATTTTTAGTAATAAAACACAATCAGAAAAAAGTGCTTATAACTGGTTTACAGAATTTCGTCGTGGTCGTGCTTCCGTCATTGATGAATTTCATGAAGGTCGACCAAAATCAGTTGTTGTTCCAAAAAACATCGATTCTGCACGAAACATGATTGAAGAGTATTGGCTTGTGAATTACCGTGAGATAAAGGCATCCTTAGGCATATTGAAGATGCGGCAGATTCGATTTTGCATGAACATTTAGGTGTGAGAAAGATCTGTTCGCGGAAGGTTCGCGGAACCTTGGATATGTTCGTAGGAGCCGGAAACTAAGCAACGATTAACTGTTTGGATGTTCCCAATGAAACGAATCCGACAGAAGTTGTTCGTTCACGAAGCAGTTCCAAGAAAATGATTGCTTGTTTCCTTTGTTGCAGTGAATATATCGCAAGGATTACTTTGGAAGATCGAAGAACAGTCAATACTGAATGGTATACAACAATTTGCTTGCCAGCAGTCATCGAAGAAATACGGAATAACAATCGACAATATCGCATCATCCTTCATCATGACAATGGCTTCCACACAGCGCGTTAAACAATTGATTATCTGAGGAAGAAAAGCAGAGAGAATTAATGTCTCATTGCCCGTTTTTACCCGATTTATCGACTTCTTTTAGTTCCCCAATGTCAAACAAAAAATGCGAGGACAGCGATGTTGATCACCTCAAGAAGCTGCAGGAGTTTTCAGAAACCATGTTTTGGAGATACCACCTACAGAGTGGAAACATGTCCCTCTCAAACCATACACATATTTGTGTATTCTACAGTAATTTTCAGTATCCATTTTATGGGCTTAAAAATCTAATTTTTTTTCGCCCTCGCCCACAAATATTGCCAATTTCTTTTTTCTCTTCATATCTTTAAACTACACAAAGAATAAAAGGTCACCTGTTTTTGGATTTTTTTTCTCAATATCCATTTTAAGGGTGTTATCAATATTTTAATGTATTTCCCCGAAACCTATTTTCCTCTGTTTTTAGAATTAAATTTTATATCCCGTTGTATTTTAAGTAAAAACTTTTTGTTACGGCTCTTATAATATTGATTATGTTGCAATATACAAAAATTGGTATGAAATATGCATATGTACGTATATATCAATCTCCTATTCCTTCAGCTTAAGGAGGGTGACACAACGTTGAAACATAGATCAAATAAATGTTATTAAAAAATTTTAACTTCGTTTTATGTGTTGATATCAAAGTAAACTATTGCGCATAAAAAATAAATATTTTCTATCAGAGAGATACGCGATCTGAGCTACAACAGCCTATATTGGAAATTTTTCGAAACAAACACTTGAGCTGTAAATAGGGTTTATATAAATATGTTTCTTTACTAAATTTATTTTTGTTTCAAAGTCCTCAATAAAAATAGAAATATATTTTTGCTATATATTAATGTTTTATTGTCCTGCTATTCATTGTAAGTACAGTGTCGTCTTCGTTTTACAAGTAATAAAATGTGACATCGTATTGTATTTACAATAAACTAACAATGATCTCGATAATAAGGATTACTTCACAAAAATCATACCTTTTGTATATCGGAATAACACAAAATATCCTATAATTCTTACAATTAAAACAGTAATTATTACCTAAAGAGTAATGTTCTCTAGTTAAGGTCTACACAATTGTGGTAATTCTCAAAGAAATGCTTTATACACAAATATTTGCAGTGAGCTTGGATGAAAGTCCAAAGTTATTCTTTCAATGGAGGGTAGGATTACTCCAGTGGTTGACAGAACAGTTAGAACTATTATATTTTTGCTTTTCTATTTAGTTTCCTCTGTTTAGGAAAAGCGATTCTCGACCTTGGTATTGCATTTCATTGGAATTATTTGATGTACTCTACGAATTCCGTATTGTGCACTATTGTGATCACCTGGCGGTTCAATTTTCTTGGTTTGTAATGATGTTTCGATTCCAATACAGCTTGGTATGTGTATTTAAGTGGTGGTGTGCTGAGTTGACGAGCTTATGCTCAAGTGCTAATTGGTATTGGTGCTGGTGCGTGTCTTGCATATGTGTATATTCTGTTGCTGCTACAGTTGAATACTCCCTTGTTACATGGCCGATACTTTCTCTTTATTTGTTACACTGCGTTGCCTGTTGTTATTTCACTACCTAGTTTTAGATGTTTGTTTTGACCTGGTATATAGCAATCATGAATCCTTCCATTTTCGGCAACAGATTTTCTGTTGCTAACCACGTCCTAGATTCGTTTCTGTTGTGCTGTTTTGCCCATGACGTCGCAGTTGTGATTCTGTCAATTACTTCATTTCCCAAATCGTAATAGATGCAGTGATTATTGCACAAAACAGACATAAATCGAGTTTATTGCCACTCAATGCGCAAACTAAAGTTATTGCACGGTAGAAATGAGTCTCTACATGACACCTCGATAGTACATAGCGGAGTCCTTCTCCAAGAGCGTATATGTTCGCGTGTGCAAAACCGTTGTAAGCCACCGACGCCAATTTCAGCTTCACAAAACTATGGGGAAACTAATCTAACTGAATATCCCGGTAAACAAATTAACTAGGCTGCGCAACCGGAATGAGAAAACGCGCCGCCGAAGAATTCCCCGGATTAAAACGTCTCGAGTGTACATGTATTGCAGGCATGGAACGGAGACGAAATTAAGCTTCTTTTATGGACTTTCTTTCTTTTCTATTTTGATTTTTTTGCTTTGGGGTAGGTTGCCTTCTTGCGTGGCGTACATTTATGATATTATGCCGCGAAATAAGCAATACCGTGGCTTACTTATTTCATCAAATATACATTTTGCTTCGCCTGTTGGTTTGTTCTTTTATAATTCCATCCGTTCGCTTTCTTAAAAGGATACGACTTCTTCTTGAGTAGTTCTTTTTGTGTCTAAGCTTCTTTTGGGAAGTTTTATAATGAAATGAAAGCAGTAGAATTTTTATTAGGATAAAAAAGCAAATACTACGTTGAGAATTTCAACAAAATTTCTGCCTTTTAAACAAGATATGATTTCGTAACAGGAATTACCAGATAGAGAAGAATGGAAAAAAGGTCTTCTCATTAGCGTAGTGTTATAATTTACAACATCGAACGTATCTGTCAATGTCAAAATTTCTCTGGTGGGCATGTGCTCTTTTTCAGTAGCTGCCAGGAGATTATTTTATGTCCGGTCAACGACGATCATGGCGGAACGAATAAATACCTTGTCTTCTATTCATTTTCTTCACATCCTAAATCTTCCATTTTAATGGAATATTTTCACAAATTAAATATTGTACGTCTAGTAATCGTCTTGTTTGTCAGTAAATTTTAATATTGTACAGTTGTTGGTGGTGTTAAATGTCATAGAGCAGCATAATCTTCCAGTTGCGTCCATGCATGGCATGCATTATACTATTTTTAAAAATAAGAATATTCGTTTGAAATTTATTATCAAATTATACTTTGAAAAGTATAGTCATCCAGATTAGCCGTGATTAAATAATCGCTATCGCGATTAAAGTAAAGGAGCGAAGGGACGCTAATCAATTTCTCACTTTTAGTCAAAATATTCATCCAGGTAACATGTGTTTGGCTGTGTTCCCATTTTATAAGTGTTCAGCGTTTAAATTGTACCATAAATATAAAGTAAAGTAAAGTTTGGTGGTTTGGGAATATGCAGGGTTCCAGTATGTAACATATAAACATAGAGTTTATATTGGAACGTCACAATTTCAGGTTAGTTTTCGTTAGTTTCATTAATTGATATCTAGTTTAATTTAAATTGCCGAAAGAGTATCTAAGAACATTCCTGGACCTTCAGACCACAGAATTAATTAATTTCGAAAAATTATTTTTTTACGAGGGATAATCGTAAAATAAGGTTCCCATATTTTTAAAAAATAGACAGCATTCTTTATTTCCTTAACATTACACATCGTTTTAAAGGTAACACCTTAAGCTATATTTCGACATAATCGCCATTTCTATCCAAGCATTTTTGCAGACGGTGCTCCAACTTCTGTATCCCCATGTCGTAAAATTCTGCCGCCAGTCAAAATCTTTTCAATTGTGGTGTTGGAAATCTCAGGAATCCGAAGAGCGACTTGACGAATGGTGACCCTCCGATCTTCAAGCAGTATGCTCTCGAAATTTTCAACGATTTCCTCTGAAACTGATGGTCAACCGCTCCACTCTTCATCGTGAATTTCCATCCGACCTCCAGTGAATTCCCTACACCATTTGCGGACGTGTTGGACAGCTATACACTTTTCTCCATAAATTTTGATTAATTGACGATGAATGTCAATAGGTGCAACCCCTCTGGCGTTTAAAAAACGTATCACAGCGCGAATTTCGCACCTGGCGGTAGCGGCGATCGGGAGTTCCATCTCGGACGGCTGCTTAGCCAACACTGAGTAGCGTAGCGAGACGGAAGTGGTACGTATAAGGAGTGGGAGAGCTGCTGCACACGGCAATGTTGTCGGATTTCGCCTAACACCTTTTATTGCTGGAGTAGGGCTTTGGGAACCAAATGGACCATAATGGATCTGAAAAGGTCGTTTATCTAATCTAATCTAACGTGGTGTATACTCTAACACTAAATAATATTTAGAATATTGTCCAATACTAATGTCTGACTTCAATTTAACATGTCTTCGCCGCTAAGAACAAGTAATATGAATTTCAACTTTATTTTCAATTTTAGTCTATTCACAAATTTGGTGAATTTTCCGTTTTATAGAAACATATTATCCGTTGCAACATATTTATGCTTGCTTATATTTTATTTATATTTCTGTGTGTCTGTGTGGTTGTTTTACAGATGACGCAAGATATTGGTGATAAATTAACACCTGTCGATGAATTTGATTAATAAGTACTAGAGTCCGTTTAAAGTTATCGGCGCACTACACTTAATTTTGATGTTATTAATATTGTTAAAATCAGCTTACAACTTCGACATCGGGACCAAATCTAACCTAATCAGATTCATTTTACAGGTTCCTGGAAATATTAGTAATCTGGAAGAAACTTGAAGGAAATTTGTAAGACTTAGGTTCACCGTTGTTGTTTGCGAATAAAGGCATTGTAAATTTATCATTTTTTCTAGCATATAACAATAAACAATCTTGGTCATTTTCTTCTTAGAGTCTCAAAATCGTTTCTGAAACGTCAAATTCGTTCGACATCTTGTCCCACAGAATGCTTCGAAGCTCGGTTTGTTCGCTGCATTCAGCATTGAATAAACCGCAACAGCTTTGCGATTGCTGCTCGTAGCCTGCCGCTCTGTTGCTACGGTCGCCTTCGGAATGATACCTTTAGAAGATATGGAAATATCAGCGGTGTTTGTTAAGTGTTTCCTTTATTTCAATAAAGGTATTATCACAACATTATAAGGACTTGAGGAAATTCTACCCTTCATAAATTTATAATAACAAAATTCTCCTTGTGACACCAATCCGGTAATACAATGCATACAAAGAATCTACTTTGCAATTCAAACGTTACAGCCCCTTTTAACTTCTTCAAGCAGATATTTAACTCCGTGAAACCGATTTTTACATGATATAAAACATATCAAATCGAACGCACGTGAAAAGACTTATAGAGGCAATAATTTATGCACTACCGAGCTCGCAATTTATGGAAGAAACGTTAGTAAGACCGTTTCGTCAGATATGTACGCGTTGCACTTGCTACAGCAATATATTCCCGTTCTTGGCGTGTCCTATTCATACGTTGTTTAGCGTCATATCGTGTACATACGTATGAATGTTACCGCCATATCCTCAACGTTTACGTTGTGTTATACCTGCTTACCGCCGCAATAAAACACGTATAAATGCGTTATGAATACGTGGCGAACGATTAATCTGGCAGATCTAATTTATATTATAAAATGTACGTTAATAGTTGTTGATAATGCGAGCGATATACGGACATAGTTTTGTAAATATGTCCGCCGCTAATTTATCGAGTTTCTTGCGTAAGCGAGAAGGGTATATTTCATATGCCTTGCGTGTAGGTAGTTGTTAATTAGATGCTGAAATATAACACGATCTTTGAGACGTAAATTAGATCAAACGTTTGGTTGTCTCGGATAAAGTCTACGCTGGTAAAAGGATTGCAATACGCCCCACTTCATGTTATTAACTTATAGCTACAGATCTTTGACTGTATTGACAGTTTACTTCTTAAAAAACATTGCATTTGTTATGCAAACTCGTCCAGTTAATACGAAACACTTCATAGGATCCTATACTGTTTTCTAAGCTACGACTAATACGAATAATTCATGGAATGTGTAAACGATAGGAAGTAGACATCATACAGTATCTTTTTAAAGTACGATCGCACTATTGATCCAATTAAAAGCAAAGTGGTGCAGATGTTAACAGTAACATCGTAGCTTTGCGGGAAAAAAAAGTTCTTCCGGTGCGTGGTGTGAGTTTTATGACTGTGTACAATGGCGCATAAGATAGAAAATCCCGCGAAATGCGAAGTGCGATCCGTGATCCGTTTTTTGAATGCAGAAAACGTCCGTCCAAACGAAATTCATCGCAGGATTACTGAAGTGGTACGGGAACAATGGATGAGTCATCTGTAAGGCGCTGGGTTCGAAATTTTAAAGAGGGAAGATATAATGTGCACGATGAAGAGCGGTCAGCTCGCTCGCCCTTATCACTGACGATCTGAAGAAAAGTGGCGGTGATTTCATCTGCGCAGATTGACGCGTAAAACTGAAAGAAATCAGCAAGCAATTTCTTGCTCCATGAAATCGTGACGGACCATCTGAATTACAGAAACATTTGCGCGAGATGGGTGCTCAAAATGCTTACCGACGAGCATAAGACCAACCGCATGGGTGCAGCGTTGACGTTTTTGACTCGTTACGAGCAACAGGGTGATTCATTACTTGACTAAATTGTTACTGGGAATGAAACCTGGGTGTGCCATTTCGCACCTGAGACAAAACGCAAGTCCATGGGGTGGCACCATCTATCATCTCCAACAAGACCGCGCAAGTTTAAGCGGTCGTTTTCCACGAAAAAGGTCATGGCCTCAGAGTTCTGTTGTTGGTTGATTTCATGCCCCAAGGGATGATCATCAATGCGGACACATACTGTGAAACATTTCAGAAGCTGCGTAAGGCCATCCAAAACAAGAGGCGGGGAATGCTGACAAGTGGCAATACTCGTCCCCACACGGCTCGAAAGACAACTGACTTTCTTCGGAAGACCAAGTGGGAGGTTTCTGACCACCCTGCGTATTTTTCAAACTATTCCTTGCTACGATTTCTTTTGTTATGCTATCCCACCCTTCAAGATGCATACACACCATATAAGAACATAAATATGGACGAGCAACTGCTAACTTTCCGAGGTAGTTGGTTTCTGTTGTATAAAAGATTTGGGCAGCATGCGATTGTGAAACTTCTTCAAAAATACAGTGAGAAAAGAAGTGAACAATGTGAACGTAACTAAGGCAAAGGAGTAGTTTTTAGATATGGCGGAGGTTGCTTATCATAGAACACAGGCTGTGGGGCAATGGTCACTGGTACTACGTGTCATAAAAGTAAAACGGTATTATGAGGGTTAAATAAAATGAAGTTAATACATGAAAAGGTAATATCAGCGACATCTATTTTAGAAATTCTTCTATATTTTTCTAACCCATACAAACATTCCTCTACAACCCTTCATACTTTCTTTCACGTTGAACAACATTGTTGTACTGACATAGCATTCACAAACTTTAGTCGGTATGTAATAGTAGTATCCTACCAGCCTTAGCAAAACCGCCACGAAGGAATTACTCCCTGTTATGATTATAGCGTTCGAATTATAATAGAGTGGGAGCGGGGGGAGAGGTTATTTGATGAGCATGGATTTAATCAGGTCGAACGATTGCTTACTGTTGTTCGGTATTTGCTTAGCTTCTCTCGATAGTCCGCGATAATTTCGCCAGGGCGATGCATTTGGCATTTGTTGGTGATGCAACTATTAATGGAACTATTTAGTACCAATAATATTGTAAATTGCGGTTTATATAAATTGGATATTATTGAATTAATCTTGTTGCTAGATAAACAGAAAATGCTTACGTAAATTGAGAAATTGGGTTTAAGCTTTCATAACCAATGAAGCGACAAAAAACTTTTGAAAAACGAAACATTAATATCTTATTATTTTTCAAAATTACCAGGGTAGCCTGAAAAGTAAATTCTTGCACTTGAAAGGCAATACGGCTACGCAAATTAAAGCCCAGCTGTTTGACCTTGCACCATCATTTGTCACAATGAAATTTTGGGCAGCTGGTCGTACCATCTTGGTTGACGATGAAAGTTCGGGACGGGCTAAAACTGCAACCACTACCCACAGCATCAAAGATTCTTGCAAAAACAAAGAAAGGATACATTTTTGACGTATAAGGAAACATGTATCGCCAATAGTATGGCATAAAAGCTGTTTCAAGTTTGCGTGCCGACAAATTTATGTAGCCAAGAAATACTATTCTCAAATACATTCTAAAAATATTTTGTAATATACAGAGTGTTGATCTAAATCGCCTAAATAAGTCTACGTGGTTGGTAGAAATTAAAATTGAACATCCACAAATGTAGCTAAGAATTAGTAGTTATTACTAAAGCTGGCCACGAGCGGTATCGCGCAGTAGCGCAGAGTCGACCAGGCCTCGCGTTATTCTGCTAATAGAGATGTTTGCTGCCGCAAATAATTTCGTTCATCTTTTAAATAAAAAAGTGAATAATGTCTGTTAAATATATGTTTCAACTGTTGTTTCGGCAAACCTAGTACGGCATGAGGAAAGAATGCGTTTATATGCAGAGAACGAACGTTCTATATCTAGTGACGTAATATTTGCGTAAGTAAAATAATCTTTCAAATAACTTAACGATTCTGTTGACACACCTTCACAAATGTGTCTTAATGTGCCAAAATCAGAATTTTTCTCAAAAACACTTTCAAATTTTTCTAGAACAGAAACATTTTTTGCGTCTTCAATCGCGCATAGCTGTGCGTGAACATGTTGCACTATTTGTAGAGATTCTGCTAACGGCACCGCAGGATTTTGTAATTTTTCTATTGCATCTGCTAGCCCGAAGTAATTATCGTGGATGATTTTTAAATCCATTTTAACCTGACTATCTTGAAGTTTCGACTGGCTTTTCTGGATAGCGGCAGCTTCCTTTGTTTTGAATTGTAAAACCACGTTCTTAATATTGTCAAAATATTTATGATAATAAAACGCGGCCTGCAACCATGTTCCCCAACGAGTTAGAATAGGTTCTGGTGGCTCTGGTATACGGGGGCACAGTCTGTGAAATTCGCGAATACGTTTCGGTGATTTGACAAATACTGCTTTGGTATGCGCTATTAGAGCGTCTATCTCAGGATAACATTTCCTGATACTATCTGCCACAAGATTGAGAGCATGAATTTTACACGTAATGTGTAACAAATTAGCAGAATGCTTTTTAAGAGACCGGCCTACAGAAAGCATGTTTGCAGCACCATCACTCACTAACATCAAGAGTTGGTTTGTTGAAAGTTCAAACTTGTCCAATGTATTTAACACTAACTTTGAAATTACTTCGGCAGTACACTGTTGTATTCGTTTGGAGACTAATAGAATTGAAGGTGCCGATTGATGAGGTTCCAATTTGCGTGCCATTACATTAAGAACAGAATGTTTCTTCCAATCTGTTGTTTCGTCGACACATAACCACAATTTTTGATCTTTCAACTCCGATTTTATTTTTTGTTCAATATGTTCGCGCGCAGATGGCACAATTCTTCGTAACGATGTTCGACTTGGTAATTTGCACTCCGAATAGTTATTCCAAAAGCAGATAAATGGTTCCTTGTCTAGTAAATTAAACGGTATATTACATGCAATAAACGTAACGCATAAATTAAATATAACTTTTTCATTGTCTCGTCCGCAATTTCTTTTTGAGACATGCTTTTCACTATTTACGTGTCGTAGACAATGTTGTCTGGACCAACACATTAACGGGATTTTACAGATTACACATTTAATTTTAGCACCTTCATATATTTAGTCTGGAATTTCTGCAATAAATTTTCGAAGTTTGTCCGACCGCGGTCGTTTTGCTGACGAAATCATAATTTTTCTAGGACATATAAACAATTGCGCAAATGACCGGCAGCGAAAATGTCCGTACCGCTCCGCAGACGAAGTAATACTACCGTTCCTCTCGGTCCGAACTGATTCTATGCCGATGCGCGGTACCGCTCGTGGCCAGCGTTAGTTATTACTGCATTAATGGTACTGAAATAGGAAGTAAATCTCAGATCATGGATATTGGTGTCATATTCAACGAGAAACTTGTTTTTTTTATTGTTGTTGCAGGAGCGTTCTCAACGCATTATAGAGTCCTTTAAACGAAGGTAGGTTTATCGCACACCTGGCTTGAACTACAAATATCTATTGGATTAACGTAAGTTTGAACCACTCTGTGCAATAAGATGGACTATTAGGGCTCGACTTTATCTCTTATGATAAAAAGGTCTCTATACAGGAAGTTTGAGACAGCCTGTACAAGTAACGCATTTTGGTGAGATCATTATGTGTCTCTTGCGTGTATAACTATGTACGTTTGCACAAAAAACTAAGGTCGTCTCCTCTCAATGGTTGCGTATCGACATCTTCTATAAGCGCGTCCTTACTTTTCGAACGCGCAAATTATTTTCCAACTGCGATTCCGAAAGTTGCTGAAGAGTTTTTAGAAGATGATATCGATACTTAATCATCGATAAGGGAAGGTATTAGTTCTTTATGTGACTGTATATACCTTGACCAAGTAAATTGTAAAACTCACACACCAAAAACGGCTGGTCTTGAAAACTAATTATTATTATAAGCGACGCAGTCGTAAAACTTACCAGTTGGTAAGTTATCTTCATTTAAAAATGCACGATTCGTCGAAAGAGAAACAAAAGAAACACATGGAGCCGGTTTATTCACGACATAAGAAGATTATAACTGACTCATCATTGCGCGTAACACGATTTGGTCTTGTCGCTTTCTTGCGCGCCCGGTGAATCATGATATTCATGATGCATGACGCCGCGTGGGCTCGTTTCATATGAGACGAAATGGGAAAGTGTAAAAATTAAACTCTTTTAGTTCGTATATGTATAGGCTTAGTCGAAAAGAAGTGACCAGAAACTATTTAAATTGAGCGATATTAATTGATTTGGTTTTCATAATTTATTGTTTTATGCGGAATAGATGCTGAAGAGTTGACCAGAGAGATACTTCTGATTGTATGGCGTCGGATTGTTAAATAGAATGTATTAAAAAAGTTATACGGTTACAACACGTTACAGTATAACAGTATAAGATATATTGGTCCTCCGACGAAGTTACGTTATAAAGTAATCTCTGTCCGTAGTTATCCTCCAAGGAAGTTCTAAATATCTGCAAAAGCTTTATAACAAATTATATCGCTAACAGTAACTTTGACCTGACAGATTTATTTGGAATGTGAAAAGGTTAGGTAGTGAGCTGTTGAATTAATAAAAGGTAAAGAAAGAACAGTATAATTTACTTATAGCTAATGCGAACAAGTACACAATTCAGCTACAATCAATAGATCATCAAAGTCTAAAGCAATATGGGGGATAGTTAACAAGGAAGCAGGTAGAAATAAATATGGAACAGTTCAAGTGAAAGATAACGATAACATCATTCCAACTGATGTAGCAGTGGAAGTGTTTGGTCGACACTTCAGTACCAACGCTGCGAAGTTAGCTAGTGATTCTTTTGGTGGTGGTGTCCCTCAAAATTGTACCATAGATCCAGGATTAATTCTGAAAGCTATCATTACGTTTTCGTTTAGTTGGTCGTTTGGGTAGCAGGAATTTCCTAACGCACGAAGAGCTTCGACAGTAGTGCCAATTTACAAAAATCTAATAGTATTAAAAAAATCAGGCTGTTCCTAAATAATGAAAGGTAAAATAAATTATGTTAAAAGGTACATTTCTCGCAGCCGGTAATATCAATTTTTTTGAGTGCAAAAAAGGGATTCCATCTGATAGACATTGAATAAAGAATTAAATGGTCTTTAAGAAGAAAATTATAAACAAATAGAAAGCTAACATAAATTTATTTTCGTCCTCTTTTATTACATTCCACCACTCTTCGTTTGGTCTCTTACTTGGCTTTTAATCTCTTAAAAATAATCTTTACTTTCTTTGCAAATTATGATTCTAACCCGCCACAATAAAATGATTTAGTGGATTCAATGCACTGATGATATTTATTTGCTCTCAATAGAAAGTGTTTTATATTGACAGTTTAATTGCACTTAGTTCCATTCCATTACGAGGCGAAGCAGTTTTGATGAGACCTCTTCCCTCTAATTTTATGTAGGCCGGAAGTATTTTTGTTTAAAAAAGGAGTCCAGTAAACAACTTTTACCCTCAGTATAACTGCGAGCCTCAACCAGATCTGTTGTGTATACATGTACGCTGCCGTAAATACTATTTCGTAGTTCTACGTTTGTTTTAAAAATTTTGCCTACGTCGCGAAAACGACCAATGTTGGACAAAGTTACAGAATTTATAGCAGAAATGCCTGACCTAAATTATGATGGCGTTAAAATTCAATGTGTAGTTTGTAATATCCCTTTAATGTGTTGGTCCAAAAGGGATAGTCTACGTCACGTAAATAGTAAACAGCATTCTTAAAAGAAAATTGCACACGATACTATGACAAATTTAAATTTAATTTACGTGTTACCTTTATTGCATGTAATCTACCATTTAATTTACTAGACAAGGAAGCATATGTCTTCTTTTGGAATAAATATTCGAACTGCAAATTACCAAGTCGGACATCGTTACAAAGAATTGTGCCATCTGCTCGTAAACATGTTGAAAATAGAATTAAATCGGAGTTGAAAGATAAAAAACTGTGGTTATGTGTAGACGAAACAACAGATCGTAAAAAACATTCTGTGGTTAATGTAATGGTACATACAGTGGAACCACATCAATCGTCACCTTCAATTCTATTAGCTTCCGGACGAGTACAACAATGTACTGTCGAAGTAATTTCAAAGTTAGTGTTAAATACATTGGAAAAGTTTGAACTTTCAACAAACCAACTGTTGTTGTTTATGAGTGATGGTGCCGCAAACATGCTTTCTGTAGGCCGGTCTCTTAAAAAACATTGTGCTAACTTGTTACACATTACGTGTAAAATTCATGTTTTCAGTCATGTGGCAGATAGTATTAGAAAATGTTATCCTGAGGTAGACGCTTTAATAGCGCATACAAAAGCAGTGTTTGTCAAATCTCCAAAACGTATTCGCAAATTTCACAGACTGTGCCCCCGTATGCTTGAGCCACCACAACCTATTCTTACATGTTGGGGAACATGGTTGCAGGCCGCGTTTTATTATCATAAATATTTTGAGAATGAGAATGTTAAGAACGTGGTTTTACAATTCGATCCAAAGAGAGCTGCGGCTATCAAGGAAAGCCAGTCGAAATTTCAAGATAGTCAGGTTAAAACGGATTTAAGAGCTATTCAGAACAATTACTTCGGACTAGTGGAGGCAATAGAAAAATTACAAAATCATTCGGTGTCGTTAGTGGAATCTCTGCAAATAGTGCAACATGTTCACGCACAGCTATGCGCGGTAGAAGACGCAAAAAATGTTTGTGTTCTAGAAAGGTTTGAAAGTGTTTTAGAGAAAGACAAATTTGTGAAGGTGCGTCAACAGAACCGTTAAGTTGTTCCAAAGATTATTTTAATTACCCAAATATAACGTCACTAGATGTAGAACGTTCGTTTTCTGCATATAAACAACTGTGGAAACATATCTAATGTTGCAGATATTTAACGGATTTCACGGAAGACTCTTAAGACGGTAAGTGTTTGAGCAGGTATTATATTTTATTTCTGACCATTTATTTTGTGTAAACCTTTATGCGCCCGCCACTGGCTGTTGGCGCAAATTGAGCAACTCTGATTATGATACTCTATCTTATTACAATATATTTAAGCTATAATTTCTTACCATACATTAAAGCTAATGATCTACGATTATTGCACGTTTGGGTAAATACTGAAATCTATCAATCAGGTGTAGAGATAACAATGACCACATAGCCCTACAGAGCTCCTTTCTGTCCAGTTACAGATGTTACAGTCACTCTTACTAGCTAACAAGAGCTTTTGGATTGGGATATACCAATGTAAAAATTAATTTAGTACCTTTTCTCCTTGCTTCTGGATTTATTTCTCTGACCAATATTACCAATTCATTTAAAGTTGCGTCTTTCCATATATAGATTTATAATTAATTTTTTGATGTGTTACTCTTGTTATAACCTATTATTTTACAGTGGTGACCCGTAGGAGAAACAAACACTCTTAACAAGAAAGGACAAACTTTTTGAGGGTCTACAAAGTCGTATTTTTTCTTTTCAATAACTAATTCTACACCAATCATGGTTTCACTCTCAAAAATTTAGGACAGCGAATCCTGCATTGTTGCCGAAACCATTTTTATACAATTTATAATAAGGGTTTCATAAGTTCCTTAAAAAATATTATAAATGGCTGAAACGCTTCACTAAAACCCTTATCACAAAAACTGAACAGTTAGTTTTTACTGCTGATGATGATAGGTTGGCTATCAAAACGTGCGTCCAGTGATAAGAGTTTTAGTGAAGTGTACTTGATTAGTATCACAGATGACGTTTTGAAGTGCCGGAGATGCTGGTTGTATGTATGTTAGAGGGACATGGTGCTAAAAAAATTGCTGGCAACATGTTGGATATATATTTCATTGTAGATAACTGCATTACCGTTTGATATACTAGGGGAAATTTTAAGAATCTTTGAAGGGGAGAAACGTTAGAACAAATACACGCAGTAGTAATAAATCAAACTTATTTAACGTAGACCTTCAAAAGCATTGGTTTACAGACAGAAGGTAAAGAATTTTTACGAGTTCTATTCAATCTCAACGTATAAAATGAACAACGATCGCATTTTACTCCGAATTACTTCCACATCCTCTCAAATAAACCCTGCCGGATCCTTCTCGTTTCTTCGCCGCGTACGCAGATAGCATCGGAAGTAAGTGTGCCGGAAAATTATTAAGGAAAGTGAATAATACGTCAACATATTAAAGTACCCGGTGATTGATTAAGTTTCGGGCCGCATAAAAACCCTTAACTTGCTGGAGATTTATATCTTTAATCTCAATGAAAGCCCAAAAGCGCGGATATAAGCGTTCCTCTAGTTCGTATGTAGTATCGGCTTGGTAGGTACCGACTTTCGCTCCGGTAAAAAATGCCGCCTACGATAGCGACATGGCGGCACGTATGAGGAAGCCGGACAAGACCTCATTAATCAGTATATTCCGTCGAGCGGCGCGGCGGTTAAAAAACTTTGTTGTTGTTCTATTTTCTGATGTTGGACATAAATATTAACCCAAAAAAGGATAATGGAATTAATACGAGGATCCCAATTGGTTCCTTAAAAAAATATCAAAAATAAATTCATGTTTACAAGGTTAAAAAGAGTTTGGTGGTTAAAAAATCCAAGGAAAAACTAGACTAACGGGTGATGCAAAAGTAGTTGGACATCTTTTAACATTTTTTATACTTTAGTCAAAAACTATTAGAAAATATGCGATGGTTTAATCTTAAAACTAGAACTTTTGCTTACAATTATCATTAGGTTAAAATGGCAGAAGGTCCACTTTCTTCAAATTTTTCTCAGTTTGGATGGAACCTTTTGAATCATAGCTTGGATGTAATCTGGACTAATTTGCTTGAGCTTATTGCTAATTCTACGTGCTAATTGATTCTCGTTTTCTGCTTTCCAACCCTTCTCATAAACGAGTCGACTAAATTCTGCCCAAAAATCTTCGATAGGACGTGCCTTTGGAATATTTGACGGATTCATTTCTTTAGGGACGAAAACGATGTTATTTTTTGTTAAACATGTGGTAGCAGTTTTCGCATAATGCGAACTCGCTAAGTTTAGCCAAAAGAGAATATCATCTCCTTGGTGAAATCTTTCAATAAATCGCTTCAGTTTTGGTAGACATTTTGTCCTATACACTTCAGGATTTATTGCTGAATCACGCACACTTCTTATGAGGGGACTTGAAACACCGGCTTTTGAAATAGCAATCCAAACTAAAATTTTTGGCTCAAATTTTGCTTTACCTATGAATCTCACTTCGCCAGGAGCAGAGTTTTCAGTTTTTGTGTAAAATCCAGCATTTCCAGCAATCTTAGTGTTACCAAAGGTAAAATATTTCTCATCATCTAAGATCAAAACTTTTTGTGCAACTTTTAGATTGGTCCTCATTTTCCTACATCGAACCAGAATAATTTCCATTTGTTTATCCGAATATTTTGGTGCTTTTTGTCTTTTATAATATTTTAAACCTTCTTTTTTCAAATTTCTTGATATACAAGACTGAGATGCTTTAAACTTTGCCGCCATTTGTCGTTGCGATATTCCAATCTTGTTTTCCATCAATTCCATCATTTTTGTCACTTTACCTTTACTTAGCTTTTTCGCTCTGCCTTTTTTTTTCAAGTTAGTAGTAGGTTTGCCATCGTAAAAGCGTTTTATGATGCTATATATGGTGATCCGGCTAACATTTTCTTTTGTAAAGTGTCTTACCACTTCCGCCAGGGTCCATCTTCCAAGCGCAGAATAAATACGTTCTCGCAAATTTTCAATAGCAACAGTTTTCGTTCTTACAACTAACAAATAAACGATTTCCTGTTTAAGAGAAACGTTCGTACAAGACACTGACGTTTGACTCATTTGTCAAAAAAAATTCTACTAGCCTACTATGCTAATTTTACAAATGTCCAGCTACTTTTGCATCAGGCGTTAGTAGTATCTTTTTCTATAAGTAAAATTACAGCTTTTCAATTAATATAGCAAAAGGAAAGCACTAATGATTGATTTTCGTGCGCATTTCCAGTATATTTGTTGTTAGTTTCGTAGTCAAGGTTTAAATCTTATAGTGTTCTTCGCTGGTGAAGTTGTCTTCGATAAGAGATGGTTCTGTGAACACGTTTCGTCAATGTGGACAGATTTAGCTGATACCCATCATCTTTTGGATGCGCATTGTGTGGTATTATTATAAACAAACCTTATGTGAACAAGGTAAATGTAAACTATATGCAATAGTAATTAACCTCTCATATGTTGTATCAGTGTAAGTTAAATCATATGAGAAGATGATGCATTTTTGAATATTATTTGTAGCGATGAAACGAAATTTTGAAGAAACGGAACGCATAACTGTAAAAATTTTCATTTTTGGGCTTCAGAAAACCCGCACGTGGTAAGAGAACGAAATTTTCAAGATTCTTGGAGTTTTAACGTATATCCTGCCCTTTGAAGAACAATAGAATTCTGTCTGCTTACTTTTACGAACACAATTTAAATGGATTGCTTCTTCGACCGGAAGAAGAAGCGCGGAATACGTGGTATCAAATGGACGGCGCTTCCCCACACAACACACGTGTCAAATCGACTATTTTTACTGAAATATTTGACGATCGATGGATCGCTAAAAATGGTACTTTAAATATCCACAACGATCTCCAGATTTAACCCCACTAGATTTTTCCTTGTGGAGTTATATTAAAAACGTTGTATACCGAGATTCAGCTGGTACAGAAGATGACATGATTGACAGAATAAGAAGAATCTTCAACGAACTGGCTGCAAAATCTACTCAACGTTGTGTTTTTGAGCATTTATTGTAATAATGAAAAACGTATTCAATTTTATTTTGTCATTTGTACATTTTGTTTGTGTTATGCTCAAAAATCGATTTTTGGAAGTTCTATTTTTCGAATAATTGTACTGCAGTATGAATAATTGAGAGTGAATCATGTTGTCTAATTAGCATTGAAGACCATTACTGTGTTTACTACTGTTGACAGTACATTTGACAGCTGCCTTCAAATATTTAACCATGGCAAACTGAAATTGACATTAGATTTAAGATTAAGGAGGTTTTTACAAAATATCTCTTAAACTATTAACTTTAGGAACAGCACTTGCTACAGATTGTCTCGCCGTCTATCTGACTTCCGGCGCATCGGCCGATCTAGATGATGATATTACATTTTCTACCAGTGGAACTTTCCGTGGCAATATGTAAATTTTAAAATTTCTATTTTAGTCTTTTCCCCATATACTTTTAACCGACGCTCATCGTGACATATCCTGAATAGTAATCTCCCTTCCCAATATAGAGAATAATCGTTTCATAATTTTAAAGCATGGTTAAAAACACATTTGGCAAACAACACAGAGTATCGGCACAGAGAATGAAGGCCCAAAGAGCCTTCGAAGCAGCGGTTCCAAATTAATTAATATTTTGTGTGGTGAGGAGTGCGCCGGTACTCTGTATTGTTTGCCATACTACCCCACAGTCATTGCTATCATTATTAAAAACACATTTGTTAAGTAGGCCTTACTGCAACCTTAATGAATTTTTATAAACAGTAGGGGTCCCAGTACAGAGACCTGCGGTATACTGGTTGCAGCGCCGACAAGGTCAGTAACGTGGTGGGTTACTGAATCCCCGTATAAGTCTTCCACTATCTCGTATATTACTCGCTAAGTACCTTGTAGACAAATAAATTTCACTCCTTAGGTGATACCGAAGTAAAAGCTTAAACACTTTCAGATCATTCGCCTTCTAACATTCTTGTTCGAAATGGCAGATTTTACTTACAGGCATTGTAAAAGCAATTATCGTTTAATGTTTCTTTTTAACCTTTAAATTAAACGTAGACCATAATAGAAATTAATAGGCATATCAACTATTTAAGGCTCGTTTCTCTGAACTATCAAGTCTTATTAGCTTTAAATTCCTACTTCCTCGTTTCAGCGCTATCGTTTATAACCTCATAATTATTAAAACTTCTTAAAATACTTAATAAAAGCATTAATAAGCCGTTATTTCGCGATGAGAATCGCTGGGACACATTTTATTTATTTAATTACGTAATTATTACGGACAGAGCGAGTGTGACAAACGGATCCTCCTCTGTGGCGGTCAGGTCGCTCGGAGCTACGTCGTCGGCCCTGGCGGTCCCAACGAAAGCCGCTTTTGAATCATTGCACAATAATAATTTAAAACGTTGAAAGGTTACGAGACGGTTATTAATTACCGTAATTATGCGGGCATCTTTCTTTCTCACTCTCCTGAAATGTGTTTAAATCATAATCTTCCAGTCCTCGTCTTTCGTCGAAGATCATTAATCAGAGTTTTATTTATAGTTTTTTTGTCGTTTTATGATGCTTGCTCGTGCTTTTGGTTTAGCACTTTATGTAGGTATGGATATATTTCATTCATGTTCTTCTTTTTTTTTTGCTTGATAAGGTTATAGTGTCAGCATGAGAGATTATGTTAGATGGAGAATTAAATCAAATGCTTTCATCGTAGTATTATTTTTGTTAATCAAGGTTAATGGGAGTTATAATGCTTTTATTGTATTTTAGGATTTAATCGAAGAATTTGCAGCAGATGTTTATTCTTTATGTGAAAGTTATTACTTACAAGCAAACTGACAGAACTGTAACTCTCTGATTTCGATGAAACTTGGTATATTGGTAGACCATCAAAAAGTAAAGGACACGTATTTTTTTTAGCGGCCCATATTCATCTTAAGGGGGTGTAGGGTGCATCTGAAATGACCCCCAAAAACGCATTTTTCATCATAACTTCGGAGCCGCGCAAGCTATCGGGGTGAATTAAAAACCAAAATGTTCTACTTTCAAACGGGTCATAGATGAATGCTATTCCCTCCTTTCACCTCTTTTTCACCACCCTGGCTACAATTTTCGCCCTAAGGAGGTCATAATTTTTTTCCACAAACTACATTTAAAAATAAAAGTTACCTTTTCTTGCATTTTTTTCCACGGTTACATATAATAGAGGAAATATTTTTTATAAAGCGCGACCGCGCGCATACATGTATTCCGTTATTATACCTAGCTGATCGATCTTCCGTTTACTATTTATGTGAATTTGGCATCTACCACGATCTATTAGACAGTAACAAATTCTGCATTTCGATTTATTTCTTGTGACTATAAATCGCGAAAAAAAATAGAGAACTTGGGATTATATAATACAGTACGAAAATATATTAAAGTGCGTCATAATGTTAATAAGCTGGGTATATCTGGGCTTCGATTTCAGAATATTTTCAGATACACGTATCCATATCCCTAAGATAACTTTGAGATTTTTCTAGGAGGAGTTGATATTAGTGCCAAAAAAATTAGGTGTATGTTTGTATATAAAGGTGAAACGGTCGAAAAAGAAACAGTGATACATCAGCCATGGCTGGGTTCGCTTTCAATCCACTTCCACATCTTAACGATATTAACAACTCTGATAAATAATCATCATCAAAGTATTGTGGCAAGTCCAGTTAATGGTGCCGAACAGTCATTAGCAGATAAACTTTTCGATATAATTGCGAGCTGCTTTTGAAGTACAACAAGAAGTAATCTACGATTTGAGCTCAACTTTAGAGTATCCTGGAGCGCAGCTTGTGGACGTGGAAGAAGATGATAACGTAAATTATAACATCGAAGAGAAAATGGATGTTATTGACCAAGAACAAGAGCTCCCACGTGCAATAGACGTAGATATCGACTATAGACGTGCAGCCGTGGAGTATTGGAAAAGTGGAAAGAAAGATCGATATTCGTTAAAACAGTAGTGCATTGCCACAAGAAAGTTACATCGTTACAAGTGCATCGCTACAAGAAAGATACATCGTTACAACAATTACAGTGGTGGGAACAGCAAGTATCCACATCCGTAGAAGCCGTAGTTCAGTTAATTAGAGTGACCACGCATAGTTATACTATTCAACTCACTATATCAGCAGCTGGCAAATTAATGTCTCCCCTTTTCGTCTGTTTCAAAGAGGTAACCGGTCGTCTGGGACCACTTGTGCAACAAAGAATGTTCCGTCCGCCAACTGTGTTCATCGTAGCCATCAAGTCCGGAAAACTAACTAAAAGGTTGGTTACACAATGAGCTAAAGACCTATATGCTTCATACGTTGGCAAAAAGACACTTCTGCTTATGGACTTTCGGTCAGGACAAAGCTCTGACGACATTTCCGAAGTTGTGCCTACTGACTATCAAGTTACAGTTATGACTATTCCAAAGGGTGCCACAGGTATCATTCAACCTCTTGACGTGCACTTTTTCCGCTCGTGGAAACAATTTACTCGACAGATGTCTGATATTATCGTTCTATCTGCCTTTGCCATCCAATTATATCAATGAGACAATATCCTACGTTAACCTCGACCATCGACGACAACATTCAGCAAACTCGAGAGATGGTTACAGCAAATAGGCGAGTTACCATAGGTGAGGTTGCTTTTTTTTTAAATATCAGTTACTATTCTGCTTATAAATGCGCTGCCTTCCGCGTTGAAGCGATCCAGTAAGCGTTGGCAGATGTCCAAACGTTTGGTTTTGCTTTCTGCGATAAGCATTCGTGGTATCCGTCGCGCACACACTTTACGAAATTTGAGTTCATCGTGGATAATTTGATAGGCAGAACCGTGACCAATGTTTAAAGAAGATGTAACTTCACCTATGGTAACTCGCCTATTTGCTGCAACCATCTCTCGAGCTTGCTGAATGTTGTCGTCGGTGGTCGAGGTTAACGGCCGTCCAGCTCCCTCTTTTTGTGTTACGCTCATGCGGCCACTTTGAAACATTTCGGTCCATAGAAAAACGCTTTTACGAGATAAAGCACTGTCCCCGTATTGTGACAAAAGTCCCCGGTGAATTTCAGCACCTTTCACACCCCCTGACCGCAAAAATCGGATCACTCCTCGTTGTTCCTATTTGGAGCAAACTAATAGCGGAGCTGACATGCTTATGCTGTTGTAACTAGGAGACAAATGACGCGATCGTTATTAAATTTCGCACACATGACCACAGAGGCGCCAACTCAATGCATGCGTAAGCGGCCGCCACTACGATAACCTTCAAAGCTTGCTATGGCGAAAGTGTAGATAATATTTGACTTACCTACGTAGTTTTCCCAGACAGTTTGGCCATCATAGTTTCTTTCATTTAAAACTGAAACGGTTCCCTTCTTTCGATTCTTTCAGAGTTAAAAAGCCAGTTCTTGTAATCGTAATTCTTAATCGTACTTAGTCCACAATACAAACTAGTTAGAGAGGGCTTTAACGTAATTCTATCTGCATGTTGGACGATCATTCAATATAGAGAGCGGACTTTATACCTTAAGCGCTCTCGTCAGTTCTTTTGCACTTCTTATATCGTCAAGTCCTTTTCTATTCCTCTCGCAGCTGGATTATGGCCTTAGATAAATGTTTGACTTTACAAATTACACAGTATCTCTCCTCTGTCGTTTCTTTGAGGTACTTTTCTTCTCAACCGCAGACTGAGTTATTAACTCGTCTAAACGGAGAATATCTTCCGATGTAGCATTAAGGGATCGGCCGCTTTTATGACCATCTTCGGTGCTCAAGATTTAATACTACCGAAGGTAGCGGTGCGTAGCACGATGACAGTTTTAACATAGACACAAAGGACTCTCCAACAATTTCCCGAGACGAGGGAAAGTGGGTTGGTGGGTCGTTCGGTTACTATCGTTATCGCTCTTGTTCGAGACGTCCCCCCCTTCACCGATGCCCCTGCCCCCGTTGTTATTTATCGAGATTCGAATAGGGCAAAATTCTCATTAAACACATCGCATTAATTTGATTTGTGTCCTTAATTGTCGGCTTAGGAGCGTCCTCGTGTCTCCAGTGTTGTTTAATTTGAGATTGTAGCGACAGAATTGTTCGAGATTCGAAGTGATTTGGATGCTGGAGCGTCCCGTTTTGTATTTGTAAAATTATTTGCGTTAATTGTTTTAATTGCTTTACGCTAAAAGAAGGAATACAATTTGTTGAATTGATTCAACGAGTACATCAACGTGTAAGAGGAATACCGTTGATAAACGGTGAAACGTCGAAAAGTTGGTCCTGAAGTGTTTTCTAGCAAGTACAAATTGTTCCTGAAAAGCTTGAAAACCTTCAAATAGATTGTACATTCGCCGACAAGCAGAATGGCCGCTTATCCGAGCACCTAATTACAGTTTACCGTTCGGTGCCGATATATGCGTATCGTCGGCTTACTTCCAGCAATATTTTAATAATTTTTCAGGAGGAAAAATGTCGTTATTTTCAGAATTTCACTAGCAAGAAAGGTGTAAGGAAAAAATTTTAGTAAACAAGTTACAGTTCCAAATAATTATTATAAAGCATTCAACACTGGACATCCAACATGGATGAAATTTTCAAAAGCATCTTTCAACGCATGCGTAATTGTATAGAATATTGCCATCACCTATCCACCATCTATGGACGCGCGTTTCATATATATACGATTTAAAATATATTGAAATGCCATTACCTTCCACAAAGCTATGCTGACGAGATGTATAACATCGAAACGCGCGTCCATAGATGGTGGATAGGTGATGGCATTACGTTTCAATTAATTAATTAACCTATGGCGGTTTAAGCCAGTAGTTGGGACTACTGTCGCGTCAGAATTTGTAGCAATACGATTTGTTCAGTTCTGTAGAGGCGTTTGCAGTAATTTACTCGACAAAAATGTACAAATGAGGATATCTAATTAGATTTCCTCATGCGTACATGTAAACATCTACTTCGTATATATACGATTTAAAATATATTGAAATGCCATTGCCTTCTACAAACCTATGCTGACGAGATGTATAACATCGAAACGCGCGTCCATAGATGGTGGATAGGTGATGGCATTACGTTTCAATTAATTAATTAACCTATGGCAGTTTAAGCCAGTAGTTGGGACTACTGTCGCGTCAGAATTTGTAGTAATACGATTTGTTCAGTTCTGTAGAGGCGTTTGCAGTAATTTAGTCGACAAAAATGTACAAATGAGGATATCTAATTAGATTTCCTCATGTGTCCATGTAAACATCTACTTCGTATAGAGTATATTTGACGAGTAACGCCATCTTCATTTTGAGACTTGAAACATTTCAGATTACTCTCGTATTATCATAATTTACCATCAATTAGATATTTGAGTTGATCTAGATCTGATTGTAAAAAAAATTGTATAAATATGTGGGTAATCGATCAATAATATGAAAAATTACACGTATTTTGCCTGAAGTATTGCAAATTACAAACTTCCAACTCATAAATCAATCGTCGAAATGGCTTTTGAAACACAGATATCGATGCGAATAACTTTCTTGCAATTCTAGTCATCGGAGGAAGGATATCGTAACCAGAACCCAACGAGGAATAACTTGAGAGATAACCGCGAACCAGACCGTCAGCTATGAGAACGACGCCAATTGCGGCTCATATTAGATGACCCTTCACATATGAGGGCGGTGGAAATTTTACCGCAGACGCGTGTTCGGCTCGCTTACGTGACGTTTAGGAGTTCGAAGGTCTTTATGCAACAGGACAAAAGCTTATAATCTCCGGTCTTCAAAATAGACTGCAAACATATTTCTAATCTGGTCTGAGGGTTATACATATTGTAATGAGACTCTTTAACATTTTTCTTTCACAGGTATTACGTAAATAAAAAAAATAAATAAGTGGAATCTGAATGAATTTCGTAATTTACTGAGTAGATTTAAACTAAATCAAACAATTTCTTTAATGCCAAAAAATAGTGTAAAATATCTTAACTCTTACAAATTTAGATGTTTTGCAATTGCATAATTCAAAAGCTAACCGACAGCTAAATTTAAATTTATTTTATTAACTGAACGTTTCCAAAATGCTTGTGATTTAGAGTATCTTAGGTGTGTCTACATTCTTGTAAATATTGAGGCATGAACGTAATACGGAGTTCATCAACCATAAAATAGAACATTTCTTTGTTTTGAGTTGTGTTTGAAAATAGACAAATAAAACGTTTCCAGATACTGTTTTGACATTATTCTCTGCTCAACAACTATAGAAATGTTTTCATCTTCATAACGCTTCACGTGATTTACTAAGTAATAAACTATCAAGCTCAAGTGGAGTATAATTTATATTATTACATTCAATAATAATAATAATGTCTTTTATTTCAGTAGCAATATACATATACTAACAAAAATTCAAACAGTGAGGAGCTAAAGTAAAATTAACAACATAAAAAACAGAAACATAAGCATATTTCCTACCAAAAACTAACAAATTTAAATAAACCTACCACAATCAATTAATTACAATAAAGTTCGGTAAAGTAAAGGAGAAACAACAATTAACAAAACAAGTTAAAATGACATGAAATAATAACGAGCACAAAGAACGAAAGTATGACAAATGCAGGTCATAATAACAGTAAATAACAAGAACGATTCGTGCCTCTGAAATTGAGATTTGAGTCATTCCATGTCAAGTGGTCTAGGTGCCCTTGCTCGACCATCTTTAATTTTCATGAAATTTTTACAGAATATACCTATAGGATCGTTATGACCTTCTAAAAAGTTTCAGCTTCATATCTATTCTGGTTGGGTCACTAAGACAGTTCTTATCAAGGTCGCTTTTTCGCAGCTGTCGGACTCATGAGACAAATTCCTATGTTTGAGATGTAACTGGCTATGATCCAAAACAGCCAATGGTTTGAAACTATGTTTTATAGTTCAACCTTTTGTGTAGAATGCAGTGGCAGGCCAAAGGAAGGCCAGAAGATAGCACTTGTGGAAAAATTGAGCTTCAATCTGGCTTTTGTCGCGGTAAATTTGCTCCATACTTTAACAATGTACAACTAGTGAACAAGTGACCACAAGTGTCTGATATTTTGCCAATTTATCAACCATGTATCTGTAATAGCATTGTTAAAGTAGTCTTTCCTGCTAGTTTATTTACTGTGTTATTAATATTCAAAGTTGTTCCAAAAATTGAACACATCAAATTTTATCCTTCTTCAGAGCCATTTATCTCAAAATGGGTCGTCTCCAATTTAAAAAATTTTACCATGATTGGAAAGAGCACATTTCAAACTATCAAAAGATCTTATTTTCATTTTGGAGTCTTTCTGTCTATGGCACACTATGCCATATTGACCGGGATACATTAGAAACCAGACAGCTAGCGATTGAAGAATTTATAGAAGAGTTGATTGTAAAAAATTGGCACCTTATAATCACCATTATATTGCCAAGCATCAAAGCAAGCATTTGCAGATGACTAAGGAAAATCTCACGTCAGATGAGTTGATTATATTGATGGATTTTTTCGAAAACTACTCCTTTATTATCCAACATGCGGTGCAAGGCTTTCATTGGCAAAACAGCCATGCCACCTTACATCCATTTGTCATTTACTACAAAGAGAATGACAATATTGCGAGCACCAGCTACTGTGTAATCGGTGATTGCCTACGACATGATGCTGTTGCTGTTTATGTATTGTTGACTGATTTAATTGAACAACTTACAAATATCTTCGAAGAAATTAAGCATATTCACTATTTTAGTGATGGCTCAGCTGCTCAGTGCAAAAATTTCAAGAATTTTTTGAATCTTTGTCACCACCAAAGGGATTTTAACATCAGTGCTGAGTGGAATTTTTTTGCAACATGTAATGGAAAATCACCATGTGATGGAATTGGTGGAACAGTGAAACGTTTAGCAGCAAAAGCAAGCCTTCAGCGTCCAGTTGATGATCAAATATTGACACCAGCTGATTTGTTCCATTTTTGTGCGTTTATGTTCTAGCTGGTGTAGGAAGGCCCAGAAGGTCCCGCCGCTTCAAGCTTGCTCTTCTTGGGCGTCTGAGGAAGTCTTGAGCAAGCGTGTTTGGATGGTTTAGAAGAGTACACGATGTGATACATACCAGGGAGCGTTAGTAATATGCCTTAGTACTTTGGATTGAAAGCGTTGAAGTTTCAAGGTGTTCGAGTCACTAGTTGTACCCCACATCTGGATGCTGTAGGTCCAGACGGGCCTTAAGATATATTTGTACAGCTTATTTTGGGGGTTTAGTTTTGATTTTTATAAACTAATACATTTTTCTGTATATCGGCCTGAGTTGTAGTCGCTTTGTCCAGATGTGTTTCCCCCAATTTAATCGACTGTCAAAATGAATACTTAAGTACATATTTGACATCATTTCTGGTGCGTATGATAGTAATATTTATGGACACGGATGGTACACTTTCTTTTCGTAATGTGAAAGTAATATGTGTGGCTTTGGCATTCAAATAATTTTGCAAATTTTGACTTGCAACTGCAGGAACCGAGCCATTATTACGGTGTCATCTGCGTAGATGACAATTGTGGTGGTAGTTTTTGTGGGGATACCTACCATATAAAGCAAGTACAGAGTAGGTCCCACTATACTTCCCTGAGGTATTCCGGAATATTGGAAAAAAGGTTGTGATAGCTTCATCATATCTGGTTTGGAAGTATCGATTTGTAAGATAAGATCTCAGAAGTGTGCACATGGAATGAGGAAAAAGAGTTTTTATTTTATATATCGGGCCACCATGCCAAACCTTATCAAAGGTTTGGCAGAAGTCTAAGAATGCTGAAGTGCAATATTCTCTATTTCGAGTGAATCTCTTGCTGTTCTTGAGACCCTGTGTACTTGCTCAACTGTTCCGTGCTGTTGCCTAAAACCAAATTAGTATTTGGGTATCAGGTTTTCATTGTCAATTGTAAAGTTCATTCTTTGCAGGTATATCTTCTCAAATATTTTAGAAATAATGGGCAACAGGCTAATATGGCGACAGGATGGAGGTTCATTAGGACATTTGTTTGGTTTAAATATTAAATGTTTTGTTAAATGTCAAAATGGCGTAGACGCCAATATGGTTTTACTTTCTTCCTTTTTTTTGTTAATTTGTCATACTAATTTGATTTACTTCGATGTCTATATCCGGTAAAAATTTTTGAAAAATGCTAAAATGTCTTTCAGATTTACAATCGCGTGACTAATTTCTAATTACTTCCGCGGATTTCTACTTCGCCCCATACTTTTCATTCTAATTTAGCGGATTGTAACGATTGTAAAGTGCAAATCAACAAAAGACGAGACTACTACGTAAGAGACAATAATTTGCGAATTCTCTTCGCACAAGATACCATTGTTTATCATTAAAACATCCTTTTCCCGGTGATTTAACAGCGTTTGTTTTGATTTACGCGATTGGTGAGATCAAAGATCTTCGGATGCGATAGGTCCCCACTACTTTTTCTGTTTCGTGTAGGACGCGTTGAAATTTCGCAACTGTAGAAACCCTTAGCGGTAGCTATAGACTCACACATAGAGACACAAACACATACACATCGGATATCGGACGGTCCCGGATTGAATTTCGAGATTACGTTTCGTCTGCGACATTAAGAAAATTTATACGTGACTTATTGAAGCCGGGAGCGCGGAAAATTGTGCACCGATCGTCCGCTAGAGGGAGCGCGAACGAGACGCGAAATAGAAGAAAAGAGACGAACCGGAGTTATCTGTAATGGCGTAAGAAATACACAAACAAATGTCCGTCTGATCGGAGATAATGGGCCTGACGAAAATTGAAGTATGTTTATTTATAAGCGACGCGCCATTGAACAAGACCTCTCGCCGACTTCTCCTCTTCCCCGTCCCTTAGCCTGCCTCAGAATCGTTCGTATAGAAGAAAGAATATTCGCGAAATGAGGGAAATTGAATTTATTGTTGTGCCGTCTTCCGATTCGATATTAGCATGCGGAGGATGCCGGGTCGGAGTCAATGTTGTATTCCGTGCTGTTCATAGCAAAATTGAAAAAAAAACGATGAATTTTCCGATTTCTTTGTTCCTCTTCCTATTCACAAAAAAGACAAATTTGATTCCTTCTAACAGTTGAAAGAGTACCAAAAGTCGTTACAGGAACAAATCTTTGAAAATCGTTGGAGCAGTTCACAAGGAAAAGTTCCAGACATGGAGACGCATTCAACTTTCAAACATTTATCGCAATAATGAAGGAAAAGGCTAGAAAAGTAAAACGAGAAGTAAAACACACTGAGATAGATAATGAAAGCCTTAAATAATCATGGCAGATTGATTCAAAGGATATGGAGATATGGAGCAGTGGCGGTTCGTGAATTTTTGGCGAGGGAAGCGAGATTATAAAAAATATGATAAAATCTTACCTTTAGCTTACAATGATTTTTGAAAAAAGCAGGAATTGCTGACAGATTATGAAAGTATACGCACACTACACTGGTGGGCATAGCAGTTAATATAATGTGCGCAGGGATATTTGTTTTTAATGTGTGCCTGACCGCCTCCCAACCTTAATTCGTTTAAATTCCCAAAAGTGCTTATAAATTCTGCCATTAAAGGTATATCTATTTATATACTAATAATATGTGATTGTGAAAATCATGAAACCTCTTTAGGCTCGAAAGAGACGGGAAAAGACGAGCGAGATGGACGCGCGCGATCGACATAGATCAAAATGGGCTACTTTTCCTATAAAATAGGCGTATTTTTATTCGAAACGGGGGCCTGCAAGTTTATTAGCCGACCTTTGGTAGGTCGACGCGGTATTAGGAAAAACACGCCGGACGTGTCGTCTACATTTAGGCGAAACATGGGATTTATAATGTCTTATTATATCCGATTATAGCAAGTGTTACATGACTTACTAGGACGAGCGTTCGAATTCGCGCCCTTGAATGTTTAAGCGTTCGGGTTCGCATACGTCGTACGACATCATTTTTTTTCGTATTTCCTCTGTTTTTCTGGTTGAAGATAAGAATTACTGTATTTGAAAAATGCAATACGTTGTGGACGACAATGGCTTTTAGATATTTCATAAAATTGAATTTTCTTTCTTTTAATTAGAATGTAAAAAGCTGCTTGCATCATGATAAAAAGTAACACAATACCTACTTAGACAAATATGGATGTAAATTGTTTCCAATCATAATATATCCTGCAAAATGGTTACTATATTCCAGTTGCATTTTGTATGCTGCCTAATAAATTGGAGGTTACATATCTGAACTTATTTACGTACATCGTTGAAAAGTGTCAACAGTTAAATACAAGACTTGCACCAGTTACAATTTTTTTGTGATTTCGTAAAGGCAATGTCCGATGGACGGCGTTGAGCTTTGGGCATTGAACATTGAGAAGTGGGGTGTATAGTCACATTGTACTTTGTTTTTCGTGATTAAATGTACTTTTTTTTCTTATGGATACTTATTGCACTATTCATTTGATCAGTATTTATTAACATGTTTTGGGGTTGAGATTGAAAAACAGTTGCAGGATTACTTGTGACTGATATCTTGATCTGGTTGATGCCAATTACTGGTTTAAAAATTGTAAATGTTAATAATATAATGTACATTGAAGGGTAGCTGGTATCAATAAACTTTATTACTATTATTATTTATCGAACCTGAGAATTATAATTATAATATTATTGTTATTGTTGTTTTCTAGTGCTCCTCCTTATGCTTATACAAATATTATGCGTACCGAATCGAGTCGTCTATGTGCACATAATATAACGATTTTGCAAACATTCTCTTTATAATCGACAATATGTAGTCAATAAACAGAACTGAGCTTTGAATATTTCCTTTACCAAGTAAAGCAAGATAGATTTCTTAATACAAAAGAAGAAAACCAAAAGAAATTGCCGTACAAGTTCTGTCACAAAAAAGTAACGACACGTATAGTTAATTTATTTGTAAAAACGATATCTTTGCTTTGCTCATTATCTCATTCGTTTCTTGTTTGCTTTCTAGTCTCCATACATCGTGCCTTATAGCCAATTTAATTTACTCCTTTGTGTAATATTATACAGCTGCTGGTAGGTCGCAGAACCTAATTAACTATTGAATCGGTACACGCTATCTCGGCTAAAGTAAAACCTTTCAATCACCGCAGCGTTGCTCGCAAAAACCCCGTTGAAATCGCTGAATTAACTAACCGTTTTACTCGTTTAATTATCCGTTGAAGACGGCAAGGCGTATACTGAGTGTCATCGAGCGGAAAAAACCGCGACTTTACCGGTAATTGATTTACAATGCTGGTATCTGCTTTAGAGGAGCGGGTCGCTTGCTGCAAAACAAAACGGCAGCCAGCCAACTGAGTGCAACGGTGTTGCGCGACAGTTGTCACTTGATAAAACGACTCGGCAGTAATGAGCAGGTATAAGTAACTTTAAATTATTGTTCGGTGTTCTTAATTAAATAAATTTATTTTCTGGACACGAATGACTTTAACTTACGGTCTTGTTCAATGTTGCGTGGTGTAAGTAATGTAACAGGGTGCCTCAAGGAAGCGGCGTTTTTCGATTACTTCTTTATCTTCCATTTTAGAGAGAAATGTTCTCAATAAAGGTTATTTAGTTCAAAGCGGTGCAAAACCTAAAATTATTTTCGAGTATCTAGAAAGTACTTACGTTAAAAAATTACTCTATTGTAAATGAGTAACTACAGTGTAACTTACTACCTCTATTTAGTGGACACTCTATATAAGAGACGCGGACAGCATATTTTGTCACGAATTGTTAAAATACGTAACAATTCATCTTTAGTTACCGCACAATATTTTTGCCATTTTCTGCACAAGATAAATAAACCATAATTATGTTTATGTTTCATAGTTTTAGCTAAAAATAATGTCTTATAAAGGGAAACGTTTAATTTTAGAAGAGAAAATAAAAATTAAAGCACGCCGAAAAATCCAGACTTTCCCTTAGATTATTAGCTGGTAAATTTGGGGTTGGTAAATCACAAATTACAGATTTATTGAAAAGGAAAGAGGATTTCCTAATAGGCATCCCATTAAGTGGACCTGTTGTAAAAGATGAAGTTTTAGAGGCGATGAAGTTTTTAGAACCTTATTGAACATCAAAGAATTTCAAGCATGAAATGGCCGGCTTGGAAAATTTCTTAGGAGACATAATACTGCATTCAGCAACATATATTTGGTAGCTGATTGGAAATGTACGTTGCCAAATATACATATTAGCAAATTATAGCCCAAGAGATATTTATTGAATTGAAACGGGTTTGTTTTTAGAGCGCTGCCAACAAAAACTTCTGCATTGAAAAGTAATAAATCTATGCTGCTGTATATTCCTGTCTAGTCTTTTAAACATTTTGACATTTGGTTGTTCTCTTTCCGGAAAATTAGTTAAATAAGTTTGGGCAGCAATATGGGAACACTTGATAAATGTGCAAAACATATCGTAGCTTTCAGTAAATGGGAAATTCTCCATAGTTTTTCAGATTTCTAATCCAAATAATTGCAGATAACACTTTAGCTCGAGGACCTGTTTTTTGACAGATTGTGATAAACTTTACTATTGTTTTTCATCATAGCTACATATTCACTTATTTGAGTGGACCTTTAAAGAAGTAATGCCACGAAGTTTTCTGTGGTTCAATTATTTAATACTAAATTAATATGCTGCTAAGTATTATAGGAATTAGTTTTAAAGTTTTAAAGTTTTTCTACAATAAATTTCATCTGATTTTGTTTGGATTCATGAAAGCCTATTTGACTAAAATGTAAAAATGATTAACTTTACTGGTATTTTTTATTCAATCATACGCTATCTTACATCGCAATCCCACTTGATCTGGGATAGAATTAATCCCAAACAGAAGAACCACTACCCAGAGCCCTTCTTCAGCGTAACACCCGCAGGGGTAGAAGAGGTAAATGGATTAAGTAAGGTAATAAATAGGCCAGACACAGAGAGCTTCGCGCTAGGTTAGAAACGAGGTTGCTGTGCGCACGACGCGACGTATGTATGCAGATGAATCGGCAAGGGCTACCTCAGCAAATAAAATTATTGATTGATTACAATAGTTTCTCATCAATTCTTCGCAGCGTTAGTCGTAAATATGTCTAACGTACGCAAGGAAAATAATAATAATAATAATCATAATAATAATAATATCTTTATTTCCAGAAAACATGAGGGAAACAGGTCAACAAACTATAACAAAATTAACAAATATTAGTACTTGCGAAATAACTGAAGTAATCATTCAACGAATAACAATTGATATTTAACAATAACTTTATCACATTTCCTTGAAAAGTCTTAAAATTGGAAATATTCTTGTAGTTTATAGACAATGAATTAAATAGTAAACGGATACTCTAAAACTGTGGCACTGGAACACTGAAACAGTTCACTAAAACCCTTACCACAACCCTTAATTTGTAATTCGTACTGTACTACAGTACGAATTAAGTGTTGTGGTAAGGGTTTTAGTGAACTGTTTCAATTAAATAGTCTACATCCCATGAAACTTAAATATTTTTGGAAGCCTGCAGTACGATGATAGGCTGGTAGCAAGTAAAGTTCATTTCTTGTAAAATAAGAATGTGAGACATTAGATTGAAATAGATGTCGATACCTATACACAAAGCAAAGAACTTCATATATGTATATGTCATAAAATGTCAATATTCTACAAGATTTGAACGTGCTCTTACAAGAACTGCGCCAACTCAGATTAGTCATCAATCTCACCGCGCGCTTTTGCAACAACAACACCCACCCGGATGAAGAACTCACACCCCAATGCACCACACCATACGCCATCCTGGAGTAAAAGTTGGAATAGTAAAAGCTTTTTAAATTTGCATAACTGCAAGACTTACTGATATTAGAGATAGCATAGCACACCCGAGCTAACTCCCTGCAAAGTTCCCCAACATGAGCCGACCATCTCAAATTTTCATCAACATGAACTCCCAGGTTCTTGGCTGATTTAATAAAGGTAGTGAAAGTAGTATCAAGGAGAAATCCTTGTACGTTAAATTTGATTTCGTTATGAAAGAGCATGAATTTACTTTTTATAGAATTAATAATTAATTTATTAGTATTCATCCAGCTGAAAATTTGCATATAAACATTATTAATTTCAATAAAAAGGTCAGTTAAGGAATTGGAACTTATGAGACCATTTATATCGTCAGCATAGAAAGTAAGATAGCTCTGAGATTTTAAGGAGGTTGGCAAATCATTAATATATATTAAAAAAAGGGTTGGTCCTAAGACAGATCCTTGTGGAACACCAACATCAAGTGTTGATGCGGTAGATCTAGCATCCTTGCAAACAACCTTTTGTTGGCGATCCGACAGGTAAGATTTAAACCATTTTAATGCTCGGCCATTAATACTATACCTATCTAATTTATACAGTAGAATTGAATGGCTAACGCAATCAAAAGCTTTGGAAAGATCAATCAGCATAGCTGCAGATGGAGAGCCGCGGTCGATGGATTTAGCTATTTGACTGACGTAGTTATATAAAGCTGTATTTGTAGATTTGTTTGGGAGGAATCCGTGTTGGTTGTCACAAAATAAATTGAACCTTTTGAAGTAATTTATTATATTTTTGTTCATGATTATTTCATAAATCTTAGAAAAAGTAGATAGAATGCTAATTGGTCGATAATTTTCAACACTACTAGCATCGCCTTTTTTAAAGACAGGTGTTATACAGGCAATTTTGAGGTGTGATGGAAAGATGCCTTTGTTAAAGGATAAATTAATCAAATAAGTCAGAGGTTCTACCAAAGACCTAGAACAATTCTTAATAACGCGAGAAGAGACTCCATCATCACCAGCACTGTGCCCGGCTTAGTAATAAATTCTTAACATCATCTTCCTTCCAACTTAGTTATTTTACTGGCTGGCGACCTTAAACAACGATTTCCAATTTGTATTTATGTTATCCATTTATGCCTTGTGGACAATTGAGACCAACCAGTACCACCCACAACACGTTACTGGCGATTTCGATGTTTAAGCATAACATATTCATATAGTCAAGCACTATTTATCAGTTAGCCGTCCCATATATACGCTTTTCCTTCGATTTACGTCAACCAGGCTCACTCAAACTGCATACATTGTTAAAGCCGTTCTCGGTACTTCTTCTAAATATAACAACGCAAACATTGAATGCAAGTATACGAGCGCAGCGAATCCAAATCTTATTTCTTTAAAAGCACGGCTACATCTCAATAGTGCAACAACATAAAACGCGGTCGTGCTGCTTACTAATGCAATTGTTTCAGATTTTCCATCAATAATTGAGTTAGAAGGGCGTATTCTCCATTCACCTCTACAGCAGCGTGGCGTCTGGTCATCCACTATACTATCTGTAGGTGGTTAACTAGTGCAGACCTATAAAAGAAGGGCGCGCTGTAGGTTCCAAGTAGGCGTGGGCGAAACGATATTAGGAAAGAGACGCTATTGCACCGATGTACAGCCATTTCCAAGCGCTTTTAGCGGTAGCTACCTAGGTAATTTATTTATTTATTTATTGGATTTAGATTCGCAGCAGGTACGCAAAGTTGGGGCCATCTGCGTGCACAGTAAAATATATGTCCAAATAACAAATCCGACGAAATTAAATTTTCATCTAATTAAACGCGAAGAAAGAGGAAAGCGGAGAGAGAATGGATGTGGAATGGTGGAGACGGCTGAATAGGGATAGAGTATATAGAGCGGCGGAATAGAGGAAGCCTGTTGTCAGGATCGAGAATGTTGAAGAATAACGGCTCTTAATTAACTCCATAGCGATCGTAATGGGAGCACATTTGTAATTAAAACGGGATAAGAAGAATGTTGATAGTGACATTTTGTTGTAAACTTACTACTACGCTTGCAAAAAGTTTACTTGAAACTAGTCGACCTTCAGATTGTTCATGTTGGCTGTAATGTGTTCTCTAACACTAGATTAATTCATTGCTTTTGAATGATCTGCGATGAGACCCCGTTAAATAGAATATCCAAGTCTAACGAATTTTTACAATATTCTAAATTAGGCTTCCGAACTAGAGGAATAGTCGAATTGAATTGGAAGTGATTCCATTCTACGTAGCTTTCGGCCTGCTAGTCCTGTTTAGTAGCACAGTACGTGGAAGGGGGTCTCGTCTGTTGCTGAAACAATATTTTTACATTATTTCCTCTGTCAAGACACTATTCTGTCTAGTAGCAACGACTTGGCCTATTTCCGACCTGGAATATTTGCCCATAGTACCAATTTTCTTTTGCTATTGCCTACTCTAGATGGTTTGTTTACTTCGACGTTCCCCCAATGGCACTCAGTGTCATCTTAAGGTGGTTACCCAGTCTACTAGCAATCTCACACTAGTTTCGCCAGGCTCTACATCTAAATTGAATATACTTAAGCAATCTTTAAAGAAAGGGTTGTACGAGGATTGGTTGAAAAGTTTTCAGCCTAACATAGAAACAAGTATTTTTTTGTAAAATTTAGTTTTATTTCCCAACGTAGTTTCTTTGTAAGCCTATACACTTTTCTCAGCGATGCTCACATCTCTCTAATCCGTCCAAATAGTAGTTGACATATTGTTCTGCGAAATAGGCGTTTAGGATTGTGATGGCCTCCCAATTCTATGAATATCTCTGTTTTCCGAGCCTAGGAAACAAAAATGTCACTGAGAGCCAGATTTGGTGAATTGGGTGTTGAACTGCTACAATAAGGCTTTGGTAATCCTTTGGTAGTTCTGAGTGAGCAAGCGTGGCACCCAATGCGGGGTTAGCTTTTTGATGCCCAAATCAGTCAATATATGACTAACACGTTCTTTCCAGATGCTCACAGCCTCTGCTATATCTCTAGCCTCAATTCGGCGGTTGCCTAACACCATCTGGTGAACTTTTCCAATGTTATCGGTAGTGGTTACAGTTTTTGGCCGTCTCGAGCGTTCATCGTCAACCAAGCTGGTATTATTATTATTATTATAGTTAGGCCATGGCACAGATGCCTTTAATCACTGTGACCTTAATAGATCTATTGTAACAAAATTCCCTTATCTGTGTTAGAATAGTTGGAAGCAACACATTTACATAGGATGTGTTCTGCCTTCTCTAGATCTTCTTGGCATAGACGACAGATTTGATCTTCAGCTTTTCCTAGTTTAAATAAGTGATATTTTAGGGCTACACGGCCTGTCAGAAATCCTGCCAGTAATCTAAGATCTGTTTTGCTGAACGATAGCGCAATTTTTGCTGTCTCTGGCGAGCCCGATGTGAGTGCTTTCGCCTGTTTTTGTCCTGGAACGTTTTCACAGTTCGAGGCCTTTTGATTGTCCTCCCATGCCTTAATTGCTTGTTTTATGTTGAGGCTCACCGGATGCCCATTCAGTACGGCTTTCAATGATCATCTTATAAGGCTGATCAAAATAGTATTACATAGGGATCGTGTCCTTTGCAATATACATCAGATAGTTTATGTTGGGATCTGGAAGGATTTTGAAGTGTCTCCTAAGATCTCCAGGCTGTAATCCCTTCGTTCTGCTTCTGAATGTAGATGTAGATGTGAAGCGGCGTTATACGCAGCAGTACCTCTAGAGCTGCTGTGGGACAAGTACGTATCACTCCTGTGATGTTGAGACATGTAAGTCTCTGAACATGTTGAAGCTGCTGTCGCACAGTCTTCTGGATTGTTTTTGGCCACCAAACCAGAGAGGCATAGGTTTGATTATTGCCGTATAGAACCAAAAGGTCATTTGAGGCTTAAGACCCCAGTTCTTACCAAGCAACCTTCGGCATACTAGTGACGCCATAATGGTTTTTTTCTGTAAGTTGGAGATGTGGGAGTTCCATGTTAGTTTTTTGTCGAATGTAACTCCCAAGTATTTAACTTCATCGCTGAAGTTAATGGTCTTCCCTTCGATGGAGGGTCAACCAAGTTGGTACGACCACGTTTAAATTCACCTGCAGAGTCCTCGTAAACAGGGTCCATCTCGGCTTTAATTTGGGTAGGCGTATTGCCTTTCAAATGCAAGAATTTAGTGGCGGCTGGATATTGGATTTTTTCAATTTTTACAGAAGCACTAACATCGACTAACACAAACGACTGTTAAACAACAAGTGAGCGTCCAACCAGGCTGAAATTTTCAAAAGTTTCTTTCAACGCGAGCACAGTCATGTTACCGGAGTATTTTTAACGAGTAACGCCATCTTCATGTTGTGGCTTGAAACTCTTCAGACTATTCTCGAATAAAAATAGCTCGGGAGTTCTACTTAGAACTTTACGACGAATTCAAAAAAGTATAGGGTGTTGCCTGTAAACAAAACAGAGTTGTATGTTCGGAATAATATCTGGTCTTGTGTACTTTTTCTTTTAAGAGGAGATGTCTAATTTTAAACAAAAATAAGGAAAACTATACAGATGTACAGTATTAAATATCGTTTTTGATGGCCTAATGGGTTGAATACATTATTGACATTACGGCTAGTATTTTTTGTACCTTTCCAGTACAACAAACACTCATAGCAACCTAATCGAAGCTCCCAAAAACATTTAAATGAAATATTTAATAGACCACGAATATTTAATAGAGAACGTCGCAGATAGTTTTCTAAGTTCGCCATATTCTCAACTCCCATAACCTTCAATCTCACTCAACGTTCTTTACATCTCTGCTCAAAGAGATCGGCTTCAGAGTCGACGTACAATAACCGTTAGTGAAGAGCGTACAGCTCCGACACCGTGAAATGAATGCCCGTAATTGTTCAGTACACTTTAATAAAGTCGCTGCGAAAGTATGTAATCGTCGTGTTTTAAAGTTACGGCTGTGAAATTACGGCAGCTTTATAAATGGTCAATGCATGTCTTCTATGAAGCTGGATACGTGTGTGCCGTCTTGTAGAAGACGTAGCTGTCTATATTTGTGTATTAAAGTAGAAATATGTATTTCTTAATAATAATCATAATGAGATAAATTCTTCTATACTATAATAATAATAATAATAATATAAGTTTTATTGATGCCACATACAAAAAGAACAAATGGTTGTGAAAACTAAAGAACTCACGCTGTTCTAACTTAACCAGGAAGAGAGAAGAAAAATAGGAAAGCTTAACTCAAAAAAATAGATGATAAGAATTAACATGCGCAAATCTAACTAGTATATAAAAAGATCTATCTAAAGTATAAAAGAGAGTATAAGAAAAAAGAACCAAAAAAGAGATTACACAACATTGCCCGCACATGAAGTGAAAGGAAGTAACTAAGCCAATTGCAATAAGAAAATTTAAATAATTGGGGGGATAGAGGCTTCAGGTTAGGAGAAATATAGTTATATATTTTAGTAATCATACACGAAAAAGTGTTAGCCTGTGGGTAAGCGGCGATAGCAAACCTCTAAACCTCAAATTAAGATGGTGAACATCAGTACGAAAAACAATTCCATTATAAAGGTAAGTTGGAGTTTTGGATGAAATAAACGAGCACTAAGGAAAAATCTACGTCGCTCCATATTAAGCCAGTTAGCGTCCTTCAACTTATGGCTGATTTTATCATATTTCCTAATACCGAAGGTAAGTCGAAGGCAAGAGTTTTGTGATCTTTGAATTCGATTCTTTGTAACAATATTAATACACGGACCGTAAACGACATCACAAAAATTAAGCTGCGACAAAACAAGAGAATCACACAAATGTGTTTTATTTCGGAGATTAAGAACATGTCTGTGTGGATAAATCATTTTTAAAGCAGTGTAGGCACGCTGCAAGCTCCTAGAAACATGGTTTTTAAAACGAAAAGGGTTGCCCATATATAATCCCCAATTCCTGATAGTCTGGACAACCGGAATAAGGATATTATTTATCTGAATGGGCAAATTATCTAGCCTAATATCAGTTCTCCTGGCAGAAAAGACAAGGACCGCCGACTTCTGTGGATTCAAACCAAGAGAATGTTGTTTAGAGTACTCTCCAAGTCTGTTGATATCTTGATTAAGCAGATCGATAGTTGAAGCAAGAGTATCTGGAGTACAAGAAATATAAACTTGTGTATCAACAACAATGCAAAAGACAAGTAGACAATGTTGAGGTGTACACTGTATACAGAAGAGGACCCAAAATAGAACCCCGAGGAACACCGGAAGTAACATTCTTGAATTCCGAGATATTTTGACCCAATTTAACAGTCTGAGATTGACCGGAAATTTAACTGCGAAAAAGTTCAGCAGTATCTGACAAGCCAACATAATGAAGTATGGAAAGCAAGAAGTCATGATTAATAGTGTCAAACCTTCTATTGAAATCTAACAAAATTAAGATGGTGACCATACCCTTATCCAAGGAGCTGATAATATCGTCTGTGACACATAACACAGTAGTAGCACAACTGTGTAAAGGACGGAATCCAGGCTGCCGATTCCTCCAATTCCTTTAGTGCTCGTTTCATTAACATTTTAAAACGATTTTGGTACAATGTTTTCATATCGGATGGTATCATATTATATAGTTTTAGTCACCAGTAGTCAACTGATCTCTGTGTGATGGTTAATCGTTGGAGTGGGACCCGTACCTGTCTCGATTTCTGGTGGAATAGTTTTGATTATATCCGATTAGCCAAAAATTATCAATTTTGGACTGTACATCTAGTAGCGCTCTAAGAATAAACATCTACAACTCTCACTGTATTGTAGCGTACACAGTGTTCTAATTGCTTTCTTTTGCAGAATGAAGATTTTGTACACGCCATTTGAGGAGCCCCAGAATAGCACACCATAATTTAAATAGGAATGGAAAGTAGTATAGTATGCCGCGCTCTTACTGTCTCGTATATTGCTACACGCTTCAGTCTTCGTAAAGCTCGTAAATTCTAACAATAAAGCCCAAAATTATATAGAAATAATTAATAAACAATATTGGTAATATAAGAAGCACTTTTAACCAATATATACGTATATTTATTGGCTTTTGATGGAGTTAATCCCAAAAAAAGATCATAATAACGCGTAAGATTATACCACACTATACGTTAATTAAAAATCTTTGGACAGTACGCTCACCAAACAAGAAAACATTAGTTTATTCGTAGACTGTACTACATTGGGAGAGACCTACGAGACGTCCATTGTTGGCCAAACGCCAGTTGGCTCTGTACAAATACAGCGCATCCATTATGAGCACATTTGTCAAGTCCGAAGAATATATAGTTTTACAACATTCTCCGGCGGCAATATATTTTAAATTATATATACACTCCGGTTCATAAGTTTAAGATCGTCTTCTAAATTACAGGGTGTTTTAATTTATTTTCGGAGAATGTTACCGCCCAAGTAAATTGTGGAAAGAAGTAGTAAGTATTCTTTTAGACTTTGAGGAAAGCTGTTGTTTAAGTTTTAAGGTATAAGACACCAAATACTGACAATAAATTTTCAAAGATGCGACTTCTAGTTGTTTAATATTGTCATGTTCTATATGTCTATAAGGTAAAGTCGGGTGAGATGGCCAACGACTAATATGTGTAGAAAGGGCATTAAGATGGGACTGGCCGTCCATCAAGTTCATGTGGATGCCCAAATGTATACCGGCACTGCGTTTCAGCTGCGTTTCACTGATATTTGTGAAGTTAAACAACAAAAACGCTATTGTACTCACAGGAAATGTTATAATTAGTGCGCGATATTGTGAATGTACAAGTAAAAGTAGGTTGTTGGTTTTGTTAAATTAGGTAATTAGAATGTTGATTAAGGTATTCTAACTAGTGCTCGGACTTTTACTGGTAACCGTAGTCGACTAGTCGAAATACAAAATAGTCATTAACCGATGGTACCGATTAATCAAGTAATACCGATTAGTCGACCAATGGCAGTTAATCAATCAGTCGACTAACGGCGATTATTCAATTAATCGATTAATCTGCTAATCGGCTGAAGTTAAATAGTGAACTTTTTTAGTTAATCACAGCAAAAAGTTGATTATGTGGAAATGTACTGTGGACAGAAAGGCGGGATACGTATACGAACAAAGAAACCGTCATGTTTATAATTATCTACATTTTATTTACATTCTAACATTGTAATACTTATTCTAAATTGTTATTCAAAAAAACTAATGCGTCCACCGTTTTTCCTTTTAAGCAACTTCTCTTTGCGTTTACAATGTTTCCAGCTGCAGAAAACACTCTTTCTGCCGGTGTAGAAGTCGCAGGTATTGCTAAATATTTTTTAGCTAATAGGGCCAACGACGGAAAGCGACATTCGTTTTGACTCCACCACTGAAGGGGACATCGGCTTTTGTCTATAAGTCTTTCTTCGCAGTACCTATTAACTTCACTTTGTACCTCCCTGTTTTCTGCATCCTCGGGAAACAAAATGTCTACAGCAGTCTTACTACAGCTTACTTCTGGTTAAGCATGTGATACATCTTGGGTGGAAATATTTTTAATCATATTTTCCATGTATCTTTTTGTGCAAACAGAGAGCCCAAAACTCCTTTCTACGTTTTTGTAGCGAGGATCAAGAAACGTACACACATCTAACGTTTCGCACCTAAAGTTATTTCAATATTGAATCTACTTTTTAAATCTGTTTCTATAATTGTCTTAAATTCCTTTATTACAAGGTGGTCTATTTCACTGCCGTGTAAGAAATGGGTTAACATACTTTTTACAATTGGAACAACAATAGAGCTTGTAGGGAAGACTTCGAATGACATTACTTGCGTGGCTAAAGCAGAAGGTTGCAATACAGCTTTTAAGCTTTCGAGTATTTGCCACTGACCTTCTATCAATTCTAATGTAGATGCTGTAGATCTTGTGGTTATATTCCTGTCGTTAATTATGGCTGTTATTGCTTGATGCTATTCTAGCAATCTTTCTATCATAAGGAAAGTTGAATTCCAGCCGGGTTTCACGCTTTGGATTAGCTTACGTGTAGGAAGGCTCATACCTTTTTGAACCGACTGCAACACGTTTGATGCTGAATGTTTGAAGTGTCCGACGATACTACTACACTTTTGAAGAAGGTGTTTCAGTTTTTCTATTTCCAAACCTTTGTTGACAGCGAGTTGACTAATTGAAATTTGGAAATCGTGACTATTGACTAGTCGATTAATCGATTAACCAAATAACCGAGTCATGTGCCGAGCCCTAATTCTAATCTATAATAGCTATCAGCGTGCAATTGAAGCTGTAAGAAATGGTTGCTTCGTAAACGGCATCTCAAAAAATTATGGCGTTCCCAGAGAAATGTTTCAAAGAAGGCTAAAGAACAACGTCTCCACAACTGGTAAAATGGGACCGAACAGCATGTTGGGGAAGGGTAATGAAACGAAATTAGTACTATACATTAAAAATTCCCAAAAGCTTGCCTACGATTTCGCCGAAAATCTTTGTGTTAATTATACATTTAATAACGAAAAAAAAACGGTTGGTGGCGATTGGTTTAGGATTTATCCATTAAAGAAGTTAATGGCGTGTCTTTCAGGCGAGATCAGGGCAAGAACCGCGTGGATGTGATTGATTGATTGATTGATTTTTTACCAAAGCAGGGCTGGTCTTTACATCCCTGAACACTGAAGTTTAGTAGCTTATTGTATTATTCCTGCTTCGGTTTTGTTTTACTCGAACAGGTTAGTTCCCGCAATCAGGTTTAAGAGCCTATGTAGTAAATCTTTCTCCATTGGTAGTTCAATTGTGGGGGATTATTTTAAGTTTCTGCAAGTAACGCTAGAAGAAAATTAATTGTTTAACAAACCTGGTACCATCTTTAATGCTGACGAAACCAGTCCGCAATTAAACAATCGGCCAGGCCATGTTATAGCCGAAAAAGGAGCAAAAACAAATTTCGAGACTTGAGAATCCTAAGAAAAGAAGATGCTCACTTTCGTCAAGATCAGATGAAGACGACGAGAACCAAGTAGTGTAGTACGAAGAGAAAAATTATAATTTAGAAGAAGAGACCAAACGCACAGGATGCGGAGAAAGTTATAATAGCATGTATAATCTGCAAAAAAAGATGGTCTCACGAAAAAGAACAGTTTTCGTGAGACCATCTTTAAAAACACTTGCCAAATGCGTGGTAAAACAGTGTGCAAAAAGAAAAAGAGCAAATAGACGTTAATGCAATTCAGCTTTTCATTAGAAATTCTTTGATTTTGTTTTGTTGTGTTTATTTTACCTATTTATACTTTGTGTCTGTCATGAATGGGCATAGGTGGTCAATTTGAACTTTTTTTATAATCAATAAAAAATAGAAATGCTTTAGTTTTTCGCTTGTAACTTCGTAGTTCTCTGTTAATATGATTATTCACACAAGAAAAAATATTTTAGGTTATACCAGTAATTCATAGGTAATGTGGTTTCCCATCTCACCCGACTTTACCCTATCGATATTTTTTGTACAGTTATCTTAATTCGATCTTTAAACGTTTGAGATTTGCCTTTATCAACCACTGACACTACGTCATCACAAAGGAAATCAGTATATATGGGGAATATGTTCTTCCAAGATGTTCACAGCCTCTGCTACCTTAATCTCAATTCGACGGTCATCTAGCATCATTTGGTGAACTTTTCCGATGTTATTGGTGGCGGTTACAGTTTTTAGCTGCCGCGAACGTTCACCGTCAATCAAGATGGTATGACCACGTTGCTCAAAATTTCATTGTGGCAAATGATGGTACCCGTGAACAGCGTTAAAGAAATGAGCGTCCAAGATAATTTTCAAAAGTATCTGCTAACGCATGCGCAATTGTAACACTAGTACGTTTTTAACGAGTAGCGCCATCTTCATGTTGAGACTTGAAACTTTTCAGACTACTCTTGTATATGTAAACCACCATTGTACTAAAATTTTCCTTTATTTCTTACTTTTCCACCAAAATCCGTTACTTTTAATGATAAATAATTACCTCGAATTTATGGAAACACCAAATTGCTTTTAAAATTCGCAATTGGGGCATGCGAAGGATCCATATTTCGATAAAAAAGGAACATTTTTTTATTACCTTGACACGTCAATCACATTATTTCGCAACAAAAAGAAACGAAAAAGTTAAAAAAATCAGAAAATTACGCGCCAGATCTTTTATTCTCGTTCGGAAAGGCTGAGAAATTTCCTTCTTTTATTTCGATTGCAATTTAGGTTCAAAGGAGAGGGAGGAGCAACGAGAGATTTTTTCCTCCCCTACCGACCGAAAAACATTCTAATTCTCGCCCTCTCTTTAATATTCCCGCAAAGTCCATCATATTTTAATTAAGTCCCATAAATCGTAAAATTTTCTTTTATATTAAAATGCAAATGAGGTGGCGTTCGTTCGGGCAAAAGTTTTATTTTAAATATCATTTTCGTGTCGGGAAGTATGTGTGAAGTTTTATTAAAACTTAAAATGCGAACTGACGCTAGAAACGATGGAGACGCATTAAAATTTTCCTCATCTAAATCCGCTCGATATGTAAGTCACGTCGTCGCCTTTGCGGTTCTTACCCCCCCGCAAACGACGTTATTAACAGTTTATTATTATGATTGTTAATAGGGTTCTTTTTTTTCAAAAAGCGAGGAAAATAAATGTATATTAAGTATCTTAAAAGGAGCGAGAACTGGAAAGAAATGCAAATTCGTGAATTTGATGAAATTGCTAAAATAAACTTCAGTTTTGAACTTAATCGAATTTAAATCAAATCAACCTAAATTTCTAAACTGACCAAATTGACCGAATTCAAATGCGCTTGAGTAAGCTATAAATATCCCTACAATGTTTAACCAAATAAAAAACACGTACTCACACGAAAAAAAAAATTTTTTTTAGATAACCAAATGGACTTTGTATGAAGCAAAATTTTTATCAACAAACGTAGTGAACGGCAATGGGTAACGCCTTATTCCCGTTTATGGCTAACCTTTTTATGGGTAAGTTTGAAGCCAACCTCGAGAATACTTTGGTCTGTTTTCTTCGGCTCTGAATCAGACACGCTGATGACATTTTTTACATCTTTGACAGCAGCAAATGTTCAATAACTGATTTCATAGAACAACTTAACTCAAAATATTCTCCCACATTTGCCCATGAAGAGGAAAAACACAACATTCCTCGATATGTTAGTAATAAGAAATAAAAATAAGTTAGAAATAGACGTATATAAAAAACCTACTAGTAATAATAGATTCATCTTACAGGATTCTAATCATTAGAGCAACGCAAATTGCGCTGAAAGCCAGTGGCTGACGCATAAAAGTTTACACAAAATAAACACGGCCGGGACAATTCGGTATAAGCGTCAGTATAACTGCGACTCGAAAGCCGATCTGTTGTGTATGCATCTACGCTGTCGTATACTATATCGTAGTTCTACATTTGTTTTGAAAATGTCGCGAAAACAACCAAAGTTGGACGCAATAAGAGAATTTATTGCAGAAATGCCTGATTTAAAGTGTGATCGCGCTAAAATTCAATGTGTAGTGTGTAAAATAGATTTAATGTGTTGGTCGAAAAGTGATTGTCGTAAATAGTGCAGGGCATGTTTCAAAAAAAAAATTCCACACGAGATTATGACAAATTTATATTTAATTTATGTTTATTGCATGTAATTTACCATTTCATTTACTAAGGAAGAAAGCATACGTCTCGTTTTGGAATGAATATTCGGACTTTAAGTTACCAAGTGAGAGAACATTACAGAGAGTTGTGCCGTTTGCTCGTGAGCATGTCAAGAAAAGAATTAAATCGGAGTTGCAAGATAAAAAACTGTGGTTATGTGTGGACGAAACAACAGATCGTAAAAAACATTCTATTAATCTTATCTATAATCTCCTTTTCTAATTATTATTATTATTACTATATTACTAAAGATGTGAAGAAATGAAAAAAATTAAAGTATTTTTGCTTGAAATTTTCTATTATTAATATGAATGCCAACGTCCTGCTACTTTCAAGAGGCGTCGCGGCGTACACATATGAAATCTTCCACGTTTAAAGAACGAGAATCATTCAGTGCACCATTTCGTAGCTAGACCGAGATGGTTCCACATTCGAATAACATTATACAAATATTGTTATATAATTTGGCTGAATCGGCGCTTTTAAACAATTAATAAACCGGATGGTAATATCCGTGTTGAAAATGTTGCCTACATATTTATCTTAAGCGCACCCCTTCGCGTATCCAAGTAAGTGTTAGGGGTTGAAATTTCGTAATAGAGCGGCGTATAATTTCAAAATAATTGAAATTCTTCGTCGACCCCTTTTGGCTGGGCAAATATATATCTAGACAAAACTGGCGGATAGAGGATGAAAGAGGGGATGTAGTTAAATTATAATGCCGCGTTTTCTACTGAGAACGGTCCAGACGTTTTTGCATAAATTTTAAACCAAATGTATACAGGAGGGTTTGGATTTGCGATACTGAGGTTCTTAACTTTTAATTCGTTCTGGGAAGTTGAAAAGTCTGGAGACTATCTTGTTTGGAAGCTTTTATTTAGGTTTCTGCTTATTATCTAGTCAGTAATTTTTCGTTTTAGATGACAAAATGCTTTGAGAAGTTATGGATATCATTATATTATTAATTTATAAAAGTATAAGATCGAGTTAGGTGTCGTCGAAAATTGTTTGCAGAACTCTAAAAGATATACTCCTACCCCTAGTAAAGCGCCCTCTATGAAACCTCCTCCAACCATATTCTATTAGCAGAGCGCAGTGATTTGTCGTGTCAACAGGATGGCGCCCCGCCTCATAACTCGTGGTTGATTGAAGAGTATTTTAATGACGTAAATCTCAATAGATGTATTGGCACTAACGGCCCTATTCAAAGGTCACTCTCGCTTATTAGACTTTGTAACGTACTCTGCTTGTCCAATGTGATAACTTGCGCCGACGCTCGCCCACCTTTCGCAAGTAACGGGAAAATTATTCGCACCAACCTCTAATCGGGAGAACGGGTCGAATGTAACACAGGTGTTTCCTCTCAGGAGAGATTCGATAACTTCGGGAACTAATAAAACGCGAATAAATGATTCGCCTTAAAATTCTCTTTATGCTTCATCTTATGCTTATGATTCAGAACAAAAGGATAAAACGCTCTTTTAAATTATCTTATACCTCGTCGATTACTTACGGGAAAATATGCTTGCGGGCTTAGCAAGTTAACAGACGCATCCGTCTATACGGTATCAGTGTCGAAACACCTGACGTGTGCTTGAAGATTTTGAAGCTTGGAGAAACAATGTCGGTTTTAAAGATCTTAGTGAAGAATTTAGGTATCTGCAAACATTACTTTATTATATAGTTTTTTACTGAGATGGACGTTCTAATGACTGAAATAAGTAGATAATATGTATAGTTCCTTTATTATCCGAAGTTTCTGAACGACACAAAATTATTATTTATGATTATTTATTAATTCCAAGAATAGCATAACATAATATTCAATGTGAATTACAAACTGTTTCCAGTCAGGTGGAAATATTTATACTATCGATACAAAATTGACGGGTATTAGCGGGTTGTGAGATGATATACATTTTATGTGACTTTTCCTTGTTTGAACAGCTAAGTGACTATATCGGAATCGCGGTATCAAAGTTTTCTCAATTAAAATAATGTAAGTTGTCACGGTATGTTATAATTCACGGGCTTAAAAAAATAATAGTCTCGCTGCGGTAACAGCTGATGGCTGCATTTACAGGGGTGCTGAAAGTAAAATATTCCGGAATAGCTGACGCCGACTATTTCCGTGATACTTTTGGGCTTAGAAAAATAATCCCCGGTTATTGGCACAAGTCCGACTGCCCGAGGAATATTTCCCCAGACTCGACTTGGCCGTGATCTGCCTAAAACGCCGACCATAACCTCGCAGAGCGGAAACTGTAGCTTATGATCACAGCCGGCGATTTAGCATACTTCAGTTCCTTGGGGCCACGGTAAGAGCGATGGCCTTACAAGGCGAATTCGGAGTCTTTATATATCGTTTGAGAATATTACGTCCTATGACGTTTGTTGGCCTTGACATCATCTTACAATTGCAATCAACTCTAATGAAAAATATACGCAGGTTTTCCCAAAATAGTATACAGGGTTTTTTCAAAAATTAATTTACAAGATAAAAATTAAAATTACTAATTAAAAATTAATTTGGTCACACTAGAATTGAATAAAGTAGTGAAATAATTTAAAAGTTGGTTATATTAATTTTAACGTTCCTTAACCTAGAAGCCTTTAAATTAAGGCGGACGGTTAACGGTTCGTCATAACTTAAGCCCACTGGACTTCTTTTTGTATTTAAAAGAAGTTGTGTATTCTACTCGCCTACGAACTTTCGTTACATTGAATATGATTACAGCAGCAACTTCCAGGGAGATAATTTGGTCGATTTGGAGCGTGTGTTGCGTTGAATGGTGGTCATTTTAAATACGAGGCGCATTCAAGTTATAGTACCTCCGATTTTTTTTTCTCACTAACTAATTACACGAAAACTATGAAACTTGTGTCACTTCTCAACGTAATCTCCCTGCAGCCGTACATATTTTTCACAACGTCGACGCCATGATTCCATTCTAAGAGTAATAATTTTTAAATAGTAGTTGATTTAGGCAAAAGAAGATTCACAGAACAAATAACTTTGTGCAATGCACTGATATCAATAAATTTAATGGAGAAAAATGTTGAATTTAGTTGTTCCAAAAAGCCAGCTATTGAACATTCGCTGGTGTCAAAGATGCAAACTATCATCAATGTATCTAACCTAAAGCCGAAGAAAATAAATCGAAGTAATCTTAAGGTCAAAATTACGCATAAATTAATAAATAACCGTTCCTTCAGTTTGTTGGTAAAAGCTGTTATTGATGTGAAAAAAAATGTTACATACAAAGTCTTGCCAAAAAAATTAAACTAACAACCTCTTCGATATTTACTTGGTTTTCCAGAGTTCAAAACGACAGTAGGTTGCACGCTGCACGCCAAATAAATACGCGGAGATGAGACGCCCAAAGAGTGTAACGTTCCCTTCGAATGTGAATAAATATCTCAGGCATTTCCCTGGATTAGAATATAGAGGTCCGCATATTTATTGCACAATATGCAATAGCGAATAGATTTGAATGTAGAAAACATTGTAAAAGTACACGTCGTTTTGAGTCTGTTTTGACCACTGGAAAATCGCCGATGCAATAGCGGCACAGCTAGTGAATGTGCGGCCACGGAGAGTGTTTTTCATCGTTGGAAACAGCCAAAAGTCGCTAGGAGCCAGGTCAGGTGAGTAGGGAGCATGAGAAATCACTTCAAAGTTGTTTGTCTGCCAGCATTCGTGGCACCCACCCGGAGGATACTTTTCGCATTTTCAGGTCGCCATGCAGAATTGTGTGCGCAGATCCCACGGAAATGCCAACTTTGGAGGGGATCTGTTCCACACTCATTTGACGATCCCCCAAAACAACTCTCTCCACTCGTTCGATCATGTCGTCAGACCGGCTTGGGCGAGGCCGATATTGTCTTGGTTTGTTGTCACACGACGTTTTGCATTCTTTAAACTGTCGCACCCATGAACGCACGTTAGACACATCCATAACACCATCACCACATGTCCCACTCAACTGGCGATGAATTTCTATCGGTGTCACACCACGCAAATGGAGAAAACGACTGATTACACGCTGTAATGAAAACGTCGCCATTTGAAGTATTAAAAACAGTTCTCACTCTCGCCGCTGCCGCTAAAGGTTCTGTGTGCCGTACAGTGTTGCCATCGCTGTTACGCATTGAGAAAAAAAATCGGAGGTGTTATAATTTGAATGCACCTCGTAATATCCTGTAAGTGATTAATTTTATGAATTATTGAATATGTATTGAATGTTTCTTTAACTTTTTGTGAGGACTTTTTTGTTAATTATTATTGATATGATCATTTTGTATTAAATATTTCTTGAATCAAGAGGCCCCAATCACTACCTCTCCTTCTATTCCCAAAATTTCAATCCCAAACAATCACATTAAACAAGTTTCACATTCAATGTACTTACTCAGAGTCTGAAATGATTACAATTTTCGATAAAATTAAGAATAAATTCACATGTGGTCCTGATGGTATCCCTGCCTGCATCTTAGAGGAATTCAAGTATGAAATTGTAACGCCTATAGGTTACCTAATTAATGAATCTTTTGATAAAGGAATTTTTCCCGGTGTCTCTTAAGAACATATCTATAAAACCTGTTTCGAAAAAAGAGATAACAACATCTCAAATTTTTGACCTATTGCACTTTCCTCGTCCCTTCCGAAGCTGTTCGAATACGAGATGCTCAATCGCATAGATAGTGTTATAAATAAATATGATACTTTATCCTTTTCTCAACACGGTTTCCGGGCTGGCAAATCCACAATCATCGCTCTATTAGATATTCATACAAACATACTTCGCAGCATTGAGAGTAGGTTATGCCCGACGGGTACTCTGTGTGATCTAACTAAAGCCTTCGATTGTGTTCAACACAATTTTTTGTTATACAAGCTGTTTGGGATTTAGGGGAAATGTGGCTAATTGGATCATTTCTTATCTCTCTAATAGAATTCAATTTGTTCAAGTAGATGTAATAAATTTTAATACGAAACAACAAAATTAAAGCTTCTCTTTTATCAAGCAATATTGGTGTAGTACAGGGATCCGTCGTTGGACCAGTTTTATTTTCATTATTTATTGACTTCATTGACTTTCTAAGAGACTGGGTGACTACAGTGTGGTGTGTTATGCGGACGACACAACTGTACTGGGCACCAGCAATGAGCAGGATGTTCAGAGTGTGGCAAATAATATGTTAGATCGAATGTATAGCTGGTGTGTAAATGGATTTTCCTTAAATTTTGACAAAACTAAGTACATTCTATTTCACACTATCCAAAAGAAAATTAATTCTCTTAACTTTAGCTTCGTCACTGAAATGGGATCTTCACTGTCTTTGGCTTAAAAATAATCACAATAATATTAAAATTAAGGCATTTAAAACAATCTTTGAGCATTGATTCTTTAAGAATTATTTATTTCCCGGAAACTCAATCTCGACTACTATATGGTATTCTTCTTTGGGAACCTAGCTCCTTTACCAAAGAAGTTTTCCTCAAGCAGAAAGCTGCAATGAGATGTATTGCTGGTATCAGACAACTGACATCTTGTAGAAACTATTTCATATCTCTAAAAATCCTAACTATATTTGAATTATATATTCTAGAAGCTGCTCGCTATATTCATAAATATAAGAATAAAATACTAGATATTAACAATGCGCAGCATAGTTATGGCATAAGAGATTCTAAGATATATCTCATGAAGCATAGTTTAAAACTTACATCCGATTGTGTTGATGTTCTTGGAATAAAAATCTATAACAGTCTACCGGATAACTGGATAGAAGGCTTAAATAAATTTAAAAAAACATTAAAATCCTGGTTACTTTCCAAATGCTTTTATTCATTTAATGATTTTTTCAATTGCTATGCTTAATATATGTACAGTTACCTTGACTCATTACTTAACTATTTTGCCTTTTTCTATTTAGAGATTGTATTGTTTATATTTTTTGTTTGTCGCTTTTCTCTGACTTATTTCAAACTGTTCTTGTTCTTGAAATAAAGTTTCTTTTTATTATTATTAATGCAATTTTCGTTTATGGCGTTGTATTCCAAACACCTCGTATTTCAGTCATAAAGTCAAAAAGATGAGAGGTGCAATTTAAAAAAAGTATATCTTTTAGGACTCTACAAACCACTTTCGACGACACCTTGCTCGATCTTATGTCTTTAGAAATAAGGAAAATATCGCTTGTAACATTGAATCTGGAAGACTCGATAATATGGGGTAATATACGTGGTCTCAATCACATTATGTAGCTTTTCTAATGTTTATTATCAATAAAGATAAATTTATTGCTAATTTCATATGGTAATTTTATACCAAACAAGCAAACAACGGTTACTACCTGAACTAGTAACAAAGTAAATTATATTCACATATTTCTTCTAATGACATGTAAATGGTTAATAGACTATAGACATATTTTGCATATATTACGCGTAATAAAGCTAAGTTTATTCAATCTGCTTAAGCAAGCTCGCTTCTTCCTAAATAACTAATACGGCCCATATAAAATATCCGTTGCTGTCAATATAATAACCAATAAACAATGTACGGTGTGTCGGCGAGTCAAGTTATGCCTTTGAGCCTGGGACGAAGCAGCTAGCAAGCGGTTTGAAGCCACCGTGGATCGGCATCGGCGTAAAATATTCCCTCTCAAATAAATTACGTAAATTGACGCAATATCGTAAGTGGTTAACTAGTTAGAACAAGCGCGATATCAGTTTTATACGTTAGTACTACGCTTGTAGCGTAAGGCGGCAGCTCCTAATTACCCGTTTATGTAAAGTCGAAACAAATTTAAAGCTTAATGCAGTAGACGTTACAGCACATGTGTATGTGCATACACAAGTCGTCGTTTTGTCGGATCGAATTTCTGTCGGATAAATGGCACGTATTAAATGAAATAGTTTATTCAACAGAAGGTAAAACAGAGAAATAAATTTCAGTGATACAAATTTAATAGTTTAAAAGAAAAATTCAAAGGGGTTAACAAAAGTGTAGAAGTCGAGTTCTCAGATTTTGCAAGATACATCTGCATGAGTTGGTATTCCTCAGGACTCCACTATAGCCCCAATATTTTGCTTTAATTTAAAATAATGAATTTATTCCATGATTTCAATATTAGGTACTTTAAACTGGGAGCGCAGCCAAAATACGAGTTGACTCGAAAGCTTGACCAAAATGTAATCACATTAATTGGCGTCCCTTCACTCCATTATTTTAATCGCCATGGGGATTGTTTTGTCCATAGCAAATTTTGATAATTCCTTTCCAAACGTAATATTGTGATAAATTCCGATGAATAAAGTTATTTTTGGAAGTAGCATTATTGAATGACTGACGCTACTAGATGACTCAAAATGGACGACTCTGTGACACAAAACCTCAACGACAACCCTAAAATACTAATTTTCCTGGCGTAAATCACGATACCTTAACGAGACATATTTAATATAGGAAATAATGCTAGAAATACTTCCAAATTTATGCTGTTTGTTTTCAGAGAATTTTACATTAAATTTGAAGATTTACGAAATGAGGAGAATGACAAGAAGAGGAGTTAATTCATTATTACTTATTAGACTTAAATTAAGTTTGTAGTACCCCCACTCTAAGGCCAATCGGCCTGGGGGGAAATTGTCGCTACTAAACAGAACTAATAGCCCCCAGAAGGAATTTCATATGGAACGGTTGGCCATACCGAATATGCTATATGTACCGGATTGACAGCTGCATTTGACGATTTAAAACTTCATCATAACTCTACATTCATTTGTCCTGTAAATAGCATTAATCTGTAAGACAATAAAGATAATAATAATTATTATTAATAACATAGTTGGGTAATCAGTTTGTTACTGCCCTACTAATACTGCTTTGCACTTAAACAGCAGTTGGAAAGAATAACAACAACCCATCCCAATCTAAAGACATATTTATTGCCATTTAAATTTTATTACAAGCAATGAAATTAAGAAATTTTCTTGTTTACCTCCTCCAACTTAACGACTTCCAAGCAAGATTTATGTAACCATCCTCTTCGGGCATGTACCCGAGTAACAGCTTTAAAATAAGATGATGAATTCACGAAGAAGAAAGTACAATACAAACGCTTCTCTAAAATGTAGTATCCAACGCAAGCATATGGGAATATGCATACAAAAGTAAGAAGGTACTAAGGCAACAGCGGGAGCAGATGCGCAAGGAGAAGTAGGTACGACGAAGAGGCGAATCCTTTCTAGGAACACGGACAATTGTTTATTTGAATTTATTTCCTTCTGGATACGCCGTTCTCCGGTTGAATTATTGCGCGAAGAAGTAAATCTTTTATGAACAATTTTCGCGTTTCGCACAATGGTCAGTAAATTTTTAAATTATGAGCTTGCAGAACGAAATCGTCCAAGTCCCGGCGAACTCCTACTTCTTCTTTTTCATCTGCAGCTTATTTTATGTCCATATTATATTCCATGTACGTATTTGTACCTAGGTATGTATGTATATCAAAGTGCAATACAGGTATGCGCATATGTGCAATAAAGCGGCTGATTCGCGTTTATGGGACATTAGAAGTTTACAGGCTTTGGAGTCGATATTAAATTATAAAATGTTGATGTTGGCTCATTTCGTTAGGCTCTTTGGTACAAAAGGATCGGATAGAGTCATAAATAACGTCTATTTGAACACCCGCAGCCTTTATTATTCGCCAAACTATTGCTACTGGTAATAATTTACTTTATTTGTGTTTGCTATTGGTGTCAAGTGATTGTTGTTGTTTATTTCTGAGGATCTTTTGACTAGAAACGAGATCTAAAAAGGAACTTCAGCAATAACTTCCCCGTTTGATTTAAATGTAATTTTTGTAGAGGGAGAAATGGAAACCTAGTGAACATAAGTCTGCTGAATATGGTGAGCGATAATATGGATTTGCAACTGCTACTTTTAATTCGTCGACCTTAGTAAGCTTCATTGGTGTTTGCCAATGTATTTTTGTCATGCAAATCCAAAAGTCCAATAAGGTCTCATTAGGTCCAAGTGTTGTGGTTCTTAAGGGTGATGTTATTGCTAAATATTGAATATGTGGCGGAAAGATACCTTTGTAACCGTGGACAGAAGTGAATTTGAAAGAAGAAGGTGTACGAGGGATACTTTTTAATGTTTTACAAAAACTGTTAAAAAAATTCTTTTTCCAAATTTTTGCCATTAAGCTTTATACACTTCTGCATGCGCTCGTATCAATTCTCGAAACATTTTTTCCACTTCGAAGGCTTCGACAGCTTCTTAAGGTGATAGAAATCGCGGTCGACGGATTTCTATGAAACACCAATTTTTTCTCCTTCAAATGAACAATTATTTGACGTGCTGTGTAATTGTCATGATGAAGGATGATGTGACCTTGTCAATTGTTTTTCCTGATTTCATCGATGATTCTGGCAAACAAACTGTTGTATACTATTCAGCATTAAGTGTTCTTTGACCTTCGAAAGTAATGTTTTCGACATGTCGATTATAGCGAAAGAACCAAGCAATCATTGTCTTGGGATTGCAATAGCAATTGCAATAGGAATTGCAATTGCAATTGCGTCTCTTTTGAGATAAATGTTCCATCATGGAAGCTACCAACAAAAAGACATTTGCGGTACAATTTACCACATGTGCAAAGTACAGTAAAAGACTGTATAAAAGACGAGTTGAGAAATCAAAAATCTGGCTCACTGTGGACGAAACTACTGATGCTCAGAAACACAGCGTGATTCATATTGTGGCGCGTCCTTTAAAACGTAATGGTCCAGCAGCTTCCTTATTGTTAGCCAGTAAAAGGATTGAAGGAACTGATGCCGAAACCGCTGTAAACATAATAAAAAATAAGAGAATTTTGTATCGTAGGAGCCCAAATCACCATGTTAGTTTCTGACGGAGCCGCAACAATGCTGAAAGCTGGTAGGATGTTAAAAGTATGCTTTCCGACTCTTCTTCACATAACATGCCTCAACAATTTAGCAGCCTCTCTAGAAAGCTTGACGGATCCTATAGGACTAGATGTCGCGCAAAAATTTCATGCAGTTTTAAATAAAAATCCGGATTTAAAAAAGGTTCGATCTATATCTGGAATTCAAGAGATACAGGAGTATTTGAATTTCGCAAATCTTACTTCATTACATGCTGAACGATCATTTGCAAAGTATACGAGAACGTTTTCAGACCGTCGCCAAGGCCTGACCGAATCGACAATGGAAGCATTGCTTATATTGCAGTACTACACGGCGTACCATGGCAGTCGCACATTACCGCAGTGGTCATATACGTCAATAAAGGGTAACAATCCATTATTTTTTTATTAATACTGTGTCTACTTTTGCACAGTACGGCCTGGACGGTTCCACTAGTTTCTCGAACGTTATAAATAGTATACGCACACGGGTCAACCGATTATAACCGAACGTCCACTCGATTCCTTGTATAGTAAACGTAGCTCCTTTTACGGTGAATCTGCGGGTTTGTCACGCTTTAGTTATCACTCGATTGCTGTTATCAAAACTTCTAATTAACAATAATCGAGACTATATTTATTCTATGATTGTTGAAAACATCACGTGTCTTATCAATTATTTCATGAATTTTTACCGCTTTTGGAGGTGAACAATTTTTCTGATTTTCGCAGATGTCTCAAACTTTGCATCTTTACCTAGACGATTTCAAATAAAACCTACCAACACTTACATAATTTTAAAAGTCTTACATTTTACTTTATATGACCCAAACTCACAGTGCTAATAGCCGTATAACTCCTACAATGACTATACCTATACGTAACTTCCTCCGTGCGCCAACTTATACCAAAAGAATCGAGCCCAATGGCTTATCAGATCGCATTGTGCATTGTGTATTTTGCACGTTTCGTTTACTCCTCTTTCTCGCAATAAATATAAAGTTATAATGCCCATACCGGGACGAAAATTATATCTTCCAGTTAATTTATTTTTTGAACAATACGCAACGCTCTTCTGACTTTACGTTCTTCTACGGCCTTCAGGCGGGCTGACATTATTATATATCCTGCATGTACGAGTTATACAATGTTGCAGCCAGCCAGACGATTGCAAAACCGAAGCTGAAACGTGCAAATCAAAGAAAATAGAGAAGGAAGATGAAGAAGAAGGATGAAAAAAAAACGGCGAAAGGATGAAGCTGCAAGTGGGAAGAGTGTCGGAGAAGTTTGAGTACGTGGTCGGAACAAAACGTCATAAATTTGTCTCCGGTTAATGAGTAGTCACTTATAAATATGATGATGTACGGTGGAGATGGTGAGGTCGAGTTGTACATATGTAATTCCAAGTGAATATAGCATATTTTTTTTTAATTTTTCAAATTTTACTCCTACACACGTGGATTCATGAATTATTAAATTACCTTTTTCTTCAAATGCGGCCGATTTCCGCAATTTCTGCCTTCAGTTTATCAAGTAACGATGCGTAGTATTTTCCCGTTATTGTTGTATTTCCTTTTCTAAGATAGTCGATTAACACAACTAATTGGCTATAGCAAGAAACAGTCGTCATCACTTTGCCAGTCTATGGAACAGTTTTTGTGAAAAATAAAAGTATGTTTAAGAAGATAGTAATAATAATAATAAAGAAGAAAAGTAAACGAATGGACAGGAGAGAAGGAGGTGATGGGGCATTAAAAAAATTATTACTATTATTATTATTATTACTATTACTATTATTATTATTAATTATTATTACTATTATTCTTACTATTAAACATCGTGTCAAACAACAGCGTCTTTCAGGACGCTCACAGCCTCTGCTATCTGGTTTTCTTCTCAAACGCTCAAAATCAGGTGTTATGGTTCATTCATCTTGTGAGATATAATGGCTTTTTTAACATAACGAAGAAGAAAATTCACTTAATGAAACTGTATAGCTTTCATTTTTTATTCTTGTTCTTTTCAAGGAAAAGCATCTCTTTATCTTCCTCTCTATATATCCTGTAACGCGTTCCCTTTTAGTACGATGGTAACACGTGAGAATTTATGAAAAGAGAAGGAAACGAACAATTTACGAATAAGAATTCGCAATCGACGTTGTGAATACCATCTCTTCGACGTACGCATGCGACAAGAACTTCGAGATCTTATAACGACGCCTGCTTCCTCTACATTTTTATGAAGTGCATTGAAATTCTAACGCGCCTTAAGACATTTATCAATGGGAATGCATGTCGAAACCGCCCGTACCATATTTAAATTGAGCGCTAGGCAATATTTCAGGATATCCTCTGTTGCTCCGATGGTACGGATCATACGTTATCGACGGTAATATGTAACTCGATGCCTTGCATCAATCATTAGAACGTCACTAATATCCATCTTACGCATACAAGCGGGGAATTTAATGCCAGAGACTAGTCAGGCTAGTCAGGTGTAACTGGTGTCTGTATGCAGTTATGACATAAATTAATACCGCCTTTTAAAGACTTTCTCTATGCGAGGTGTTGCGAGATCGCATAATAGGTTGACGTGATTTGTTAAGTTATTTTCTACATGAAGGAAATTGCGGAATGCAATCTTGTTCGTAAATGACCTTTCTTAACGCTTGAGATTAAAACGCGGTTCTATCTGAGTTGCCAGAAGAAAGCAAAACGTCACCAAGGAGGATATTTATGATATTTAGCTGAATGGGCGAATGACAGTGAGGTCGAATTCTAATCTTTTGATACGAAATCTACATATTTGAAATGCGAGAATTGCACGTTGTGTTAGGTTTCATCGCGACAATAATAAGGCACAAATAAATAGTTCTTTGATTTCATCAGCGAGTTTCATTAAGTAGGAATCCCCAAAATAAGGAATAATTTGAAATAACCGTTGCCCAAAAATGCTAAGTATTTTAAATGAAATGTGGTCATAGTTAATTGCAGTTCCTGGCCATCGAAAATATTATGATCTTGGTCGATGGTATAATAAAATCCATGTCAAAAAGAAAATGCTTGCTCAAATTCTAAGGATTGCATTTAATCATGGGAAGTTGCCGGTCCATCTGCACAAAATTAATTTGTTTGAGAACGACACTTGTAGGTTTTGTCGGAAGGAGTGTGGAAACATCCATCATCTCTTTCTAGGATGCGAAGTGCAGATAAATGAAATTAATAAACTGATAGATGATCTAGTAAAATTGAACATACAACTTCCACTGAATGTTAATTACCCAATTGCCCAGGAAAATATCGATGTATTTTATGGAATGTATAAATATATGCTCGACACCAATATTACGTTTTAGAGATTGATCTTTTGTGTCTTTCCTGTGTGGGTTTTCCCTTTTTCCGTGGCCTACCTGATAGTCACCTGATCGGCCGCAGGTGTGAAGTATGTGTCCTGTTTGTTCTGGTGACCGTTCGGGTGCCTAGGAAAGTATGTATGTGGATAATGATTTCCAGTCGAGGCCAATAATAATAATAATAATGATCTTGGGGTAAAATTAAAAAAAAAACAGTTGGTAGTCTTGGTAATATTATTATTTAATTACATATAACATGCAAGTAAGTATAATTTGAACATATATTTACTAATATTTGCTTGTTCCTCCTTTGTGTTTTATTATTTCCTCAATCCTTTTTGGCATACTGCCAATGATGCTTTTTATTGTTTTTTTTTTAAATTTCGTCGCTATTATGCCGTACATCTTCAACATGTTGCTGTAATTCGTCCTTTGTAGTTATTTCCTGTACTTAGGATGTTTTTCAAGACGTTCTACACATTTTCAATTAGGTTTATGTCTGGTGAATTGCCCGGTCTAGGTAGTACCTGCAGATTCTTAGATTTAAGGTATCGCATTACACTTTTTGCCTTATGACACGGTGCATTGTCTTGCATGAAAGTATATGGTCCTTGAGTCGGATCCAATAAACCAGTATAAGATATTAAATAGTTTTGTAAAACTTTTTTATATTATTTTAGTACCATTGTTCCGTTAACGAAATATAGTGGTCCCGATCCTTCTGTCGTAATACACGACCAAACCATTGGAGATGGAAGGTTTTTTAAGAGATTTGATCGTACATGTTTCTTTATAACGCCCTGAAGGACGTCAATGAACAAATTGGCTTATTTCCGTTAGCACTTCTTGCCATGATTCGTCGCTATAAATAGTCTAGGAAAAAGTAAAAAAGTGTAGAGAACTATTAAGCGAACTATGGGGATGAATTTGACCAAAAATACAGATGATAAATGAAACTTACTTTTCCCCAATCTTCAACTGTATATTTTTTATATTCTTTAGCACATTTAAATCGTGTCACTTTCATTTTAGATGTTAGTCTTGGCTTCTTTGCCAGACGTTTGCATTTCAAGCCTGCTTCATGAAGACGTCTACAGACTGTTCAGGTTGATATTTGTATACCTTCTCCACTAAGAATTTTATGAACACTTTTAGTGGATAAAAAATGTTCTGTAGCCACTTTTACTATACGACGATCATCTCCTACAGTTGTTTTGCGTTTGCCGGCACAGTATGCTCTGCCACTACTTGTACTAAGAATATTCTCCTTAATTAATTTCGCGATTTTCAGAACAGTTTGATGTGATACACCCTCTTTTTGTGCAATTTCACGTTGAGAGAACTCTCTCGTCTCTAGAAGAGCAGAAATTCGTACCTTTTTTCTATGTGGTTATATCCTTCTTTCTCATTACGATAATAATTGACCGCGAAAAATGGGCGAACACAAATAAAATTAAAACTTCTTGAAATATGAGTTCTTTGGAAAGGTGGTAAACTGTTTTTATTTATATTTGCAGTGATACTAACGATCTAATGAACGACACAATTCAAAATAAACAAGTACCAATAGCAGGTGGATAATCGGTTTATTGCACCCCTCAGCATTATTTTTATAACCAGCAATTATCTGTGGCCATAATGTATTAGGGTATTATTCAAACAACAATTATGTTTTTGTAGATTTCCAAAATTAAAATTATATTTAATACAAATTCTCATAAGTTTCTCAAGTGGTTCTATTTCGATTTGGCCAATGACTGTAATTCAACTGCTTCATCTATGAAACCCTTCACTATCACCTTTATCATAATACTTACTGGTGCTGAGGAAACACTTCGATAGCTAAGCTATCTACCTGATGTAATTTTTTTTTTTGTTTCTTTTTTTATTGGTGGAGTTCAAAAGTTCGCGTTTTATTTGATCATTCTGTAGATATTTAGATAATAATTTTTAGCTTGAGCAGTTAAGTAAATTCAGAACAACTGGACTTTTAACGTATTTTACTTCTGTGGGTGCGTTTTCAACACGACCAGAAAACGGGTTTCATTCAAACCGATAATCAGCTACAAGAAAATCTTGCAGAAAATTTGAAGATAGGGACTCTTAGTATAAGTAAATGGCCGTTACAACACAACACAATATTTTCTTAAGGTTAGTAAGTAGTTTTCTTAACTCCAGAAAGCGTTTAGGTATTGTTCATAAATCAATGGTTTCATTTTCTTGAACTAAAGCATTTATTCACTAAGAATTCTTGAAATGCATATTATTTATATTCACATTTTTAATTGGACTTACCTTGTTTAAAACAGTACGACATATCCGTACATAATGCAGTAAGTTATTCTCATTGCTTGCGATTTTAAAAAGGCTCACGTAGAGGTTATTTACAGAATAATGTTCAAACAAAAGTGAACTTAGTGTGGAAGTACAAATGAAAAGGGTGCATAGAAACAATAACCAAGGTAATGCTAATAAAATTGCTCATGGTATTCATGGAATCGCTCCCGGCAAAAGCAATGTGAGAAGAGAAAAGCACTATCGCTTTTTACTCCTGCCCGCATTTATCTCTCAGTTTATGCCCCTAATCTTCAAAAACAGCACTGAAATATTTATTTGCGCCACCTTCTGCCAGGAGATGTAGTCATGCCGTCCTAGATAGTAGAAACCGGAATACAGATGCCATAGTCCATATCCAGTAGTCCAGTCCTAAGTAGCAGCGACAGAACCAGAATACAGACCCCATACTTACCCAGAGAGTCATGTAACCTCTAACGTATAATGTTTCATAAACATTTTCAAAAGATACTCATTTACTTGCTCCTAATTTTAATTATAAACTTTAGGTTTTTTTTCTATTACTGTAATTTTTCTTTTATTGGATATCCTTGCAGCTGGCCTGATGATGTGTTCTTTGAACACGGAGTTGGTCGCCTAATTTCCTAATAGAGACTGATTTTTGCAAGAAAATATATTTTCTTGATGCAAGAAACAGTTTCTCTGCTTGTAGTTTTGGAACGTTTCCTTCTTGGAAGGTGAAGATGGTAGAGTACCATATTTGAGCAGTATCTTCTTTAAACCACATAAAAATGTAAAAATTGCAGCAAATTTTCACATTTTTTCACTTTAGTTGAAAAGAATAAAAAACATGAATTTTCAAATTTAAAACCATTTAATTCTGAATGCTATAAAATATTCACTACATTATACTGTCCATGACCGCTTTTAAAATTGCAATTTTCACGTAGACTGTTTGACTCCACCATAAATCGAATGCAAGTATTCGTTTGCGCCTTTCAACACATTTCAAATGCAAAAATTTTTGTATATATTACAATGTGCAATTGCTATAAAGGTGCCACTGCGTATTATTTCCATTTATAGCGAACGCTAGAAAGTATCTCCATCGAAGTTCATCCCGCTAGGTTGCTTTATCGTGAAACGATTCTCAATTTATTCAATTATTTCTATGGATTATTGTCTGGTTTAGATCGTTATAATCCGTATTAGGAAGTAATTTTTCTACTTTATCGCCGCTTAATTTTAATCCTCCTTTAATATCGTCAGTTATGTGGAATGGCTTTAAAAGGAAACATTATGGGATTGTTAGTAAATTATTACCTGGGTATGTAGAAAGGGCTATGAAAGAATGAATTGAAATTGTCGAGTATTAGCGACCGTAATAAAAGAGTTTTAATGGTTGGGGATATGATACAAATTAAATACCAGATACTGAGATTCCAAAAATCTAAAGTTTGTATGTTAGAAGTGCCATAGTCTCACAGTTTTGTAGTCTATGAGGGAACTAGGTAAAGAATTTGTGTATTCCTGTTGTCAACCGTACGACCGAATGATGTGAAATAAAGATTTTAACATGCCTTGTTCTATCCCTAACCTAAAAGTTATTTATAAGTACTAAAACAATCGCCATCGCGATTAAAATAAAGGAGAAGAGGGACGCCCATTGATTTTCTCATTTTGAGTCAAATTGTTATCGAGGTAACTCGCATTCCTGGCTGCGCTTCTAGTTTCAAATGATAATATTTCAAATCGTATTATAAATTCAAGTTAGAAGTGAATCTAAATTGCCGAAAAAGTGCCCTCAGTTCATATAATTAATCAATAAATTATCGAAAACTTAATTTTTTTCGACAATTTACCACTTTTCAAACATTACAGTACCTATTTCTACCCGTTATATACCCGAAGTATACGAAATTAAAAGGAAAGGTTCTTGCCTGTAGCACAAAACATAAACATTATTTAACAGATTTGTGTCCTTGTTCACATAAATGGTTTCGTAAGCCACTAATTTATCAGGGTGAAGTTACTTTCTTAATGAATTCTAGGTTTTCTAGTTCAATATTACATTGTGTTACACTTTACGATTCGATCTTTCCATAGCGAATTATATTTTGTCCCCTAAACACTTTACTATTTTTCGTTTCTTTGTACGGGGGAACTTTTTTATGTTATCTACCTTTCTATGAAAACATGCTACCGCGACAATTTTCCTATGTCGAGTTTCTATGACATTTTATAGTGTCTTCTTCAAGTTTGGTTCCAATCGCTTAACATTTGTTATTTATATATCAGTTTAAAGAAGCAAAAATGAGTGACTTGAATCTTAAACACAGCAACCAGAAGAATATCCGTGAGAGAATGGTGCCAGTGTATGGAGAAAGTAGTCCGTCCTATTTACAGTCAAATATTGGTGCAGGCAGTTCAAGCGGAGCAAGAAATCTATTCATAATGATCCACGTGGAAGACTTTTGAAAGTGGAAATCGTCAACAAAATTGATGATTTGGCGTTCACTGACTGCCGCGTAAAAGTTTCAGTTATTGCTGGAGAAATAAGAATATCAGAAACTTTGAGAATGAGCAAAGTGTCGGCATGATGAATTTCGAGGCTACTCAATCCCGAACAAAAACTGTGTAGACGATAACTTTGCGAGGAGAATTTGACTGCTTTATCCAAAGATGAAGACTTCTTCTATGGAATTATAACTGGGGATGGGACCTGGTTATACCCCTGGGACCCTTCCACGAAACAAGAGTCCATGCAATGGATTCATAAAGGCTCTTCACTACCCAAGCAAACGAAGATGCAGGTTTTAAATTGAGTATATGCCAAAAGCAACTACAATAACGGGGAATGTCTACAAAGGCACAATTAAGAATTTGAAAGTGGCTATTCACGAAAAAAGGCTCCACAAGACTTCTGCAGGACATCTGCAGGGTGCATAAATCACGAATTGTTCAAGCATCAGTTAATGAATGTAGGGTAATGTTCAATATTTACATCGGGGACAGCAGCTGTCAATTTAGAACGTAAAGAGTAATCAGGATAGCCACCCGATAGTAATGAAAAGTCCTTCTAGCGGGTAAAAATGTAATTTTCCTAGTCACAATTTCCCCCCAGGCCAACTGGCCTTGGAGTCCGGACATTATATGAAATATATAAGTCCAGGTAACGACGATCTTAGGGTAACGTAGATGAAACTCCATCTTTAATGCAATTTCAATTTTGTAAATCGTCAAAATTAATGTAAAAGTCTCCTAAAACAGACATCAGGGTATATTCAAAGGTATTTCAAACATTATTTCGTACATTAAACCTATTTCGTTAAGGTATCTTCATTTCTGGTAGTAAAATTTTACATTTAAACCTTGTCAGTCGGACTTTAGATCATAGAGTCGTCTAATTTCAGTCATCTGGTAGCGTCACCACATTCATTCTCGCATGCTATTTTTATAAATAACTTCCTCTTATCGAAATGCATCATAAAATTTATTTTTGGACAAAAATTATCAAAATTAGCTGTGGAAGTAAACAATCGCGATTAAATAAAGGAGTAGAGGGACGCCAGAAAATTCATCAATTCTGGTTAGACTTTCGTTAACTAGTGTTTTGATTACGGTCTCAATTTAAAGTGTTCGATAGTGAAATTAAAGTATAATTTCAAAGAAGAAATGGTTCGAGGTTAAAGTAGGCAGATTCCTGTATATGTCATTGGAAACATAGGGTTTAGATGACAGCTGCATAGAAAAATCAGGGTTATTTTGTATTTTCCTTTCTAAAATTCGTTAATTTCCATTAATTTACTTCACAATTCGAAACAAAATTGTTCAAAAAGTATATAGGAATACTCCCGATCCATAAAGAATTTAGATATTTAATTAATTCAGAAAATTCAAATTTTTGCCAAAATTCCCCCGAGGTAACATATTTCAGTAGCTTTGAGGAATTACATACAACATCCACCTTATCGTCCCGTCCTCACCCCCTGTGACTGTTATCTTCTTATAAAACTCAAAGAAACAGTTGAAAGAGCGTAGCTTTTTATCGAATGATGACTTGAAAAAGGCTGCGGAGTTGTATTTTCCAGAATTACCAAAAAGATTTCCTTTTTCGAAGGCATAGCGTCTTCAAGTCAAGTGGCGCCATTGTAAGTGGAAATGTTCTTTGTGGGTGGACAATTTTTCATAGTTGCACGTGCTTGTGTTTACGATTCTTTGGAGGTCAATTTCATGGAGCAGCCTATATGTATCAAGTTCTATTTTTACACTCGATGAGATTGCCGCAGAAACACACAAAATGTTAAACGAAGCAAAGTATTAATCTTTGCAGAAATAGCAATAGAAATTATCAAGCATATTTCTACAAATTGTGGTTCTGATTAGTGTAATTCATTTACTCTTCATAAGAAAATAAAATAAGGCAATAAATTCTGCAGTTAACTTATTTCGCAGCTATGTATACTTCAGGAATTAATCAATAATCCAAGACGGAGATTTTTCTCTACGCCAAAAACGAATATAACGAATATTTTACGTTCCACTTGTTCCCCATTCATTACTATTAATGTCAACGGAGTTGATATTGATGAATTCAACATCGAACATATCCTTTCCTCTCTTACATCATCATCGACCTCTTTCTACACGCGCCGATGAGAGCTGACAATCTGCGTTAAATTGCGATCGGTTGTTCTTCCGTCCGTTGCATTCTTATCAATTCACGTCACTCGCACAATGCCTAACGATTACGCTCCGTATTTAATAAACAAACCTCTGTCGTCTAGAATCCGGCAGACTACATGCATACATACATAGACCTATGGAGTGTGTCGGCCGTGAAGTAAAAGAAGTGATCAATATTTATGCTTCGCGGACACATTACGGACTTATCGTGATACCAATAACAACCGCTGCATGCACATTATGCGAATGTGTACGCATACATCTGTATAATGCGTGTACGCTAGAGGGCGTTAGTATCGCTCGCTTATGGAGTTGGATATTTTGCAAAGCTCTGAATTGGTAATACCAAGGCGATTATAACAATGTGCAAATAGACTACAACAAAAACTTTTCGTTTTAGCAATAATAGTAATAATAATAACAATAACGGCTTGCAAAAATAAAAATAAGTAAACAGAAAATAGAATGCAAGAAATAAATTAAAAAATCATTAATACTGTGTTTGAAGATTTGTTCGAGGTATGAGTAGAGGAAAGTAGGATGAAAACGGAAAGAAATACGAGCAAGAAGGAAGTCTAAACAAGAAAACCAATTAAGCCAATCAATGACAACATGCACAAATTTCCACAAAAAGCCATAAAATGCATCCCATGTTAACTCAAAGAATAATGTTCCGCACTGGGTAAATTCCATGAAATTTAAACGATAGAAATAAGAAATCTTCGTTGAATCTTCCCAATTTGTAACTGTAGGTAGATGTAATGTGGTGGCCAAATAGATGAAACATATTCATGTTTGCTTATGGCAAAGATGTAAATTAGAGTTTTAAAAAGAAATATATTTTTGAAGTATTTACGAGTATTCGCAAAACTTAAGCCATTCTCTCTAGCAAGCACTTGACTATTGATTGAGTACATGGAAGGAATTTCCTTGTGGACGATATGTTGTGACCGCTTTGTGCTCCCTCTGTATGAAACTTGGAAACTTCAACACATTAAATATGAAGCAACAACTTCATAAGGTTCTTAACCAACTTACTTCTCATAAGCATTCCATATTTTAAATGATATATTCTCACGTTTGTCGATGATAGGAATCCTATATTATTGGCTTCATAATATAGTTGCGCCTTCCGCTGCTGGATGTCGCTACGCGTATCATCAATATATCCATTTGTCAGAATAAACACGGCTGTTGTGAAATTAATAATCAACACGTGCTTGCTATAGAAAACAAAAGATGTTTACGGATTCAAAAAATGAGTGACTTGTGATGTTAATTAAGCACGGCGTACACTGACAATTCTACCTGTGGTAGCTCCCATGTCCAGAGGTTCAACAAAGAAACAAAAAAGTAAGTAATAACAACCAATCTTATTTATTAATACACCCTTCGGTGTTCGCATTAAAATTAAGAAGAAAGAAAATAAACTAAGTCTATTTTCTGTGTGTGCATTGAAAGCGAAGAAAACTGACATAAACTTTTAGATGTTTACTAATATTATAACTTCGGAAAATTACTCTAGCAACAGATTCGGACTTTGTGGAAAGTTGCATATTTAAAATAATCTTTCAAACAACTTAATGCATCTTCACACGCACCTTCACAAATTTGTCTTAATATAAGAAAATCGGAGTCTTTCTCTAAAACACTTACAAATTTTCGTATTACACACCAATTTGTTTCGCCTTCTACAGCGCATAACTGTACGTGAACATCATTCACAATTTGAACAGAATCCACTAGCGACATCGAAACATTTTGTAATTTTTCTATTCCCTCCACTAGTCCGATGTAATTGTTGTGAATAGTTTGTAAATCTCTTTTAACCTAATTATCTTGAAATATTTCCTGGCATTTCTTGATTGCTGCAGCTTCTATCGGATTGAATTTCAAAACTACCTTCTTTCCTTGATCAAAGTATTTGTTGTAGTAAAACGCAGCCTGCAACCATGTTCCCCAACGTGTAACAATCGGCTGTGGTGGTTCAGGTAAATCAGGATACAGTGTGTGAAATAGTTGGGTACGTTTCACGGACTTTAGAAACACTGCCTTTGTACTAGCAATCAATGTATTTACTAGTGAAAAACATGTAGGAATCGTTTGTGCCACAAGATTTAGGGTGTGGATTTTACACGTTACATGTAAGAAGTTATCACTGTGTTCTTTAAGACATCAGCCCAAAGAACGCATGTTTGCGGCACCATCATTCACAAACGTTAAAAGTTGTTTAGTTGAAACTTCAAATTTGTTCAATGAGTTCAACACCACCTTTAAAATCTCATCGGCCGTACAATTTCTAACTCTTTTGGAAGCAAGTAAGAAGGAGGATGACGGTCGATGTGGTTCCATTGTACGTACCATGACATTAACCACAGAATGTTTTTCACGATCTGTTGTTTCGTCCACACACAATCATAGTTTTTTTATTTTTCAATTCCGTTTCCATTCTTTTTTCTATATGTTCACGAGGAAATGGCACTACATTTCGTATCGATGTCCGACTAGGGAATTTACAGTCCGCATATTTATTTCAGAAGGAGACAAATGCTTCTTTGTCTAGTAAATGAAACGATAGATTACATAAGATAAGAGTAACACATAAATCAAATGTAAATTTTTCTTGGTTTCGTATGCCATTTTTTGCAGAAGAATGCTGTTTGCTTCCGATGTGATGTTGACAATGTCTTCTGGACCAACACATTAAAGGGATTTTACAAACTAGACATTGAATTTTAGCGCCATCAAAAATTAAGTCCGGCATGTCCACTATAAAGTTTTTAATTGTGTCTGCCATTGGTCGTTTTCGCGACGTACCTAAAACGACGTACGTAAAAAAAGATTGTTAGAAGGTATGCACCTTTATATATGTAGGTATCTATAGAAACAATAATTATCCATCTATAAATAATTTTGTAATTGTTTATGTATAAAATTGTTTCGATGAAGATGACATAACCACAAAATAACTTGTGTGTTGTATGTACGGATTCATAAGGATTAAAGTAATACTTGCAAAGAATATTACAAAGCTTACTATCTCGGTAATCTCGTAGGAATCCTGAGAATCGCAAACGAGTGACGGGGATAACTGTATGGTTAGCTGCTAGGTATTATGACAAAAAGGGTAGGAGATGGAACAGGAGATACCTCAACGGACTTATGCACGCAAGCATGTCTTATCACTTGCCTTTGCTGAAGTATCTGTTATATCAAAAAAGGGGGAAATATACTAACAATTAGTTACAAAATATGAAAACGGAAAGATCAAAGCATTGTTAAATGTGTAGTGAATTAAATAGCAATTTATTTGAACTGCTAACATTGGCGTTACTGGCCTTGAAAACGATATCGGCGAGATTTTTGTAATTTTCGCTAATCCCTAATACAAATATGAACTCTGATATTCACCAATCAAAAGCAACTATTTTATCTTTTTTTTTGTACAGAAATGTTAACGTTAGTTATCCAATGCTAAAAATATATAAATCCATTATGCTAGATGCCTATTATTTTCTTCATTTACATCTCACTGCTTACGAACTACCATCAAACATAACCTAAACTAGGACTACGATTGCGGTTGCCCTGCGTTCATGCTACGGAAATTTCCGACGACGCGCGAAGTGCACGATTCTAACATACATTTATTTGATTCAACAAAATTTTGTCAAATAAAAATGTTTGTACATTCAAACAAATAAATAATTTCAAATATATATATTTATATAATTCAAGAACTTTTTTTTCTGTATACTTATTTAACGAGAGAGATACTACAATCGTATCAATTTCACGAGTCGGTGCAACTATACCATTGCCCATTACCGTACAAGATTCATACCCACTTTACATATACACATGCATACATACATTGCCAAGCTATACGCTTAAATATTATGCAGAATCAGACAATACCTAGCAACAGTAACCGCTAAAACCTTACCAGTTTAGGAGCAAGAGGCCGAACCAGTCGTCTACGAACGCATAACAACAACCATCAACCAGCTCAGCAACCAGCCAACCAACCAACCAGTAGAGTAGTCGATCGGTCGGTCGTGCTAACATTATTACCTGCAAGAATTTACGCTCCGCGAAAGAGGACTAAGTGTCCAAAGGTCGCGCGCATTATAACGAAAGATATGCTCTTTCGGGGCGACTGATGTATGCTTAAATAATCATTTATTGTCTGCCATATAAGAAAGGAGCATGCGAGAGCGGATCTTAGCGGACGATATGCGCGCCTTCCTATGTACGGTTCTGGGGTAATTGTGCTTTATTGATACGATAAATCCAGGGCCGTTGTGCCGCGTTGAGCTCCGTTTTACGTATCGCACGTTCGTGCGCTGATAAATTGGGTCATACCTACTCATATTCACGAAGTAATGGAGTTCCGTTCGCTTTTATTTGATAGTCGCGGTAGTCTGGGGTCGGACGAGGTGAGATAGGTTAGTAAAAATGTCACAAATGGAAGCTTATTTATGATGCTTTGACGTTAATATAGAATTTGTTTGTTCTGTATTAATGAATGGGAGTTTTCCATAAATAGAAGACGAGAAAAGGTTCAACTAGGGTAAGGGGTTAGGTAAACTTTATACGTACGTAGTACTTTATAATTAGACTATGTTTTTTCACATGTTACTATTTACCATTGAAACCAGAACACTGCCTTTGAGGTATGCTAGAATAATTGGAGGCTTTCGATAAACCTCAGCACTATGCTGGGATTTGTTTCCTTCAATTCAATAGGTGATAAGAGTCACCTGCTGGAGTATTGACTTACTTTATGGCTGATGGCAACACTTTTGTGTGGAAGTGATATTTTTGGGCTGCATAAGTTGTCAAAAGGCTGCCAGTATTTCGAAAGATTGTCTTTGGCGAGGGTAGCCACTTAATTTTTTACAAGCGACCACTAGTTGGCGCTGTAGAGATTTAGCATTACTATTTTTGTAACACAGAAATCGGCCGAGCAGTTTGTTTGCAGTGAGCGTTTAAAGAAAGTAATTTCGTGAAGAGATGTAAATTTCACGTGAGGGTTTCCTTCTACGACTTTAGTTAAAGGTCTAACCAACAACAACGCTTCGAATCGCTTTGTTCGATCTTTGTTAACGAAGCAATATCAGGAAACACTGTTTACAACTGGTTTACAAAATTCCATCGTGGTGATGTTTCCGTCAGTGATGAATTTCGTGATGATCGGTTGTTGTACCAAAAGACATCGATGTTGTGCCCAACATGATTGAAGAGCACCAACATGTGATTTAGCGTGAGATAGGAGCATGCTTAGGCATATCGAAGACTGAAGTAAGTTATCTTTGGAAAAGATCTGTTCGCGATGGATTCCGTATTCCGCTTAAAAAATTTGACGTAGGAACTTTAAAGTTAAATCCGCCAAAGCCTATCCCAAGCCAAGTGGAAGAAGGTTGAGTGAAGGAGTAACAACCTCATTAAAAAACCAGGGTTCATCTGTCCCGGATGATAGCACCCTGTAAGGGACTCTGCCAGGGTACGGCAAAGCTGCTGCTTTGCAGTGAGATGTTGATTCATCGAAGGCTAGAGGAAGAAAACTTTGATCAAAAATTGATTGGTCCTCCAGGTTGGGGGTTTAGGCGAAGGACCTGCGGTCCTTCAAATCAGGAGAATGTAACAATTATTATTTTTATGGTTATTATCGTAATGCACAAGAACATCAGGAAGAACAGCAACAATATTAGTATTACTCAACGAATAAATTCTATGCCAACAAGATCTTATATATTATCGACAAGTATTCATCAAATCTACTACAAATACTTCTGAAATTCTATTTTCACCAAATACCTCACTGTTTACATTAACATTGCTACAATTTATACCAAACGGCAATCTCTAGAAACAGTATATAAACGATCCTGTCAAAAGCATAACCGGTGTTCAATAAACACTCGGTTGTGACGGTAAAGAGCGATACCATAATGAAAGTATTCCCGTCGGTAAAATAAACCAATCCTCCCGAATACACAAAGACCGATCTATATAATTACGGTTTCCCTAAACCAAAACTGAATTCAGCAATAGAGAACTATGTATTAATACGTAGGTGCTGTTAGTTTCTGAATACGTTGATTACGTAAAACCAATTAATCTGTCATATAATTACGTATTACCTTTGAAATCGGAACGACCGGCAACAATTTACATTAGCTGAATTATTTACCCCGAAACGGAGCGAAAATAAACCTGGGCGAGAAGGAATTATCAATATTAAATTGTTTAATTGCTCAAATCTCTCGATTTAACAAACGTACGAGCGGCGCGACGTTTCTCGCGCGTGAATATTTCACCGTTCTATAAATAATTAAATTATTTTTCGTCTCCGTCACGGTGTCGAGGCGATCCTCTCTCTACTAATTATCTCCATCTCTTTGCGTCTCTCTTGCTCTCTATCGCGCCTACATTTCCCTTTTTGAGTTAATTGTGGTCCGTAATTACTTCGTCGCCTTTTCGTACCGACCTAAACGTTCTACTTCGAGCTCCCGGATTGGTGCTAAATTCATCAGTGTCTTAGGGCGTATTGAGGATAACATGTTACAATTTTTGTTCATGTTTTGATTGTACAAACGATGCGTTTTAAATCCTGAGGTTTTTAGCTAATTGCGATATCCTTTTTTATGGCAATGATGATGATGGTTTCTACAGGATTTCCAGAATGAAGTATGCAAGGTAGATTTCAATAGGGTTTTACGAGGGACGTTCAGTAATTAACGAGACAAATTGCATTAGCGGGAAAACTACTGAATATTATTAGATGAAAATTTCTGTGGGTCAAGTTGGAAACCTTGGGGATAAATTAAGTTAGCTGTTTGAAAGAAAAAGAAGCAAACATAACTTCTTTTGTTCATTTCAAAATGTCGGCTCTTCTTGAAATGTGTAGGGTGGAAGAGCAACGTTCAGTGATAAGATTTTTGTTATTCGAATGTGTGAAGTCGGCCGAAATTTATTCGAGGATGTTGAAGCAGCATGGTGAAAAGTATTTAAGCCGTGTAAACGTGTATAAGTGGATTAAACAGTTTAGATCGGGCAGAACAACTGTCACCGATATTCATCGCCGCGGACGACCGATTCAAGTGTCAACCGACGCGCTACAAAATCGCATAAATGATCTACAGGTGTATAAAAATCGTGGCAATAGCTGATTTGTGTAATGTTAGTGTTGGAACTGTGTATTCAATCATTCATGAGAAGCTGAATTATCGCAAAACGTGTTCGAGATGGGTTCCAAGACAGTTGACTCAGGTCCATTAAGACACCCGTGTTCGCATTTGTTCCGAACTCAAACGACGGTGTTGTCACATCCTCCTTACAGTCTCGACCTCGCACCATCCGATTTTCATCTATTCGTCCCACTCAAAAAGTTTCTACGCGGCACCAAGTTCAAAGACAACGAAGCGGTCAAACAAGCTGTACACAAGTGGCTCGGACACCAAGGACAAAAATTCTTCAGCACTGGAATTAGAAAGCGATGGGAGAAGTGCTTAAATGTTGGTGGAGACTACATTAAAAAGTAGTGTAAATTTCATTGTCATTGAATAAATTGTTTTTCTCCACAGCCATTTATCTCGTTAATTACTGAACGTCCTTCGTAGCATCGCTTATTTATCATAATCATTAATTATTTTCAATGTGCGTTCATCAGCCAGACGATATTTTGTTAATTTTTGCGGGCGGATTTCTTAGCGCGACCAATCATATTGTAGTGGTACATTTATAATTTGTTATCATAATTTGTAATGTATTTTTAAATCATTTTAATTTAAACATATTAGAGAGAAAAGTCTTTACAATAAAAATTGACCGCATCGATAATTAACAATTTCGTAAAACGGAAATGTTGTAAATCCCTCCGAAATGAATAATTCCCAGTCAGTGTGCAGTAACAACCCTGAAGATGTCCCCTAAAAGTGTGGGCCAAAGCTACGACAACGATGCGGTTCCAACTCGGAAACCAAGAGTATGGTATTATTGACGACCGCGGAAGTCTACGGACCAGACACTAAAAAAAGGGATTGGATCAATTGCATCAACTAAAAAAAGAGTTTTACCAATTGCTTTTGATAATCCTTCGTACTAATTGTTCCTAAAGCATCGTTGGCGGTTTCATTGCAAAAGTAATAAATCATTAATAATAAAACAAATTGCCTTAACATTCTTATATTAGGAAGTGTTAGTTCTCGCTTGTAAAAAGCCAAAAATTTTAACACACATATCGCCCAGCAAGCAAAAAAAAAAAAACATCAGCAGCCACTACCAGTAGCAATTGGATAAAACGGGATATAACTCCACAACTGCCAAATTGGAATAACTTTTGCTGTACAAAATTGGAAATATTACCTATCGAATGGTTCACAAAATATTTCGACGGCGTAGTACTAAATCTATTTATTCATTGTACAAACGCATATGCTAGTTCTCATAATCGGCCGGGGGATATTCAAACAAACGAAATGCGGTGTTTTTTTTTGCAATTTTATTACTTGGCTGATATATTTGTATCTCCCGCAAAAATATGTACTGGGAAAATTCCCAAGACACAAAAAATACATTGATATGCGATGCCATGTCGAGAAACAGATTTAGGTACATCATGCAAAATTCACATTGTTATGATAATAATAATCTTGAAAAAACTGATAAATTTGCTAAGATACGTCCTATTTTTTAAATACTAAATAAAAAGTTTATAGAAATGTCTCCTATGGAAGAAAATCACAGCATTGATGAATCTATGGTTCCATATTATGGTCGTCATGGTACCAAACAATTTGTTCGTGGAAAACCTATTAGATGGGGTTATAAATTATGTACCGGTACAAATAAATACGGATATATAGAGTGCTTTGAACCATATCAGGGTGCAAATACCATGTTGGCAAATGAAAACTTTGGTTTAGGTGCCAGCGTTGTATTGGAATTCGCAGATATTATTCAAACTAATTGCCCAAATACACCATATACGAGGGTAAGTCAAATATTATCTACACTTTCGCCATAACAAGCTTTGAAGGTTATCGTAGTGGCGGCCGCTTGCGCATGCGTTGAGTTGGCGCCTCTGTGGATATGTGCGCGGAACTTAATCACGATCGATTCATTTGTCTGCTAGCTACAACAGCATAAGCATGTCAGCTCCTCTATTAGTTTGCACCAAAGAGGAATAACGAGCAGTGATTCGGTTTTTGTGGTCAGAGGGTGTGAAAGGTGCTGAAATGCACCGGAGACTTTTGTCACAATACGGGGACAGTGCTTTATCTCGTTAAAGCGTTTCTTTGTGGATCGAAATGTTTCAAACACCCAGGGCCCCCTAGAACGGAAAAATTCAAGACCTCGCCATCGGCTGGGTAGGTGATGCTCACCGTGTTTTGGGACGAAAAAGGCCCTACACTGGACGACTACTTGGACAGGGGGACTACCATAAATAGTGCGAGGTACAGTAATTTGTTGGCGAATAAGCTGAAACCAGCAATTCGAAACAAACGCCGTGGTCTACTCTCAAAGAAAGTTTTGTTGTTGCAAGACAACGACTGTCCGCACACGGCCCATAACACTATAGAAACTATCAACAGGTTGGGCTTTGAAACTCTGGAACACCCTCCCTACAGCCCTGATCTCGCTCGCTCAGACTTTCATCTTTTTGGACCGCTCAAGGAAGCTTTGAGAGGTCGTCGATTTGCCTCAGACACAGACGTTCGGGATGCGGTGCGAAAGTGGCTTCACGACCAACCGAAAACCTTCTACCAGGAAGGCATACGGAAGCTTGCGGCTCGCTGGATCAAGTGCATTGCTAAAGATGGAGACTATATCGAAAAATAATGTACCTGCTGTAGACCTATCTTTGTTTAATACAGTTGTAGAACTAAAAGTGTAAGTAATTTTTTACTTACCCTCGTAGTTTATATTTCGACAATTTTTTTACATCAATAGAATTACTCAAACAACTTTACAACAGAGGTTTGAAGGGGACTGGAACTATAAGAGAAAATCGATTGGGAAAAAACTGCAAATTACGACATTCTAGTGAAATAAAAAAAGTGACAGAGGTTACTTTGAATATGTCTCATTAGATAATAACGAAGTAGTGATTTGCAAATGGCATGATAACAGTGTTGTCACTGTTGCATCTAATGATAGCGCAGTTCTTCCAACTACGCAAGCGAAAAGGTTTTCTCAAAGAGAAAAGAAAAATATCTATGTTAGTCAACCAAATATAATAAATAAATATAACGAAAATATGGGAGGTGTAGATAGAGTAGATCGAAACATCAGTCTGTACAGAGTGTCGATCAGGGGAAAAAGTAGTACTTTCCGCTAATATGTTACTGCCTAGACATGGCGGAGCATAATGCTTGGCAGCTGTATAAATACAATGTGGCATAATGCATCATTTGGCTTTTAGAAGATCCATCACACTAGTCACACTGGAATCATTCAAGAGCGATAAAAAAATGGGATCTTGTCGATACTCAAAAAATCTCAAAAATTTTCAAGTGAAAGAAAATGCTGATGCTGATGTTCTTCGGCGACGGAGAGAGACGCGGTCGGTTTGTGCTATCGCGGACAGGAGGCAGTCCAGCAACGCCAACTTACTACTATAGAAGTTCTTACGTTACACTTATCATATAGAAATATATTCTTAAACCAGTGTTTTGAGATTTTGAGTTTTATTTCTTAAATTATACTTCCGAGACAATTCGAGTTTCTAACACAAGATTAGATGGAAAGGACCACCTAATACTTTATCAAGATAAACAAACTCGATACTGGATGTAAATCATAATAAATGTAATTTTATAAGCAAAAAGTGCAGTGTAGCACTGCACCCAAAACATTGTGTCCTTTTAAAAGTACACCCTATTTTGAAAAAATTATAAATAGTGAATAATATTTTTAGCTTGAATAAGATTATTTAGGCTATATTAAACATAAATTAAGCATAGTGTGATATTAAAAAAAAAAAATTTTGGCCGTATTTGGATTAACTTGATATGCAACAACTGCTCCTTATATATGTACCTGAACAACACATTAGGTTAAAAAAAAGTGGAAGAGAACAAGGGCGAAGGAGCCATTCTAACAGCTTCCACTTTAATCCTTCCGTAATAATAAAGTTTTATGACAGGCCGGGAACGATAAAAAACAAAGAAACACACACATTTTACGGTTGTCTGATCCTAATAAAAGAATTGTACTCCAGATAACCTTCCCGTAGGATTAAACAAAACAGGCAATTCTAAGATTAGTTAACTCCATAAAAAGTTTTGTAATATGGTAGTTGCAGGCAATTCGGGGCGAGATCGCGCGATAAAGTAAAGCCGGGAGAGCAAATACTAGACCATTACGCAGGCAATAAAATGTTAAATAAGTAATTAAAACGCTACAAGAAAATACTTTGAAGTTTTCCATTCCGAAGTGGAGGAGTTACCGAGCTGCGATGAGGAGCAGCTGCGAACATATTTTAACATGAAATTGTTGGATGCTTTGACGCCTTTATTGTTCCGAGGAAATGACTAAACCGGAAGACTGAATTAATAAATGAACAGGTTCATTTTCGGCGCAGGAAACCCCAGGAAATGTGGAGGGAAGACGTGCACGACGTGCAATCCACTGAGGAGACGAAATGAGACGAGTTCTTGAGGAGAAGGGTGGAAAAAATGAGCACCGAAAACGGCTTGATTCGCAATATTTATTTGCCGCATCTTGCAGCTGTAATATGAGCAAAGTACGCATAAGCATATTAATTAAATTTATACAAAGTAAAGCACAGCAAATCAAATTGTGAAATTAACTAAATCAAATCCTGATTTTTTTTTAAATAGTCAATTTTGATGATAGAAACTAGCTATGAGTAAGGATCATTAATCTACAAAATTGTGTTTTCTAATATTAAATACTATCAATTACGCACTTCAACCTGACCTTTTATCGAAATTAATTCATTATTATTAATTGTAATCAATAATTAGAATAAAAAGTTAGATACGATTATCTTTATCAAAATTATTGTTATAAACAATAACTCTGATATGGCAGTAGGTTACATATCAGCTTCAAAACATCGTTATAATATCGGCTCGTTGGTCTAGGGGTATGATTCTCGCTTCGGGTGCGAGAGGTCCCGGGTTCAAATCCCGGACGAGCCCACGTTGTTTTTTTTCCTCATAAAATTAGTTAAAAACTGTCTTAGATACTACTCATGTATAAAGTAAAATACGTTTTTTTATTTATTGAGAAATTTTTAATCCCTCTACAAATATGGAACCGTTGCCTTTGTGAAATTAATACAAATCAATAAACAATTCTATTGCATATATTTGAATCGTGATTGGCTATTTTCCATACACAACCACACAGTATGGACAGCCTTATTTCTTTTATCAGCTGATTAGCATGTTTGCATTGAGTGAATACCATTTAGACTCTCCCTGCAGCAAAAACAGGACATCTAAGTATTATTTACTTACAATTAGTGTTGTATCTGCTTTTGGTGTTTTAATGTAAATTTATATCTCTATTGACGTATTCAAATCATAGAATGTTTTAAATTTAAAAGTAAAAAGAAAATAAAAAAAATGCAGAAGGGAACTATGAAATTTATACATTGTGTGATGGAAATTTGTCCTTTTATTTTTATATCTAAAGTGATAAAGTAATTTATATTACTTCCTGCAAGCTATTGAAATGGCAAAATAGATCGTGTTCTCAATAAAACATTATAATTAGAGCCCGGTAACTGGAGAGCAATCGCAGCGGCGGTGTGACTGTGTTTAGGTGGGCGGGGAGGGCTGGTCGATTATGATACGATACGACAAATCATCATCACTCAGTTCAGTTTAGCATTGGATAGCGGATAGGGCGTGTTGATTTTATTGATACAGACGTAGTTATTAATTGTCGATTTGTTTTACAACGGGAGTAAGATAGTTTGTAAAGTGTGCAAAATACATTTGACGTCAAATAAGAAGTGGAACTGTACAAGACACGTAAATTCCGCACAGCATAGAAAACGAAAATTGGGCATGCCACCGAGAAGTGCATTTTTTTTATGTAATTCTTATGTTGATAAATTGTAATTTGCCACTAGGCTTACTCGATAAACAACCGTTTAAGGACTTTTGGGACAAATACAATCCCGAGTTGCGGTTACCATCAGAGAAAAAGGCACGTAAGCATGTTGCATTTGTACGCGATGACGTGGAAAAGAAAATGAAACGCATATTGAAAAAACAATTTCTTTGGTTATGTGTTGACGAGACAACAGACTATAAAAAAAATCAATTGTAAATATTATGGTACGCATACTAGACCTAGTAAACCCACATTACCCCTGTTACTAGCTAGCCGAGGACTACAAGAGTGTGCTGCTGCAGCAATTACGAAGGTTGTATTTAGTACCTTGGAAAAATTTCAAATTTCAAAAGATAAAGTGTTGATGTTTATGATCGATGGCACAGCGATAATGCGTTCGGTAGGCCGTTCTCTTCTTGAACATGGTTGCAAGTGTTTACATGTTACGTGTAAAGTGCATGCTTTACATCTTGTGGCAGGAACCATTCAACAATGCTCTCCCGAAGTAGATGCATTAATAGCAAACACAAAAAAAGTATTTTTGAAATCTCCCAAACGCCCACGATCATTTCACACAGAGTGTCCTGGTATTCGTCAACCACCGGAGTCAATTCTTACACGTTGGGGAACATGGTTGCAGGCAGTTTTTTATTATGTTGAACATTTCAAAATAGTAAAAGCTGTTGTTGCACAATTCAATCTTGCCGAAGCTGCAGCTATTAAGGAGAGCCAGTCGAAATTTTAAGATATTTCCGTTGAAACAGATTTAAAAAATATTCGTAGTTATTACGAAGGATTAGCTGACGCAATAGACCAATTACAAAATAGATCGTTATCATTATTGGAGTCTCTGCAAATTATGGACGGAGTGCATACACAGCTACTGACTATACATGACGCAAAATATAAGCGCGTTTTAGAAAAGTTCGAGAGTGTGCTACAGAAAGATCCCGATTTTAGCACACTAAAACAAATTTGATGGTGTATCGAATAATCCACTGACTAAGTACAAAGAGTATTTTAATCATGCACGTATAACATCGGTAGATGTTGAACGCTCTTTTTCAAAATATAAGCTCATTTTCTCACCACGGCGAACATCGCTCACCGAGACACTTGTGGAAACACATCTAATGGTGTCAACTTTTTGCCACTTTTATCCATATGATGTTAATACTGATAATGGTGCTTCTAGTTTTACTGTTCCGTAGCCGAGGCTGCTTAAAAGGGTGAGCTTTTCACAACTTTTCACATATTATAATTATGTATTAGTTCTGTTATTTTTTTTTCTATTTTCTTACTATTGTTTTTGTATATTAGGCAGGTACGGCTATGGCAAGGCTCCCTGTTACCGAGCTCTAATTATAATATCTCTAGTTGCGAAGAATTTTGACACCTTTTTTGTTGTTGATTTGTTGCGATCTCCGATATTTAATTGTAGATTTATTTATTGAGTGTATCCTGTTGAAAATAGATCCAAATTACTTCGTAAAGATCGCACATCTTCAACTGTAAATGTTGAATTCAAATCTAAGGCGCAGTGGATTAAGTTTACAATAAACAAGAATTATTGAAAATGAAAAAAACGAAATGAAAATTATTGGAGCTATATTTAACAAAGATATTAATAAATAAGATTGTTAATACATAGGCTTTCATTCAGAAGCAAGTAAGGTAAGGAAAACACGATTATGTTACCGTATCTATTAATAAGCTAAGGGCTTAATTGTCCGCTGGTGATGACTGGGCTTCGGATTTTATGAAAAATGCATATGTCGTATTTTTTGCATATATGCCAACCCTTTTTCATTTCAACATTTTTTTCAATTAAAATATGGGTAAAAAAACAATCTCCTTTTTTGCATAAGTTGTATATTTTTCATACTTGTTTCATATTTTGTTAAAAATTGCATATTCATTCACTTTCAAATCGTACGATATTTATTATAACGAACGGCATTAATGTCAGTTAATTTGGAAAAATCGTCACATTAGGTTCTTTGGTATTTATTTGGTTACCTATAATACAACTAACAGATTATCCACTGTTTTTCTTGTTACAGAATAATGCAGGTGACCTGCGCAGCGTAACTTCGTGTAGATAACCTGTCGAATACCCTGTTTTTAAAGGAATTGTTGCCGACTATAATGCAGATGATGTAATATTTCTGATGAAAGGACAATAAGAAAAAAATATGTACAATAACATACTTAAGGAAATACGTAGTATTATTGGAAATAATTATTTTTATCTTGTAGTTGATGAAACAACACACTGTTCTGGTCGTTACATTGGAAATTTGCTTATAGGGGTTTTACACGAAGAATACGCAGCTAATTGCGTCAAAGGAGTTACTAAAACCAAATAATGTAACTATTACTCGTTTTGTACAGGAGAATTGTTTAGTTTTCTTCTATCGCAAAGTACTCCAAGCGAAAAATTTTTGTTAATATTAACCAACAATGCTAGTTATATGGTTAAGGCTGAAGACAATCTAAAATTTTTTTTATGCAAACTTAATTCATGTGATTTGCTTAGCTCAACCCTCAGTATAACTGCGTAGTTCTACGTTTGTTTTAAAGATGTTGCCTACGTCGCGAAAACAACCAATGCTGGACAAAGTTACAGAATTTATAGCATAAATACCTGACCTAAATTATGATGGCGTTAAAATTCAATGTGTTTGTAGTATCCCTTTAATGTGTTGATCCAAAAGGGATTGTCTACGTCACGTAAATAGTAAACAGCATTCTTAAAAAAAAAAATTGCACACGACACTATGACAAATTTAAATTTAATTTATGTGTTACCTTTATTGTATGTAATCTACCGTTTAATTTACTAGACAAGGAAGCATATGTCTTCTTTTGGAATAAATATTCGGACTGCAAATTACCAAGTCGGGCATCGTTACAAAGAATTGTGCCATCTCCTCGTGAACATGTTGAAAAAGAATTAAATCGGAGTTGAAAGATAAAAAACTGTGGTTATGTGTGGACGAAACAACAGATCGTAAAAAACATTCTGTGGTTAATATAATGGTGTAATGTGTGTAATGTAATGGAACCACATCAATCGTCACCTTCAATTCTATTAGCTTCCAGACGAGTACAACAATGTACTGCCGAAGTAATTTCAAAGTTAAGTTGTTCCAAAGATTATTTTAATTACGCAAATATAACGTTACTAGATGTAGAACATTCATTTTCTGTATATAAATACACTTTTTCCTCACGCCGCACTCGATTTGCCGAAACAACTGTGGAAACATATCTAATGTTGCAGATATTTAACAGACATTATTCACTTTGTGATTTCACGGAAGACTCTTAAGACGGTAAGTGTTTGAGCAGGTATTATATTTTATTCCTGACCATTTATTTTGTGTAAACATTTATGCGCCCGCCACTGGCTGTTGGTGAAAATTGTGCAACTCTATTTATAATCCAGTATTCAATTTCAGTTTTATCGAGTAAAATAGTTCATGTAGCTTATAAGAGAGGATAAATCTAAAAGAATTTATTCCACCAGAAGTGCTTTTTAGGATCACATATTAAAATTCCATTATTTTTCGCTACATCAATATCCGATGACCTTAAAATTTATTTATTCATGCGCCAGTAACCGATGATACACTTTATCCTACCCACAAAAACGTAGAGGTGTTCTATATAGAAAAAAGAAAAACAGGAAAATCGAAACAATCACCACCGCTTGAAGATTTAGCTCGTTCCATCGGACATAAAAAATGCGAAAATATTAAAGTCCCTCAAAAACAAATTACGGTGACAATAAAATATGATCTGGCGGGTGGGTTAATTCTTGTTCGAGACAAGCTGGACGGCAACTGCCGGAACCCTGCGCCCTCTTACGGGTTCAGGGCGAAACGCCATCGTTGTTATTGTTGTGTGCGTGCCTATACGTGTAGTAGTGCGCGTGTTTCGGGGGTTGGGGAGAGGGTATTTCCGGGAATGATGAATGTACCCAGCATTTGCATATGCCGAATGATGTATGGGTTCCGCCGAAATTCAACAGTGGCGAATTATGTTCCGATTTGTGATCTATAAATTCACAGTTTTGAGCTGAGTCTCTTCAATTTGCCATTAAGCTAGGTGGGTGGATCGGGAACTATTGGGGGAGGGAGAGGCATGCTCTATAATAAACGTGTGCACATATAGATGTAAATAGGTATGCATAAGGGTTATTAACACGAGAATCTATGTTCATTACGTTGTGGGTAGAGGGAGACAAGTTTATTTTATTTGGATACTGAATTTGGTTAATGGCTATTGCAGGTTTCTTTGGCAGAAGTTCGGTTTGTAATCCAAGAGCTTAAAAGTAGGTAAGTAGCCATTCATACTTTACTTGTATCAAGACTGTCCGCCTCCATTCAAGACAATTACTGTTTCAATTATCCACAATACAATTACTGTTTTAAATCAAAAGAAATATTTTCTAGGCGTTTCTTTCTCCGCTTAAGAGAAGTATATACTTGTAATTAAAAAAATGTATTTCCTTGTTTGAGACACGCTTGATTCAGGAAAAACTTTCAAGTTTGATATTTACAAATTTACCACATTTCTATTGATATACGAGGTGTGGCAATTAAATAACCGGATTGGTGCTACAAAACATTTTATTGATCACCAATTACATTACAAAGTTTATACCCTTCAATGTACTCTCCTTGCCGATCCCTATAACGCCCTATACGAATTTTCCACTGTCGAAAGCAGTATTGGAAGTCCGTTTCTGTCAGCTTGTTGTCCCCTTAAGCTCCGATTTTACCTTAGGAAATAAAAAAAGTCACAGGGGGCCAGGTCGGGCGAGTACAGTGGGTGGCCCAACACGGCGATGCCGGATTTCGCAAATAACGCCTTCACAGACAAGGCGGAATGGACTGGCGCATTGTTTTGGTGGAGCATCCAGGATTTGCTCTTCCACAAATCGGGTCTTCGCCTTCTCACTCGTTCACGAAGGGTAGTTAGAACCTCGTGTTTCACAAGAAACTTGAAGTTAACCCGTTACTCGATCTGCATTTTTCCGACGCGACGCTAGCGTAAGGACTTGAATGGACGATTGCTATAGCGAGACTGAGCGACATACAACCGTGTCCATTGAGCTCAGGGTGGGAGAAGCATCTACAAGCACAGATATGTTCAAACCTGCCGTGGGCGAATTAAAAAAAACTTTATAAAAAATATCGTATCATTTTTAGCGTGTTTATTTTGATTCTATTAAAGTAGAAATTTACCAAACAATCGAAGGATAAATTCCAAAAGAACTATTTATGTGTTCTCTATTAAATTTTGAACACGGGTGTAATTTTGTTTATATTTCAATTACTTCAGAAGAATAGATATAACGTCTCTAGTCTCTGGGGACTCATTCAAAAAATAAATTTAGATATTTGGGGAAGATTTAATTTTAAATTTCTGTTTACTACTCTGAGTTTTTCTTATTCTATCGTAATATTTATTATGTAATCCCCTTGACATGTTTATCATCACATTTGTACTGAAAAACAAAAGTTCTAACAAAAGAATTTCTACAAAACACTTTGCAAATATTTTTGTTGACATATTTATGCGTCTAACGCATTTTCTAACGGAAAAAACATACATTTTTACTTTTAGACATGCACAATACGTAAGACTGCCAAAAAATGTGACACATTTATTATTTTTATCGAAATATCTACGTACTTTAAATTACATTAGCTAAAATTAAATTCCGTTAGTTATTTTAGCTCACAAATCGCCAGTCAATTATTAACGGAACGAATTTTCCGCAAATAACACTTTTCCCGATATTAAGCGTCTATCTAGGAGCTCTATTTTTAAAAGGGAACATCCGACGCTCTAGCCGCGGTAATGCGCTGGCAAGTGACCCACGTGAATCACATCAAGTGTTGTAAATCTGGCAGAGAGCAATGAAGCACACAATGAATAATTCGCATGTTCGAAGTAAAAATACTGGCCGCTGTTGCCACGATTATTTATTAAGAGTTCCTGTGCGTAACGTGAACCATATGCGAATCTGCTGAACGTGACAGAATGCTCACGATTTGCAGTAATAAATTTTGTTTTTAGGGAATTCTTTAATAGGTACCGTATGCTTTTGGATGAAATTCCCTTTGATGAAGCTTGTAAGTGTGAAATATGTAGGACGATTTAAAAAAATCATTCGACTTATTTATCTTAATGACAAGCTCGACTTTGTAGCAGCAATAAAATAGTTACTATAATGAAAACATTTCAAGCTAAATTTAATTAGTAACTAATAGGTTGGGGGGATATAAATGGACGCATAGGAAACGACAACAGAGGAATAGAGAGATACATGGGAAGTAACGGAGAGAAAACAAAAAATGATAACGGCTCCAGGCTAATAGATATGTGTATGGAAAACGACTTAGTGATAACAAATTGAGTACAAAGACATCCATAAGTATACAAGAGAGGTACACAGTAGAAACGAAAAGTCACTCATAGACTACTTTATCGCAAATACAAACTCTTGGAGAAAGATCAAAGATGTAAAAGTCTGCAGACATGCAGAAATAGACAGCGACTACTACTTGGTACGCATGGAAATTATAACGAACATAGGAAATGTAAACAAGGAAAAGAGAAGAAAAATAATAAAAGAAAAGATAAGTTACAAGTTAAAAGATGAAGATGTCAAAGCAATATACCAACAAAAAATAAAAGATTTATTCGAAACAACTAACTACACAGACATAGAGACAGAAGACAAGTGGATACTCTTTAAAAGGAATATACTAAAGGCAGCGAAAGAAAGCTGCGGAACAACAAAGATAGCAAACATACACATCAAGAGAAGCCAAAGCTGGACACCAGACATCCAGTCCAAAGTCAAAGAAAAGAAAATTAGGTGGAAGCAATATATAAGAACAAAAAAGGAGGAGGACTATCAACGATACAAGGAATAAAACAGGTGATCAAAGGCACCAAACGAAGATCTTGGGAGGAATTCGGCCAAAAGATGAAAGCTAACTATACAGAAAACCAAAAACTATTCTTCGGAACACTAAAACAGCTAAGACGGAAAAAACCCTCAGGATTAAAAAACATAAGGGACAAAGCAGGAAATATACTATCACACGAAAAGGATATAATGGAAAGGTGGAAGCAATATTTCAAAGAATTAACAGAATACACACAAGTACAAGAAGACAGAACAGAAATGGTGATAACTGAAAATAGTGTCCCACAAATAACAGAAGAAGAAATCAGCGAAGCTATCAATAGACTGAAACTTGGAAAAGCGCCAGGACAAGCTGAAATCACACCAGAAATGCTAAAGTTTATGGGGCCGAAAGGAAGGGAAAGTCTCCTCGACCTACTAAATAACATGGTAAATACAGAAAATATACCAAAGGAGTGGAATGTAGGAATCATACTACCAATGTATAAATAAGGAGATACAAAGGACTGTACAAATTATAGAGGCATAACCAGTAAGTATGACAGAAAAAGTACTAATAAGAGTAATAGAGAAAAGATTAAGAGAAAAACTGGACTCCCAACTGAAAGACTCACAACATGGGTTCAGGAAAGATAGAAGTACCCAGGACCTGATATTCATACTAAGATAAGTCGGAGAAAAACTAATAAAAAAAGGCAGAGAGATAGATATTTGCTTTATTGACTTGAAGAAAGCTTTTGACTGAGTAGAAAGGAAAGATGTGTGGAATAGTTTAGAGCGAGGAGGTACAGAGAAAGCCACGATCGAAATCATAAAAGCGCTGTACAAAAACAATAAAAACAAGGCAAGAACGCAAAATGAAGAATCTACAAAATTCACAATAAACAACGGTCTCAAACGAGGATGCGTCCTAAGCCCACTGCTGTTCTCTATAATATTAGATGATGCCATAAGAAAATGCAAGGAAAGATGTAGAAGCATGAATGTACGGAACCGGAGAATGGAGCCACTGAATCTCCAGGAACTAACATTTGCAGATGATATGATACTGATAGCTGACACAGAAGAAATACTGCAGAGAAATAAAACAATATACCAGGAAGAGCTGAGGAAGATAAACATAGAGATAAATCTTGAGAAGACGAATACAATGATAATAGAAGATAGAGAAAGGAAACACAATATCAGTATTGGGGGGAAAATACTGAAACAAGTAAGTTTTAACTACCTGGGAACGATTATAGATGAGAAAGGAACTGTAAACGAGGAGATAAATGAAAGAATAGCAAAAATTATATAACACATTAAGGGAGACTTTTTTCGGGAGGAAGGAAATACCAAAGGAAATAAAAACAGAGGTGTAGAAAAAGTTGTGAGGCCATCCCTCATCTATGGCAGCGAATCGTGGTCGATAACAGATAAGAACAAAAGCAAAATCGGAGCTATGGAGATTAAGTTTCTAAGAAGAATCGAAAATAAAACCAGAAGAGACAGAATAAGAAATACAACAATTAGAAGCCAATTAAACATAGCCTTAATAGAAACAGTTATCGAAGAAAGACAACTGAGCTGGTTAGGGCACACATACAGAATGGGAGACGGGAGGATAACAAAGAGAATCTTTGAGGCAAGAGTGCAAGCGAAAAATAAAGTAGGGCATCCAAGGAAGAGATGGGAGGAACAAGTCCGTAACGCAGCAGAAAACAGGGGAATAAGTTGGACCGAAGTTAAAAGAACAGCACAAGATAGGAATCTATGGAAAAGAAGAATAAAGGAGGTACCAAGAAGAGAAGACACATCACAGGGATTGCACCTAGACCCTACCATACGATAATAATATATAGAACAAATGGTAAACAAATGTAACTATAATGCATTGTATTGTAAATATATGTAGTCCGACACCTAACGGTGCAAAGGACATAAGATTAAATAAATAAACTAATAGGTTTGCTGCTATTTCATAGTGCCACCCCTACAATGAAAAACAAAAAAAATAGTTTTATTGTATTTCGCATCAGAATTTCACAATACAGTTCTAATTTATTTTTATTTACTTCATGTTCAAGATTTTCATGCAAGTGTACGCGCAGAGAAATGTATAACATTACAGTATATATATTATAATACCATTGGATCTTAAAACGTTATCCCGTGATCATTTTAAAATGGCTCATACTGAAACTATTGTGTTTACAAATAAATACATGTACATATTTTATTCTATATCACAATATTTATACATCTATATTATATACATTTCAAGTTTCAACAAAAAATGTAGTTCTATGCCACTCGTGTCAGATACCTGACTATGTTTGTAATGGTTTGATTGTTAAAACTAAAGTACCTTCTGTATATACATGTACGATCGTCGTTATAAATTGCCATGTAATACATACAAACTATATTCTTCAGTGTATTTTCTGATTAATCAACTTACCACACAAAAAAAATTACGGAATTAAGGACAACATTTATCTAAAAAGATTTAAATCTAACAAAAAGAATAGTCATTGCAACCCTCTAGAAAATAACTTACCCGCCGTTTACACAGGAAGGTATTACTGGCACTGGCAGAGTCGTGATAGTGACACTGTCCTGAGAGTATTTTTGCATTGTCTTTACTGCAATTATCCCCTCATCAAGTTAAGCTATCGCTATTTTATTAGCCATAACATCTCCGGGGCATAACGCTCTTGCTTTAAATTAAAGATTACTTTTTATGTTCCATGAACACTCACAATCTCGGCATTTTTCAATAAAATCAACAAGATGTTGACCACGAAATTTGATTTCTGCCATCTTTATTTTAATTTACAAGCTCAGCAGCTGTCCTAAATGCTGTCATGAAAATTTTCATGACAGGCGATGAGACAACTGTCACGCGATTGTTGAAGAACGGTGGGCGGTTACATAGCGCAGTTGACTATCGTGCCTGCGCCAATATCAGTAATACTTTCCTGTGTAAACTCTAGGTTACAATCATAACCCTTAGCTAAACGAACGTTTCTGACGCGGTGTCTTAAACGTTGCGTTTTGTCCATTCAAACAGAACGTTCATCCCACCTTTTAGTAACTTTACACGAAATTAAAAGAATGGGCGGGAAAAGGATGTCGGAAAGATTCTAGGACGTACATCAACTTTACGAGTACACAACCCCGTATTTAAATCGTCCTTTCAGCATAACTTAGCGGCAAGAAACCTCCGAAATACATTATCCACTTCTCGGCGGCGAGCGTCCGCGAAACGGAACATATGAAATTAAGCGTCGGTAAACAAAACGTGAAATGAAAATATGCGACCCACAAGGAGCACCGTCACCGCCTCATCTCTTCTCTTTGTTCATCCTACGGCGCTCGAAGTCCGGAACTCTAACTCCGGCATAACCACGAGTTGCTCTTTCCGTTGATGAATCACTCTAGTTCTCCCGGATTCAACCGTACTCGACCGCGGCTCCGTTTTAATCTTCCCAGTAATTATAATGGTCCCCGACTGGAGTCGGTCCGTGCTCATCACAGACCAAACATTTTTGCGAATTATTTCCCGGAGACGTTGACGTTGCAGTTTTCGTTGTCGTCGTCGTTTTGTTATTGTTATTGTTGTTCTTGTTTTTGTTACCCGGAAGCGTCAAGCGTCTTTGTTATACGGTTAGGTAGGTACGGGTTTTTGAATTTATTTGTAAGTTGGATGATAGTTTTGCTAGCGTTTTATTGTTGTTTGAAATTACGCTGAAAGTTGTATGTGTGTACAATTGTGGGAGTGAGTTTTATTACTAGGTAACTGGAGAGCAATCGCAGCGGCGGTGTGACTGTGTTTAGGTGGGCGGGGAGGGCTGGTCGATTATGATACGACACGACAAATCATCATGACTCAGTTCAGTTTAGCATTGGATAGCGGATAGGGCGTGTTGATTTTATTGATATAGACGTAGTTATTAATTGTAGTTTTTAGTGGACATGTCGAAGGCTAAAAAACGACCCTTTCAAGACAGAGTAAATAAGTTTATTTCTGACTTTTCTGATTTGTTTTACAACGGGAGTAAGATAGCTTGTAAAGTGTGCAACAACAGCTTTTAACAAAAATCTTATCACTGAACGTTGCTCTTCCATCGTACACGTTTCGAGAGGAGCCGACATATTGAAATTAACAAAAGAGTTTATGTTTGCTTTTATTTCTTTCAAACAGCAGATTTAGTTTGTCCCCAAGGTTGCCAACTTGACTCCGCTAATGCAGTTTGTCTCGTTAATTACTGAACGTCCCTCGTATTACATATTGTAATGTTATAATTTACAACATCGGACGTAGCTGTCATTAGTAGCACGTATAGTGAGTTCAGTATGTCCACTTGGTCTACGTCAAAAATTCCTCTGGTGGTTAAGAGCACTTTCTCAGTCGCTCTAACTCCTTTCATGACTTTCTATCGCTCGAGTGGGTGTGCTAGGTGATTATTTGAAGTCAAGTCAACGATGGTCATGCTGCAACGGATAAAAAACTTGACTTATGTTATTTTTTCACATTCTAAATCTTCAATTTTAATAAAATATTTTCCCACAACAATTCACAGCATAAATTCGTAAATATCGTTCGTCAACTACATTTTAATATTATACAGTTGTTGGTTGTGTTAAATGTCATACAGTAACATAAATTCAGACTTCCAGTTGCGACCCTGCATGGCGTGCATCATGCTATTTTAAAAAATTATATTCATTTCAAATTTATTATCAAATTACATTTCGAAAGGAACAGCTATCCAAATTAGCCGTGATTAAACAATCGCTATCGCGAATGAAATGAAGCAGTGGAGGGATGCTGATCAGTTTCTCATTTTTAGTCAAAATGTTCATCCAGGTAAGGCGTATTTGGCTGTGTTCTCATTTTCTAAATGTTCAACGTTTAAATTCTACCATAAATACGAAGTAAAAGTCAAATTTGGTGGTTTAAGGATACGCGAGGTTTCAGTACGTAACATATAAACATAGAGTTTATATTGGAATGTCACAATTCCCGGTTAGTTTTCTCTTTTCAAATTTAAATACTCGCAAAATTACATTAATTGATATCTAGTTTAATTTATATTGCCGAAAGAGTGTATAGGAACACTCCCGGACCCACAGAACGTACAATTAATTGATTATTTTTGGCAAATTATTATTTTTTCATTTTCTTCTCGTCTTATTTAAAACATTACAATATATTTTTTTAGAAAGTTTTTTTTTAGTGTGACACCTCTATATGATGTTTTGAATTCTAGGAAAAAAATTATTAACATATTATTACTCTAAGCTACTAGCGATTTTTTCTAAATTTATAAGAATATAGCAAATCTTATACTCGAATAATCGGATTTTACGTTCTATTTTAAGACATCTATTTCTAAATTTACAACCATCGACGTATATCTTGTTGATACTCTGAGGTTGCAAAGCTATTTGTACTTCCTTACTGTTGACGTTACGAGTGCCAAAAAGTTACAGCACAGTCTTGCGTATTAACGATGTATATTATTTGTGCAAATTGGCATCTGGGAGGCATAAAAGTCATCTATGATAAAGTTTTAGATTTCGTACAGCTGTCAATCGTTTTGAAGAAAGAGAAAGTGGATACACTTCCACAACTAAGTGACCTATTTGAAATCTTTAAAGATATTTCTTTGCGTCAATAAGATGTTTTGAGTGATCTACAGTTAAGACTGAACAGATGTTGGTGGTTTTTGTGCCAGGAGTTCTTATATATAGTGCTGTAGTACCTATTAAATATCGTGCATTTAAATTTAGAAGATAGTACCGTATTCATCATAATTTTACGAATATAAATACACTAATTCATACACAGAGACCGTTTAAAAGTTTCTGATAGAATTATAAAATCAAGAGTCTCTATTGGAAATGTTTTTTACAAAAGTATACCTCAGAGTTAAAAAATTCTATTTAACTGCGTTGGATTATGCAATTAAAAGAATAATTGCGCTAATAAGGTTGTGCACTTGTCACTAACTTTCTAGTAAATTAATTAAAGCTATTGCAATGGCAGCTTCTCTTAAGAAACTCAAAGACTCGAGATGCTCAGCCACCACTACTAGAAAAAAAATGGAATTCTATAACATTCTGCATTATGTGAGATTTATTTGAAAACGTACTACACGGGAAATTATTTGATTAGCTCGAACTAGGAAAATCTTTTAGTTGCTTTTATTTAGAATTTCTTTTTGAGTTTAGCAACTTACACCTGAAACGTTTGTTTGTAAAACAAATTTACGTTTCTGCTAATCTAAGCGGTTTACCACATGTCAGTGCCTACTTTATTGTTTTTATTGACAATTAGTTCCTAATTTATTTCTGTAGAAAGTTTATTTATGTTACATATTTCCACAAAGTAACATCGAGTTAATGCTTTTAATACATACATATTAACAAGTGATAATATAATCAGTATATTTACGTCTCTTGTCGATATCCACTACATAAGATAGTTATATTACTCTTTAAAATGATTTTGTAAATTAATTGTTTCCATAAGCCTTTCCTTCGAACAAATGATGAGGTTATCGATAATCATCGCTGGATATTGTCGTCGGGGATAGAAATTCAGGTAGGGAGTCTTGTGACGAACGATCGAAGTCCAGAAAAGGATGTAAGATTATGTATTCATCTGTAATCAATCATTAAATCGAATATCTACTTTGAAAGCTTTTATTTTATTAATTAATTTCTCAATACCAGAACCGATTATTTTGAGCAAGAGTGTATCTTGCGTATATTATTTTATTTTGAGCTTTAGTGTAATTTAATCATTACGGATGTGCAACGATGTATTTTAAAACTGTTTTGCTTGTACGCGTAACATACAAGGTCACTATGCATCATGAACAAAAAGCGCTACGTCACTCAAAACACGGGTATATAAGCCGTGACAATTTTCATTGTTTTGTCTTTACTGCAGCGGCGTCAAGCTGGGCAGAATGAATACTTCTGGACGAAGCAATTGGACGGAATTAAAAGCTGATGGAGATTTATCCATATTACATAAATGGGCGGCCTTACAGCTGACTTTTGCGAAGTTAGATGAGAAATGCGTCAATGTTCCACGAATGGCTGGCTTTAAACTGACTTTTGTGAAACATTGATAGCCGAACAAACCTATAAGTCCGTATAATTTGTTACTGATAGCCGAAAACGTTCAAGTCCGCAATTCATAACTTATCGTTCCTTTAATGGCTGTAAATATATGAGAAAATACGTTGAATTTTGCACAAAGTCCGAAACCGAACTTAGATTATTGGGAGTTTATGTCAGATTTCACGCAAACATCGAAATCAGACTTCGATTATTTTTCTGAACCGAAATGATATAAATATTTGACAATTTTGTGCAAACACTGAGTTACATTATTTTACTGGTTAAAGATTTTATTTCTATTTTGATTTAATACTTGTAAATAAAATTGGTTATTATTACTTACTGTTTTTTGCTTCTTTAGTTGGACCTCTGGACACAGAAGCTACTACAGGTGAAGTTGTTAGTGTACGCCGTACATAATTAACATCACAAGCCACCCACTTTTTCCTAGCCACTGAGTCCGCAAGCATGTTTCGTTTTAATTAACACGCTCGTGGTGATTATTTACTTCACAACACCGAAGTGAACGACTTTCGCCTTTTTTGGACGAGGTTCATCGGGTCGTCGCTATTGCATCGATTCCTTTTTGGATAGAGAATGATAATACAGAACCATTGCTTTATCCCCTGTCACAATGGACTCCATTATTCCATTCCCCATTTTCATGCACTAGTCACGTTGTCTGGCTGGCTACTAAAAACTACTATTCTTCGAGCCGTAATTTATGTAGTGTAGGCGTCGCACATGTGTAACGGACACGTTCGAACCTGTATAAGCCTGTCAGGCCAAGAATTTATGGCGCCTACCTCATAGATACGAGTAGGAACTTGTAACAAAAGTACTCTAACCAAGTAACTAATTAATCACTGAAAAAGTGTCAGTTGGTAACAAATTTGTTTAAAATATCCCTTAAATTTAGTATAAACACTTAAACCAGGGTCTAAATCCATCGTCCGTGTACAGAAAAAGTTCTGGCACAATAAGACGTTGCTATAAATAAAAATTATTTATCGGTACTCCTTTAGAATCCTTCTGAGATTCTTTTCTCGTTCCATCCCTTTATCCTTCTGTACGAGAGATATATAAAAAACGCATTTTTATAACGTCCCTTCAATGGGGAAGTTCATGAGATGTTTGAAAAGACCTACTTCTTGCATCTCCTCCCATCTTAGTTGATTCTGCGACCGTCCAGCCGGGGGTAAAAAAAACTTTTTTTTATTTCGTCGAAAATAGATAGCGAATAATAAAATTCTCGACTTTCTGACCGGCAGCAAAATGGAATCGATAGAGATTTAATCTAATATAAGTAAAAGTTAGCCGTCCTGAATAGGAAGTGTATATAGATTGTATGCGGAAGGTTTTGTCGAACGTTCTTGAGGGTCTTTCGCCTGTTACATTCTACGGAGGCCGACAGGATGCGGATATAACGTTAGATACGCCGTACTTTTCATCCAAGCAACGTACGAGAGATTCTATGCGAGTTTTTATTGACGATATTCCAATATTCCCCTTTTATAAATGCAGGGTGTATAGGGGACATCATTTTATGCCGGGTTTATGACGTCGAAATGCTTTTATTACCATGCAGGGAATTGCTGTTAGCAATAATGTTGACGTACTATAAAATTTATATTTTTTAATCAGTTATTACAGTAAATAAAGAACATTGACAAACAAAGGAAAGCTTGTCTCAATTAATTCTTTTTCGATTTTTTATTTATAAAATTTGCTGGCTTCCAAACAAAAATAAATAAATATAATATTCTATTGTTGTGTCATCTATAACATTTCAGACTAGCTAAGGAACATTCAATCTTTATTTCTCTTTTTCTTAATCATTTGTTTTAGTCAGTTTAAAAAAAATGTTGTGTCTAAATCGCCTCCTATCTAAGTTAAACTTTAAGTTTTTAAGTTCAATAAATAATGAAGAATCCCCCACACGCAGAGAAATGGTTTCTTGCATCAAGAAAATAGATTTTTTTGCAAAACTCCGTCTCTATTCAAGAAAATATTTTTATTTCGAATATAAAAGTGTATAATATAAGAAAATGATCTTTTTTAAATTTCACTTGTATTAAATAAATATTTTCTTAAGGTTAGAAAATCAAGAAAATCCAAGACAGAAAAATGTTCCTTCCAAGTAAATCAATTCATTTTAAGTTAAGAACACATTCACATTGAAGGCAGGAATGAAAAAATGGTCCAGGTCTCACAAACTTCTATTAAGAAATTGGGAGACCGGTTTCGTGTTCAAGAAACACATCAGGCCAGCTACAGGGATATCCAATAAAAGAAAAATTACAATAATAGAAAAAAAAACCTAAAGTTAATAATTAAACTTAGGAGCAAGTGAATGAACTAACGAAAAAGTTTTATATGTTACAGTATAATTACTTTTATGTAGTTTAATAACTAATGAGTTAATATTTAAGTTTATTTGTCGCTTTTTTGTTTTTATTTATTGTATGATTTAAAAAAAAACTATAGTTAAATTAGTATACACGGTAAATAGTAAAAAACAGTTGTAAAAATGGGTAAGTATGGTATCTGTATTCCAGTTCCGTTGCTACTATCTAGGACGGCATGACTATCACTACTGGCACGAGCTGGCGCCAGTTGCTGTTTTTGAAGATTAGTGGCATAAATTGAAAGATGTAAGAGGAATGTGCACTTGGCCCCTGACACTCGGGGAAGATGTGGCCTACAGCGATACAGAGAAGACGGGCTTATTTAGTATGACTCTCCATGAAGCTGCACGTCCGACGGGCGCCCCTAGAAACTCGAATATAGTGTGCGACGTGCTCGCGACTTTGGGAAACCTCGAGGACAGTGGCGGGAATAAGGACATCGACCCCTCCTCCATGCGAGAGCTACTCCACACCATCCGGCAGTTCAAGAACAGAAAGACCCCAGGCCTGGATGGAATACAAAACGAAGCAATTAAATCGCTTCCGAATATCTGTGTTCAGCACTTCCTATCAATCGTTAATTCGATATTGAAGCTAACATACTTTCCGTACATCTGGAAAGCTTCCGTTGTGGTGATGATTTTCAAGCCTGGGGGCCAACTCGTCCTCACGGCAGAGCTACAGGCCAATAAGCCTTTTGTCCGGGCTATCGAAGGCGGTTGAGGCCATCATCTTGTCCAGGCTGAAGTTCGAACTCGATATCATACCAGCTATGCAATTTGGTTTTAGACTAGGACTCTCAACTGACGTTCAGGCCCTGCGGGCGACCAACTTCGTCCTTGAGGGGTTTGAAAAAAAGGAATCTACGATGGCGCTGTTTCTTGACATCGCCAGGGCATTTGACACCGTCTAGCATCAAGGGCTAGTCCATAAACTGGTCCGCTTGGGTATCGGTACAGGGTTGATCGTTCTCCTCAATTCGTAAGTCTTTGGTCGTATCTTCTCGGTGTTTCCGGTAATACTCCTAGCAGCAGGCGTGTCATAGGGGTCTCTGCTGGCCCCCATTTTATTCAATATCTATATGTCGGACATCCCCGCTTCTCATGGGGTCAGCATAACGATGTGCGGACGACACGGTCATGTATGCGACTCACCAGAACGAGAGGTACGGCGACGGGTCGACGGAATGGCCCAGTAGTGCAGGGACTGGAAGCTTAGGCTTAACCCCGCAAAAACTTGCGCGATTCGATTTGCGAGAAAGGTCCAGCCGCCGGTGAGCGAGCTTTTGCATGAGGGATAACGGATCCCCTGGTCTAACCAAACAAAACACCTGGGCCTGGCCCTGGACAGAAAGCTCTTGTGGCGCGAACATATCCTGCAGTTGAGGATCAAGATATACAACACTATCGGCATACTATTTCCTCTACTATGTAGAAATAGCAGGCTCGATACTCGGCAGAAGAGGCGACTATACTTCAGCATCCTCAGGCCCAAAATAACCTACGGGGCAGTCGTTTGGTGCACGGCAGCACCAACGAATCTTAAGATCATTGAACGAATACAGCGACATAACGTGAGCGCCGAAACGCTCAGGACTGTCCGAATGTACATATGATGTTCACGCGGGGCCTGGATGAGGACCGGCTGCGAAGAGTGAGTGTCAGAAGACCGGGGGATGTGATTGACGCGAACCCGACGGATTAAGACGAGATGCGCAGGCATGGATGGATTCCCAGCAGGGAAGGAAGATAAACCAACGCGGGGACAAGCAACACCGCTGATCGCAATCAGAAAAGAAGATCACAGGACTACACGAAGCCCGACCTTAGCCAAACAATATGGTTCTTCGAGGAATGTGGCCAGGAGCAAGAGAAAAGCGTTAATGCTTTTCTCTTCCCACACTGTTTTGCTGGTAGTGATTCCATTAATATCGGTAGCTATTTATTAGCATTAATCTTGGTTATTGTTTCTAAGCCCTTTTTTCATGTGTACTTCTACATTTTACACAAGTTCACTTTTGTTTGAATATTGTTTTGTGTTATAACGACCATTTACTTATACTAAGAATCGCGTTCTCCAAATTTTCTGCAAGATTTTCTTGAATCATGTTAACAAATGTCTGAAACAAAGAAATGCAATTATTTCATTACAAGTATATAATTTTCTTAAGCGGAGAAAAAAACGCTAAGAAAATACTTCTTTTAACTTAAAACTGTTATTGTATTGCGGATAATTGAAGCAGTAATTGTCTTGAATTGAGGCGCGCAGCTTTGATACAAGTAAACATTTCTCTGCGTGCACATAACCTTATGGTTCACAACGAGGGGAATAATACACCCCCAGTCTATAAAAAACCTTTTAAGAAACTCATGGTAAAATTTGGCTTCAATGGAAAGATCTTATTTCTTGTTTTTCAATGTTTAATCCCAGATTAAATTCGCAACGCCCTCCATTTACAGTGGTTAACTTCAGAACAAAAACGGCTTGGAGATTTAGTAGTAAAGTAGCATGCTTCTAACTGTGGCAGTGTCAGAAGTGGAATATTCGAGTCTCGGTCGGGAATAGCGACAGTTTTCAGCTTATGAGGATGGAATTGACTGCACTCGACCCTTTACGGCGAAGGAAGAAGGAAGAAAGAGAGCTACCGCCCAGCCATATATCATGCGGAATAAAAATTGACCTGCAACTAAGTCGATTCGATGAAGGCGAATAACATTGGTCCTAAATTTGTGCTCTGAAGCACTTCAGATGTAAGATAAAATTTATGTGATTTGAAGATGCACATAATTGCTTTTGTAGGTCGAATAAAGATATAATACGTAATCAGCCGCCTCTTTGACTGATAGTGCTATGTACTTTGTATGGTTGGAATCACAAATTGTTATTATTATCGACAGACTGATTATTTATGCTTTCCTTCTCTGTATGAATTATTGCTGCTATTTTTTAGAGACATTTTATTCCAAATTTGCACCCACGAATGAAATTTAATGAAAAACAGGCTGGGATATTTTCAAAAACATACTCTAGACTTCTAATAGAAGAATTAAGACATCTAGAATTTGCATTTGTTACCCAAACACATACTTTCACACACATATATCCACAAATATAACAAATATAAAGTTACACCCGGAAACGAAACTAAAATATAAGACTGTCGCAATTGTGATAACTTAATATTAAAGTTCGTAACCGGAGAAGGCCGGTTGCATATGCCCGTCACGAACCATCATGTCATACATTACGAAGAGGTGAAACTAAAACCGCACAGGAAGAAATAGTTACATAAATGTCAGCGCTGACTTCTATAAAATTGAAAAGCGGAACGCAGTAACAGACTGGTCTGGTATAGTCTGGTCTCGGTCTCCGTCTTTTCGCATTTTGCCGGAGAAAACTTCACGTTTAGAAATAAAATTTGAATTGCGCTACCGTATGAGGCAAGCCGCGTATATTTTATGGACGGTATTAGCTGGTGGTCTGTTTAAAATTACAATGTACTATACGGAAAAATCTACAATTAAGATACTGGTATGAAACAAGAGTCAGAGGACGGAAGTCGATCGTATATTTTACAACTATTGAACGATTTCTTTGAAAGAAATTGTTAAATTAAAAAAAAAATCATTTTTTTTTATTCATATTAGACAATTTTGCTATATTAAAAGTTTCAAGAAGGCTCTTTCCTTTGCTTAAACAACTGAGCATTCAACATGGTTGAAGTTTTTAAAAGTGTCTTTCAACGCATGCGCAATTATGTTACCAGAATGTTTTTGATGATTATTATTATTGAGTATGAAAATTAAATAAATAAATAAATATGGAGCGAAGATGTGTTATATCATTTCCCCGAAATTATTGCTGGCCATATAGTTACTTACTAAAATCCTAGCGACAGAGGGAGGTGAGCCACAATAAGGGTCTCGGCTATATAAAGCGCTGCAAAATCGAAAAAAGCATCAAAAAGCGCTAAAATTTACAATGCATAGCACAATAATGTAATATAATGGCAAAGGTTAAGTTACTAGGGCATGCTCGGTAACTCCTGGCACACTTTGTTTTAAGTATTTTAATTACGAACCGTAAAAGTAAATGTCAAATAATTGTTTAGTTGTCATTAGTTATTCATGGTGTATAACTGACATAAGTTTTATAAACTTACGATGCGTGGTTTTGAAATGAGAACTGTTAAGAACCAAGAACTCGCAAAAAGAATTTGCGACATTTTACGAAAGAAAGGGTGGCCAGAAGGACAATATATAATGTTTTGTCAAAATTTGTAAGAAATAAAACGTTATTGTCTCGTGTTAAAGCCCTTTACAAAAGAGATCCAACATTTCTGAAAGAAAAGCGGCTGCCCTGTTGAATATATCGCCTTCATATTTACATGAAGTAAAAGCTAAAAAAGCTGGAATTAAGTCTCACGTATGTAAAAGCGTTCCACATTATGTTAACGATCAAGAATCGAGAGCGGAATCTGCTTGCAGAAAAATTCTCGAAAAATTGGTGCCTTCAGGAAGCGGAAAAGTTATTATCATGGATGATGAAACATACTGCGTTGTTCATCCAGAAGATGTTCCTGGGAGAAAATACCATCATTGTGCTCCCAATACAGGCGTACCAATTGAAAAAAAAAATCAAACGAAAGAAAAAATGTTTCAAAAAATATCTGAGATGGCAGGCGATGGATGAACATGGAAATGTTCCAAAACCGTATATTTTCACAGGCACTATGAATTGGAAAATTTACCTAAATAAGTGTTTATGCAAGAGGCTTATTCCTTTTATCAAAAAATAGAAACGTCCTGTTTTGGCCTGATATGGCAACATGTCATTACGCTGCCAAATGCATAGTATTTCTTCAAGAAAATAACATAGATTTTGTATCAAAAGTAAATAACACTCCAAATACACCTGAGGCCCGACCCATTGAAAAGTATTGGGCATTATTCAAGAGAGAATATTCTAAAAGGAAAACTCCTACTAAACGTTTGAATCCGTTCAGACGTATAGTGACGGCTATAGCCCAAAAAGTTTCAAACACTAGTGGTGCATCTTTAATGAGCAATGTAAGAAGAGAGCTACGTCAAGTAGGTAGACTAGGAGCGTACGAACTTTACCATAAGTAAAAGTTTATACAAATATGTTGCTTATCATTTCAAATAAAGTTCATTGTTGCTGAAATATTGCGTTTAGTTTATAGGTATTTTTTAATTTTGTGCCAAGAGTTACCGAGCATACTCTACATCTGATGTATCCTAGTTTTGATTTCTCCTGGCTGTCTTCACAATAATTCTCACTATTTTAAAGCATCAAGAATATATAACTTTGTAACTGACTTGTATCTTTAATGAGAATTGTACTTCAACAAATTTGTAATATAAAACAATACCAAAATCGCTTTTAGAATTTTCTTCATCTTCGAAAGAGTATTTTCTATAATGAAAATCCCCACAACTCCACAACCACAGACATATCATCATCAATACAATAGCACCTATATTGCATATAGGTATGGATTTATATACACATATAGTCTATTTGGCTTCGGCGGAAGTCAAAGCTGTAACGTATGCGTGTTAATTTGCATGTAAAAGCGCTAGATTATAATGCGGTGGTGAAAGCAACGTGTGTTTTAAATATTAAATTAATTTCGTTAAACAGCAGGAGAGCGAGTCTAACGCAATCGCGGGATTTTTACGGAATAAATTACACGTGTTCATTAATTTTTTATAATTCCTTTGTGGGGTATCGCGGCTGTCGCTGAACAAAGTCTTCATTACAATTCTCCCACTCCAAAGGATTTGATTTATACAGTAGGCAAATACTTTCTAGTTATACAGATATGGATGCGGTAGTATTAAAAAAAATGCGGTATTTAGTGTTAAATAACTTAAAAAACTAGTTATCATATTTTGACAAGAAGGTCGTAGTTTTTATTATTCTTGTGTGTTGCCAAGGAACTTATTTTCAATTAAATTCTTTCTACTTCTTGAAATCTGTGTACATATGACGTGCTTAACCTTTAAGTACTATCATGGCGCCTACGAGGCGCCAGGTCTTTTACAAATTGCAATATCTTTCACAAAATTTCATTTACGTCAGTTTACCTAATATGTATTCCTCGAATGGTATTTCTAAAACCTATGTAACATGATATAGTCCAGATATTGCATGCATTGAAATGAAATAATTATGACCCTGCACTCTGTGGTGTCTGAAAGGCGCTGTGTAAGTAGTTACGTTTGTTTTTCTTTTGAGCTTTCATTATACATAACGAGTGTTTCTGTGAGTGATTTATAGTACAGTGTTTAAAAATATCTATGCCAATTAAATATTGAGTTAGTAGTTCGTTGAGCCTTAACGTGTACAGTTGACATTATGGGTAGTAAACGTGGATTATGTAATGAAGAAATAGCGAAATTGTTTAAAAGTGACGATTTTTGGATAGAATTTGATAACGAAAACATCTATCCCGAAAGCGACTTAGGTTCAGATCATGAAATTGTATCTAGTCATGAGAGTGATTCAGTCATTGAAGAAGATGATGAGAGTTATCTGATGTTACAGATTTTTACTTAGGTATGTAAAAATAAACACTGTTGTAAAATACTTAGCTTTTATGGTTTATAATTTCATAGGTAACAATACAACTTCAAAGTGAAATAAAGTACCCCCTCCATCTTCCTGGTTGCAAAGGTTGTGCGAAGAATGTAAAAGAAATTTCCGCTATTCCTTGACGATTGGGTAATTGGAACATTGGTGGAAAATACAAATAAATACATTGAGTTGAAAGTAGGACCCAACTTTCAAAGAGCTAGCTGTGCAAATTCCGTGATACACAATGAAATAAAAGCTTTCATAGGACTGCTCATTGTCGCCGGTGTACTGCGATCATCTAATTTTAATTTCAGAGACTTATTCTCTGATGATTTAGCCAGTCAATTTTCTTATACAACAATGAGTTATGAAAGATTCTTATTTATACTTCGTTGTATTAGATTTGATGACATTACTACAAGTAGTGAACGTCTTCAAATAGATAAACTTGCCTCAATACGGGATTTATTCGAGAATATTGTTTCTAAATGCACTTTTGTTCGCCCTTTGAATTCGTTGCCACTGACGAACAATTGGTGGCAACTGCAGGTTTCGACAATATATTCCGTCAAAACCAAATCGCTATGGAATAAAAATTTTTGCTCTGTGTGACGCCAAAGATTTTTATACTGTAAACATGCAAGTGTACACCGGAACTCAGCTAGAAGGATCTTATAAAGTTAGTAACTCTGCAGAGGAAATTGTCGTTCGATTGATCTAACCTATCGATAAGACTGGTAGAAATGTGATAACCGATAACTGGTACACAAGTGCATCCTTATCAGAGCGCTTATTGTCGGACCATAATTTAACAGGAACAATACGCAAAAATAAAAAAGAAATTCCAGCAGTGTTTTCAAAAAATGCAACGTTGATTTCTTATCTGTCAAAAAAATCTAAGGCAGTTCTTCTGCTCTCCACACTGCACTATGATGCAAACATTGACCAAGATACCGGAGAAGAAAAGAAACCGGAAATTTTGATATTTTATAATACAACTAAGGGTGGAGTGGACGTAACAGATAAATTCTGTGCTACGTACAATGTAAGACGGCGAACAAGGAGATGGCCATTGGTTTTATTTTTCCATCTCATTAATGTCTGCGCCTTAAATGCTTTCATTATTTATAAAAATAATAACATTGAATCAGTCACTGCGCGTAGAAATTTCCTCAAAATATTAGGACAAGAACTTGTAAAACCATATCAATTAGATCGCTTGGAGTACCCTCAATTGCCAAGAAAAACTCGAAAGGTTCTAAACGAGCGTTTAGAAATTGAGCCTCAACCTGTAGAAATTCCAACTACAAGTTGAAGAAACTGGTGTTACCTGTGCCCTAGAAAAAATAACCGCCATTCTAAACAAATATGCTCTAAATGTTTTAAAAATATTTGTTCAGAGCATACAAAAAAATTGTGTAATGAATATTAGGAATAAATAGTACATAATACTTATTAAGGTTTCTTTTATATGTTATTTTACCGTTTTGTATTATATCAGGTACTTATATTCCTAAAACGAGAAACATTTAAAGTTAAAACATTAATTTTATAGCAGTAATTTTACAATGGTGCCTCGTGGGCGCTATGCTAGTACTTATGTATGTCCAATAGGTGCTAGTACTTAAAGGTTAATAATTGGAGACATATAAAGGAAATCAGATTTAGGGAAAATTAGATGTGCGATTTTGGTGGAGGTGCTGGTTTCTATAAATCTCGCTTTTTTGGATCTAGGGCTTTATTAGTTATAAGAATCCCTTTTTAATCTTACACTAACGTATATGTTTGCTTTAATAACTATTGCTGAGAGCTCTTCCATATACAGCATGTCCCCGGATTAACGCATGGATAGGTAAGGCAGACAGAAAATTATTGAACTGAAATTTCATCTTTTGGGGTTCAGCCGTTCTTGAATAGAAATATGCTATAATTTTATTGCCGATAAATCAAGTACGAGGGCGTATTGACTAATGCCACCATGGCCATAACTTTTATAATGATGGGCCAGACAGTGTCAAAAGTGGTTTGCTATTTACCTTAACTCTTGGTACATAAGTCTCACTAGTGGAGATTCTCAACAACATCGCGTTTGCGCACGACGGTTCTTAAAATGGCGACCGGCATGGACGTGTGGGTAAAGCAACGAGCTGTCATCGAATTTCTTACTGCGGAAGGTGTAGCGCCCATTGACATCCATCGAAGGTTGAGTGCCGTATACCGTGATGCGTGTGTTGATGTGAGTACTGTTAGGAGGTGGGTGAGGATTGTGAAAGACGAAAATCCTGTTAAAACGGATCTCCAAGATCAGGCACGCAGTGGCCGACCAGTGGCTGACCAGTGTCTGCGTGCGGTGAAAGGCAGGTGGTGTTCGTGAACTGGTTCGTGAGAATCGACGGTGTAAACAAACTGACATTGCCAATAGGGTGGCTATTTCACAAAAAAGAGTACATTACATTATCTGCAATATGCTGAAGTACAGGAGGATATGCGCATGTTGGGTGCCCCGAATGCTTACTGATGAAATGAAAGCCAATCGAAAACAAATTTGCAAACAACTCTTGACTCGATATGTGGCAGAAGGTGATGCTTTTCTCTACAGAATTGTGACCAGACAAAGTGCCAATTCTGCATCATGACAACGCTCGGGCCTCACATAAGTCAGAGAACGCGTATAGCACTGGAGCAGTTTGGGTTTCATTACGTTTTACCTCATCCACCTTATAGCCCAGATCTTGCGCCTTGTGACTTTTTCCTCTTTCCGAAGCTTAAGGAACATCTCAAGGGCAAGCGTTTCTCTTCGGATGCGGAAATGGTGTCGTGCGAAGACTTCAGACTTTTTCCGTGACGGATTTGCGCAACTCGTAGTACGTTGGCGTAAATGTATTGCTGTCAATGGCGATTATGTGGAAAAGTGATTATATCAGTGGGTAGAGGACAGTTTATGCTATCATTTCACACTTATATGTAAACAATATATCTATTACTAATAAAGTTATAGCCATGGAGGCATTACTTTTCAATACGTCCTCGTATATCTTGGAAATTTACAAAAAAGGATTTTTTTCAATTAGTAAAATGTACTTTCTGTAGGAGATACGACAAAAGGGTTATTAAAAAACAATGTTCAGGGTAATAAATTAGGTTATTACTTAGTGTGTAAGCATGGCCGAACCCCAAAATATGAAAATTCAACTCAATAATTTCCTGTCTGCCTTACCTATCCAGGCGTTAATTCAGGGACACACTGTATACTATAACATACCCAAATTATCCATTAATTTTCTATTCCTCAATAACAATTCTAATACTATTATTTATTAAAATAAACTATATACTATCATATAGTAAAATTATAATTAGATTTTGGTTATTTTAATATGTATGGATATTTCACTGAAGTTTAAATATTCAAAATGTGATTTTGACGAGAGTGTATGCACGTTAAAATGATTAACGTTTTATATGAAGTAAATTTATTCTATGCAATAATAGCATGTAGTTGCCTTTGATCGAACACTAACAGTATTGGATAGGTTTATTTACTCTTTGTTCCACACTAATTAGATTTAATAATTAGCCACCTACTGTATATTGTATAAACTTTGTTGAAGCCGACCTGCTTCTAGGGAGTTTTCGGGGTATATATTTAGGAGGTAGGTACCATAAATTCTCGGCCTGGCGTAGAAAAAATAAATTTGGTAAAATATAACAAGTTTTATTTTTCAATATAATCTCCCCTAATTTCAATACATTTATTACAACGATCAATTAATAATATTATACCCTTGTAAAAGTAATCTAAAGTTTTTCTCTCAAAATGTTGTATTACAGCTGCTTGCAACTCACTATGGTCCTTAGAACGACGTCCCCTTGGATAGGGTATTATAATACTGAACCATTGTTACATCTCTCATGACAATGGACTCCAAAATCGGTTTCGGGTCGTCTCCACATATATTTAAGACGAGCGCGCACATTCGACCCGACGATCACGTCGGAAAGCAGAAAGAAGATGCGGTACCTGTTACATATGCATGTTGCATTAGACACCTTTGTGTACGTGGTGTTAGATACATTAGAAATAGGCGTGGGCTCTCCCCACTTCCCTTTTCATCGCGCTCTAGAGCAATGTCTGTAACAGTCATGTAACCAGTTTAAAATAAAGTTATTGTTAAAGTAATATTGTTTATATTTACAATACATACAAAACAAATAACAAGACAGCACCCATCTACTAATCTTATTCATATCCAAATGGTTATGGAGAATTCGGCGAATACTTGTTTCAGAAATGTTAGACATCACTGCTAATTCCTTCAATAACTGAAATGGTTTGAGGCGTTATCAATTCAATTAGCCAACCGGAGCGCTCATCATCACCGAGGGATTTTTGTCCCAAACGGAAACATTTTGCCCACTTTTGTACAGTGTAATATGGAGATAAATCACCATAAAAGCAGTCTAAATGTTATTTGATGTGATTAGACGTATGCCCTTCTTTTGTTAAAAATTAAATTTTCATTACCTGAGAGATTTTCATGGACTAGTCACGTTGTCTGGCTGGCTACTAAAAGCTACTACGTTATATACGTTATATATATTACGGCAAGAAGTCGTAATATATATAACGTAGGCCTCAACCATGTGTAACTATGACGCAACGGGGTTTGAACACGCTAGAACCTTGTTACGGTAAAAAAAAAAAGAATAGAATGATCGAATTTATAACTAGAGCATAAGAGCATGAAAAAGAAACTGTAACCGATACAATAAAATTTATTGTGATACACAAAGAAAATTAAATGTTACAGATAAGGTTTACATGGAAAACAAACGATTAGATAGTTAAAGAAATGCAGTGCTCAAAGTTTTGTTACATAAACGCCAATGTTATAAGGAGAGGATTCAAGGAGATTAGAGAAACAACGTCGTTGAGATTTTACTTATTTTTGTTGCTAAAGTTGTGAACGGCACTTGTACGCTTCTTCACAGAGACGACGATCCAGTATTTGAACTCTTGGGTAATGTTATGATGTTCTTAGGATCCCACTGGATGATAAATATATCTATCTTTTACTTTGGTCGTCTCGCAAGATGTTGAAAATCCCGTCGGAAACCATCCAGGGTTTTCAGGGGACAGGAAGAAAGGATTATACAAAAAAAATTCCAAACATTTAGCAAAATAGGTTAGCAAATATTTAGATTAGACTGTATATTGAAAGAGAGTGCACTATTAAAAATATTATTGACGAAATATTACAAAAAGAACTGATTAAAATCTCAGGGCAAAGTGATAACTATAATATTGAATTTTACAATGAAATGAATAATTGCGCCAATGAAATAGTCAAATGTTAATATTAATTTAAACAAGTAAATGGTTAAAGTGTTTCACAAAATTTCAAAATAGGCAGTAAGAGTTGCGTAAAGCGCAATTCTTACCTCTTAATACAAACGATAGCTCAACACAAATAGCCAAAAGGTTAATTATGGTTCGTAACTTACATAGGCAACTTAACTTACATAAATAACGGGGTTCAGAGAGACACGCTGAGGGAGTAGTTAATCAGCTCGTTCTGGTGGTAACGACTTTCTCAATGGCGTTGATTCGGAAAGGACGCGGCGTTGATAAACCGGGCTGATGGGTGATGGGCAGCAGACAACGAACGAACGCAACTCGATGGACGATATCAGTTTCCCAAAACTACAATTTGATGGAAGAAACCAATTTCCAATACCGGAACTCGATGGAAGGAACCCATGTCCAGATCCTCTTCTTAAAGCGTTATTCTGAGCGATTTGACTCAAAGGCGTTTGAATCGCAAAAATCATATAATCGCCGGGAACGTAGACCTTGGCTACCAAGACAAATCACCCAGCAGGGGTTATGCCCAACGACAACTTCTTGGCAATCCAGGATAACATGGTTTCACTCACACTGAGCCACTTACGACCTCACTCAACTTGTTAATTCATTGACTACTGCCTAATAACTCATGACTTTGGTAGGAAAACGCCTCTATTTATGTGTTTTACGAAAATCCAATGGGATTGCGAGATGTCGATAACCAATACAGAAACAGGGATATCATGACGTAAGCGAGATTTGTATATAGCGACATATTTGTGCGTGTATCGAAGTGGGTAATTGTTAACTACAACAATTAGCTGCGGATGAAATTTAATTTACCTGATACCAAAATGAAAAGCAGGATTAATACCATATGTTAACAAAGTTTCATTTATGTCCTTAAATAAACAAAGAAGCTACGGGGCTTAAAGGATGGGAAGAGATGGGAATGATTTGTTCATGAACAGCTAATTACTAAATATCTCATTAGATTAAGAATGTAATTCAAATTTGTTGCTATCATAGGCGGGAAGGGTTTTTAGCAAATATATTAGCGGTGTAGAATTCTAGAAATAATGAATATTAATGGTTTTATTAAATAACAAAGATCAGATCTTAGAACAAATTAGGGGAATGAATTTACTGAAAGCTCGTATACGAATACTACGCATTATCAACGCGATGAAGTCATCCTCGCAGGTGTTCAATTTCGTAATATGTTGAAATAAAGGAATTGGCGCGAGATGGAATAATGTTTGAAGTAGCAAATTAAGGTGTAACAACTTGTACAAGCTTATCAGGCCGAGAATTTTTGGCGCGTATCTCGTAGAATGGGTTATATTTAGATCTGGTTGCATTTAATTGTAAAATATATGACAAATATTGATATTAGTACAATTTACTAATAGCAATATGTATTCCGTTTTAATGTACTCTATGTATAGTCGTTCTATTAGTTCAAACGAAATATTTAATTGAATGTACTTGAAACGTCTAAACACAAAAAGAAAATAAGTAAATAAGGAGAGAAAAGGAAGGGTTTGCCCTCACGAACCCAGACATATGGTCATACCCTCATAAATACGGGCGAGGACAAGGATTGTGTTCTTTCTGTTCGTCAAATTTGTGTTCTTTCCTTCTCTCTCTTACACTAAAGATGCATGCGGGAGGATCGAAGTCTGTCATAGTACAACCATAAATCAAAAAGGCCTCTACTGTAATACATGAGAAATATAGAGGCCCTTTTTCTTTATTGACCAAATTTTCGTGCTTATTTATGTACTTTATTAAGGGGAAAAATTTCCTGGCAATATTGAACTTTGTGACTTTTGTATTTTTGGCGTTTCAAAATACGTTTCACAGTACTTCTGCTAATACCGATTTCTTCTGAAATTTGCCAGCTAAAGCAAGGCTCGCCCATTTCAACTAACGAACAAACCCTCACTTCTCTCTCCTCCCGCTCGGGATGCGTTAGAGGGATTTGAGGCTGTTCGTCTATTTGTTGGCATTTACGGCAATTCGCAAAATACCATTTAATGATCTGTATCATCTCTGCGGTTGTATAAACTAACATAATGTATTCAAAATCCACGATTTCTTGTTAGAACCTTACGAGAGCACATAAAGATAAAGAGTGCGTCAGATAGGCTACAGCAGTTGCGCGGCGTGGCTGGCCGGCGGGGATAAATGCAAGTATGCCAGATCGCGCTACGTACAATATCTCTCGCACCCTGGTGAAATGTGGACCAACGTGTATGTGTATTTCCCCTTGAATTGTTTAACATGCAAACATCTTACAAATATAAACAACATTTTTCACCCATACGATATATCAATTTGAAAGGGAGGACAAATTTGAAAGGAAGCAGGCTGTTGTGAGGTACCGCTAGGAGTGGAAATTCTCCTATTACCGTTGCTCTATTCATTGTACACACCACAATAGTCATTTTAAAATTCTGCAAATTTAAATTTAAAACTAAAAATAGTTTATTATTAAAAATATGGTTTATATGTAGTACATTAGAATAAAACCACAGATTTTTCAGTCTTGTAATGTAAATAATAGTAAAACAACAAAAAGAAAAAGAGAATTTCTGATGATGGCAATAAATTTGTTGCCGAAATGTAATTTGATTATTTTTTATTTTTAAAACTTTCTGAGCCGCGAAAACCGCTCCTACCAAGAAGTTTTTGATCTAAAACAACGTTTTATTTTAAAGTGGCGAAGAATTATCCTTTGAAGAGACGTAAGCTAAAGATTTAGACGTTCGAAGTAATGTACTGTCCAAGTACTGTTTTCGACGAGTTGCTCTCGATGAATTAACCTTGACCCGTTATCCACCATTTTGAATTAAATAATTTTTATTCAGAACATTTTTCTCTAAAATGAAAGCAAAATGGTAATCAAAAATGCTATTTCCCCGGCACACCTTGTACATGTTATTATGTTCCTCACTCCAAGAAGCTTAAAACAGGAAACTACAAAATTACTTGTACAAAGATTATTAACGTGAAATATAGCAAAAATTAAAGAAAGTCGAGGAAATCGAATAGACTTAGAGCCTCGTATCGAGTTAAAAGAACTAACGGACGTTATCTACGGATGTATTTGCGCTGTTCCAATTTAAAAACTGAGAGAATTAAAGAACTAACTCTAACGACTTCTTACTTATCTACGCTTTAAAACTTATATTTATTATTTCTACGTCTGGGTTCACGACGAAACGATGAAAATCGAAAGCGCCGCCGTCGATAGGAAATCGCTTCTCGAGAGCGAACGTTAATTAATGTTACGGTGTTACTTTTAGATAATCTCAGCAGAAAAAAGTTAGTATAACAGATTGAATCAATTGAGTTATTGTAAAACTTCGCCGAGATGGAGGAAAATCCAATATCAACGCAGTTTTATCATAGGGAAACGGGCTTTCGTCTGCTACACTAATTTCTTCTTCTTCTTCTTTTTCCTCAATACAGCGAGTCCTCTCTTCTCTCGAGCAGCGAAACTTTTCCCCGAAAAGTTTTGTTGCTGCAAATAAAAATTAAAAGCTTCTTTAACTGCAAATAGAACTCCCAACTCGACCGTTCGGGATATCTACCGAGTAATTCTGCAGATTTTGATCGTAACTGCTGTTGCTCGCTGCTGCTATCCGTGCTATCTTTAACGTTTTGCGTTTGTAACAATTTGGAGTTCGTAAAAGGAAGAATAAGGCTAGCAAGGGATGATACAAGAATAATAGAAATTAATTTAATTGTGCCCGCTTAGAAATCCAGGGTTCCGTCTTTACTTTTCCGTTTTTCTTTTCTAATTTAAATTATACTGACAATGTACTGCAATTTTACACGAAAGACATTGATTTATTGGTTGCAGTTATTATAATTAGTTTGTAATATTGAATAAAAAAAAAACAATCGCACTTTTACAAACACTTTATTACGTTGGCACCAAGATCAAGAAAGCCAGTTATGGAGGATGATCTGAGAAGTACCCCTGTTTGGAGACAGATGGCACTTTGTGTCAAAATCTGCATTACCGACTGTGAGTACTATTCTTTAGTCAACGTCTGTCAAAATTTCGGAGAGATTCATCGGAATAGTGTTGTTTTGAAAGCTATTGAAAGTAAGTTAGGTATTTGTGGAATCTCGGAAAGAGAGCAATACCGGTTACTGATTCGATTTCTTTTTTTTGGGTGAAAAACGTGTGCAGAAGTCAGAGAGAAGTTGGATGCAGTTTATAAGGACCACATACCTTCGATGACTACCATCAGATATTGGTTCAATGAATTTAAGCATGCCTTTGATGAGGAGCGGTCACGTCGCCCCATTGTGGTGACCACGGACGTTATGGTCAATAATGTTCATGACATCATGTTAGCAGACCGCCAGAATTAGAGATATGGTAAACATCTCAATTGAACGTGACGTGTGCAAAACATCCTTCATGAAGAATTGAGCATGGGAAAACTATCGGCGAGATGGATGCCGCGTCTGCTGACGATTGATCAAAAGCGGCATCGCGCGATAACTTCAGAGCAATATTTGGACATGTTTAAGTGCGATACGAGTGCGTTTCTGCAGCGCTATGTGACTGTAGATGAGTCATGGATACATCACTACATGCCAAAAACCAAGGGTCAGTCGGCAAATTTGGTTTTTCCCGACGAATGTGCATCAAAGAAACGATTCTATCAGTAGGAAAAGTTATGGTAACAATTTTTTGAGAACCCCGGTAGTACAATAGCTGTAAGTTCCCAAAAGTGTCAATGTGCTCTACAACTGTATTAAACAAAGGTAGGTGTACCTTTGGCAATGCACTTGGTTCAGCGAGCCACAAGCTTCCGTATGCCTTCCTAGTAGAAGGTTTTCGGTTAGTCGTGAAGCCACTTTTGCACCGCATCCCGAACGTCTGTGTCTGAGGCAAATCGATGACCTCTCAAAGCTTCCTTGAGCGGTCCAAAGAGATGAAAGCCTGAGGGATCGAGATCAGGGCTGTAGGGAGGGTGTACTAGGGTCTCAAAGCTTAACCTGTTGATAGTTTCTATGGTGTTATGGGTCGTGTGCGGGCGGACGTTGTCTTGCAACAATAAAACTTTCTTTGAGAGTAGACCACGGCGTTTGTTTCGAATTGCTGGTTTCGGCTTATTTGCCAACAAATCACTGTACCTCGCACTATTTATGGTAGTCCTCCTGTCCGAGTAGTCATCCAGTAGAGGGTCTTTTCCGTCCCTAAACTCGGCTAGCATCACCTTCCCAGCCGATGGCGAGGTTCGTCCAGCTCCCTTTTTTTGTGTTACGCTCGTGTGGCCGCTTTGAAACATTTCGATCCACAAAAAAACGCTTTTACGAGATAAAGCATATTGTGACAAAAGCCTCTGGTGAATTTCAGCACCTTTCACACCCTCTAACCACAAAAATCGGGTCACTGCTCGTTGTTCTTCTTTGGTGCAAACTAATAGCGGAGCTGACATGCCCCACACACAGGCGCCAACTCAACGCATGCGCAAGCCACTACGATAACCTTCAAAGCTTGTTATGGCGAAAGTGTAGATAATATTTGACTTACCCTCGTATTACTTGTTGAGGTCATCAGGCATGTAAAGTGTTACAGCGGAGATAAGATCTTTCCTTACAGGGTCTTCTTTCTTTTAAAGGATTGAGCTATTTGCCTTTCACCCTCCCGTCTGCAAGTGAGGAGCTCCATTCCCTCTGCTGAAGAAACCTCTTTTATATTTACGTCTCATGTAAGTTCATTGATGAATTAATCTTCATGGAATGTTCCAATATCAGTCAAGCCGTTCTTCCTACTTTTAGGAAACTGGGATGCGTCGAATCCTGACTTTGAACGACGGATGATCCTGGGGCTCGACGATGTTCGCCACCAGAGAATGTTTGGACTCAGCTGCGCGTTTCAACGTTTTTGAAGCAAGGTTTCTTAGCACTGAATTAATTGTGAGTAATTGAAGATCTTCACGGAGCTTACGGACGTACCAGGGTACGTCCGCAATGGTGCTCATTACTTGACTTTGAATTCGTTCCAACCCCTTAAGATGTCCGCAGGTGGAGTCCATGCCAGCGCACCATAAGTAATTGTTGCTCTTAATGTGCTAGTGTAAGTTTATTAATCTTTTGAGTCGCAGATCCAACGAGGCCGTCCTCTTCAGCAGTGGCAGTAGATGGTCCTTCGCCCCAGCGAATCTGTCTCTAATATAAGAGAAATGTTTCTTCCAGGTTAGGTGTTTATCGATAATTAGGCCTAAATACTTTACAACTTTTACTTTCATTACATTCACTACTATCAATCAAAATTTTGTTGAGAAAGGACAGAGATATTGGAAGATTAATTTTTACGCGTCTATCCAGTGGTATAGCGTCCGCAAATATCCCGTATCTCGCTTGGAAAATACGCAATTGTTACAAATTATTTCATTTTACGTGAAATTGCGCTAAATAACCTCACCGCACGCCGCCCGTACTGCGTTTGGCGGGTTAATTTGCCAGCATTAACCAGGCGGCGGGATTGGCCACGAACAAAAAAAAAAAACATGGAAAAAAGAAGGAAAATAAAGCGGCTAATTGAAATTTATTTGTCCGTAATATCTCGGTGCGTGTTATATTAGCGATTTAATCCCGTGTAAATTAAAATAAATATTATGAATAATAATGTTAAACTGCGATCATTTTCAGCTTTTGTAAATTCGGTTGGTGACAGTATATGCGCCATTTATGTATATAAGAGCATATGCGGCACACACGTTGGTGTCGATCGATTTCTATTTCAATATTTTAAAATAATTGGAGATAATTTTAATTCGAGATACTATTGTTACGGTAGGATGTCGATAATGAAACAAAATATGATACAATAAAATGTAATATTTCATCTAAAATAGCGCAGCAAACACGGAAAATAATTAATAAATCGAAAATACATATAATTAGCGATAGACATATTGTAGTTATAATAAAAAGGGTATTGTTTGCATTTCATAAAATACTCCAATATTTTGTATACAAAACGAAAATGAGCGCTTCGAAAACAGGCGCTGCATAGCTAGGATGGGGCTGCCTTGCTACAACAATTCCAAGCAGATTTCTTTTTAATTTCCAAACAATTTAAGTTGACAGTTCCGCCAATAAAGATCATATTCGTTTCATATCATTATGTGCAGTTTTTTCCTAGAACTAATAACCTAAATTCACGCGACATTTAAAAATTCCTATTTGAGATTAGATTAGAGACGGAAAGAGGGCAATATTCATAACGATTTCGCCAAGAATAGCAAAAGTAAGGCTTACCCACCAACAAAATGGATATGGAGATACCTGCAGAGCTACTAATAGTATCCCAATACGTAAAACATAGATCAATTTTGCAAATATGTGCTAAAATACTCCAGATACGACAAAACACATATCACGGTATGCGTCACAAGAGTGCAAAAGCTGCCCATAAAATGGCATTATTGTATCAATTCTTAACTTGATACATGAAGATACATATTTACGAGGGATGATCGTAAAATAAGTTTCCCAAAGCCCTACAGCAGCAATAAAACGTGCTAGGCGAAATCCGACAACATTGGCGTGTGCAGCAGCTCTCCCACTCGATATACGTACCACTCCCGTCTCGCTACGCCGCTCAGTGTGAAATTCGCGCTGTGATACGTGGTTTAAACGCCAAAGGGGTTTCACCCATAGACATTCATCATCAATTAACCGAAGTTTATGGAGAAAAGTGTATAGCTGTTCAACACGTCCGCAAATGGTGTAGGGAACTCACTGGAAGTCGGACGGAAATTCACGATGAAGAGCGGAGCGAAAGACCATCAGTTTCAGAGGAAATCGTTGAAAACGTCGAGAGCATACTGCTTGAAGATCGAAGGGTGACCATTCGTCAACTCGCTCTTCGGATTCCTGAGATTTCCAACACAACAATTGAAAAGATTTTGACTGGCGGCAAAATTTTACAACATGGGTATACAGAAGTTGGAACACCGTCTGCAAAAATGCTTGGATAGAAATGGCGATTATGTCGAAAAATAGCTCAAGTTTTTACCTTTAAAACGATGTGTAATGTTAAGGAAATAAAGAATGCTGTCTATTTTTAAAAATATGGGAACCTTATTTTACGATCATCCCTCGTACATTGGGCATATCTTTTACCTGACCGGCGCTACAGTCTTACTCTTCCATCACCTGGCCGGAGACAAAATCTGGACTCATTACTGAAGATCACCTGACTCCAATTCCTTATAGACCAACGTCGGTGATTTCGAGCAAAAGCTTTACGAGCTACTTTGTATTGCCTGGTTAACAATGGACCTTTGGCAGGTATACGCGTAACCGTTCCTGATTCTCTGATCCTTCGTTTTACGTTTTTTGCGCTTAATGGGTATTTGATAGTTCAAATATACCTTTGTTTCGGTTAGACTGCACCCATGTCTGCAAATCGCGATAAAAGCACCATTTCAAGATGCTCAATTTTTGACTTTGATGTTAATGCTCTTTAGTTGGCATTCTGGTAAATGTTATTCAGTTTTTCCTATTTTATACTTCTGAAATGTTTAAAAAGATCAATTTTTTGCGCACTACAATATACAATTGTTGGATAATATAGTGAAATATTAATTTGTGAGCTATGTTAAAACAAACATTGAAAATTATAACAATCTTCATCAAAAAGACTTTACTGAGAAACATTTTTTATTACAACTTAATATAGTGAATTTGAGTGATAGGATCAGGAAATCATATTCTTCCTCGGTAAAAGTAGTAATTCCATTTGTGATTTCGAACGGTATTTCCCTGTGTTACGTCGTTGTATGCTTCGTTATAGCGAAATCGTTTTTCAAAAGTACGAGAGATAATCATCAACAGCAACAACAACATAGCAAGCAAAAAAAAACAAACAGCGCTTCTAATTATCGCCGAAAGTTATCATCCCCCTCCCCTAGGCTACGATAGAGACGCCCCCAGAAAACTAGATTTGTTCCGCTATAATTTGCACTCTTTAATATCTTGATTATGCCTTCTATGTCGGTTGTATGTACCACGGTTACCAGGTTTCATTTTTATTTTACCGGCATTCATTTTACCGGGTAGTCCATTACATTTCGTCCTTCTCCCATTCCAATCCGAAGTTGTTTCAAATTCTTTTTTGTTTGGCTGATATTTTTACATATATCATACGTGCATGTCCGATTCGCTTTTTTTGTTGTTATTGTTGTTTTTTTATTCCCACCTGAAATATGCGAACTTTTTCGCCATCGCCGCCACCGTAGGCGATGTTTCATATTTTTACCACGAGATGGAGGGGCGTTTGCTATATAATTTTCCGTATTTTTACAATAACATATATATTGGTACACAAACGCTTCGTGATATATTCAATTCAAAAGTATTACTAACTTTTGTTTTTTAGAGAAATAAAGAAAGAAGCAGTGATTTCTGTTGTATCAGGTGGTATTTAAAAATTGCAGAGATAACCAAAACTGAAGAATATCAGGACTTCATTCACCTTCGTTACCTTCAAGGTAATTCCCGTGGAAGCGTAAACGCCATGAGGAATTGACGGGCTTTGTTTGGCCAAGGTGAAGATGGGCTCTTGCATGGTGACAATTGTTCTTTTGTTTCAGAATCATAGCAGTAAGTAGCTTTCGTCACCTGTGACGACCTTACAAATACAATTTGGTTCAACTCGAAGCTGTCTTTTCAATTCTTTGTATTCAATTCCTCCGACAAAATCAGTTAATAGGGGCCATAAGATAATTCCACACTCTGCCTGCGATTATTCAGAACTGCATTCTGGTGTAATACCGGTTGATGGTGGTCGTGAATGTTCATCGTCATCAATTGATGTTCGGCCATTTTTAAAACGTTTAAACTAGTTATAAGTTTATTGCTGTAGTTGTTTTTGTTTGTGGAACTACAGAGCAGCATTAGCTAAGAAAGTCAACTGGATCCACAAGGTACAACGAATAAAACTACATGAAAACGAAGGTAAAGAACAGAGAGACATATTTCACATCACGCAGTCGTGATGGCTTACAACGCGACACGCAGGTAGACTATCGATAATACGAGACCAACAAAGAAATAGACAACGAGAAATACACAGCATCATCCCCAAATGCTAACATTTTGTGTGTTGATGCGGCATTACTGAATATAAAATAAAACTTGATACAGAAACGCTTTCCCTCAGCTCGCCCATTGAAAAATCTTTAACGTAAGCAGGCACAGCAATGAAAAATTGTTGTGCGTAATTCAAATTTCGGGAACTTTTGGGGTACTACCTTCTATTGCGATTTGTTTCAGAGATGTCAAAGTATCATCTGACCTAAATTTCTTTCAAGCAAATTATAGCTTGAGGTTGTATAATACTTGAAAACTTCTTGAAAAATGTTATTCTTAAGCCGCATAGAATTTTCTCGATACGGTAGAATCTTCTTCCAAGTGTGACGAACCGTTAACCATCCGCAGAAATTTAAAGACTCCTAGGCTAAAGGAAAGAACTTTTATTTTGTAAATTAATTTTGGAAAACCCTGCACATTATTTTTGAACATCAGTGTATATTTTTCACTAATGAAACCGATCGAAGTTGTATAACGATGTGACTTAACGAATGTTTTATTTGTACGCGTCACGTACAAGGCCACAGTTCGACAGACTCTTGTGTGACAAGTCGGCGACTAAGCGGACTAGAATAGGCTAAGCAATAGTTTTACCTCTGCCTGGCAAGTCGGCATACAAGCGGACTACAACAGGCTGAGTAGAGTCCGGGAAATATTCCTCGGGTAGTCGGATGTGCGCCGGCAACCTTGGAATATTTTCTAAGTCCGAGAAGTATCCCGGAAGCAGTCAGCTTCGGCCGACAACTTTGGAATATTTTTTCAATCACACCCGTAGAAGCAGCCGTCAGCTGTTTGGTAGATTCCGCCGCGAGAAAGACCGTCGTTTAAATTATTCAAGTCACACATTACACCAAGACCCGTTGCAAAGACTTGATTTATTTTGACTTAGAGAATCTAAAGCCATAAATTAACTTTTGCCAATACCTATAACAAACGTTTGACTGTGTGAGATAAATAGTTTAAGCAGACACATATCGAGACTGTGGGATAAAGAGTTTGGTTGACAATTGCCCTGCACACCCTCCAGTGAAAGATTTGTGTAATATTAAATTGGTATTTATGCCACTAAACTTCAGCCTATGGACTGGGGAATAGTACACGCATTTAAAAGCTACTGTCGACATTTTTTTATTATAAACTTAATTAATTCAATTGACGAAGGTAAATCTAGGTCTATAAATTCACTGGATGCAATAAATTTTGGTCATGAAGCACGGAAACCATCAGTAATTGCTTCAAACATGCTGGTTTCTGTACTTCTTTTGATGTTTGACTCTGATGACGAATCTTTAACAACTATTGATTTGTCTGTCGTTGATAATGAAGTCGTAAAAGTGTTATTCGGGATATCAATTTTAAGGAATTTGTGCATGTAGATGATCAAGTTGTGACGATGACATAATCAACAGCGTACTCAATGAATCTGTAGACGATTTCAGTAGTGATGAAGGTAACACATGCGAAGATATGCCAATCCCTACTAATCAAGAAGCGCTGCAATGTGTTACGAAAGATGCCTTAGATATATTCGCGAACATTGAGACTTTTTAAATCAGTAACTAATACCTGTAATATTGAAATATATGTATGCAGTATTTCTCAAAATTTGTACTCTTATATAAATAAATATCGTTTGAATGATGTAGTTATCACAATTTTTTTAATTTGTCAAATCTATTTCATCCGTTTTGTTTATTACGAACTCCGCATATAACGAACTGAATTTCTCGACCCCTTGCGGTTCGTTATATCTGGGACCTTCTACAGGCTTCTACAGGCCCACAAGTACGATCACTAATGGCTGATGAATATTTTGAAGGAATATTAAATCCACTGGAAAACGCAAAAAACTATCGGGGTATAGTGGCTGATCTTCTGAATTCATATAAAGCAATAGAATGCAACGTGTCTTTAAAAATTCACTCCTTAGACCCTCACTTAAATTTTTTCCTGGAGAATCTTGGATCTGTCACTAACGAGCACGGTGAACTTTTGCATCAGCAAATTTCTACGTTGGAGAAAAGGTACCAAGGCAAATGGAGTTCTAACATGCTGACTGACTATCGTTGGACCAAGATGAGAAATGTTCCAAATGCAGAATATTCCCAAAAATCTACCACTTTCGAAGTAAGCCAGAATGAGGAGTATATCATTTTAAGTTAGATAGCTAGTTACTATTTTTATAAAAGTTTCTAACGAATATCACAAAAAAATTCTGGGAAAAATCCGAAAGTATATTGATTTCAGCATGAAAAGTATTTCTAGATTCCATTACTTTTGTTTTTGTGAAAGAAAAAAAAAAGATTTACTTTTTATCAACCAGTGATCGGCAATATTTCAATAGATTTAAACAATCTGGTAGAGTCAGATGTAATACCATGTGAAATCTCGGATCACGACATAATTTATTGTCGTTTATCGCATGTGGTTCCGTGTCGTGAACCTAGGTTTGTAACATACCGATATTATTCATTGTTTGATCACGCTTAATTTATAATTGATCTACAGTCGATACTCTTCGATATCGTCTTGAATATGAAAATCAATGATAAAATTAATGTTTTTAACGACGTAGTTCTATCTCTGTTTAATGTCCACGCTCCAGTCAAAACTGCAAAAATTACTATGCCGAGGACTCCTTGGGTCACAACTAATATAAAACTGCTTCAAAAATTAAAAGATAAAGCAAAGAAAAAGTACAAAGCTACGGGCTGTAAAACTCATTTTAACTACGAGGGTAAGTCAAAAATTACTTACACTTTTTGTTCTACAACTGTATTAAACAAAGATAGGTGTACAACAGATACATTATTTTTCGATATAGTCTCCACCTTTAGCAATGCACTTGGTCCAGCGAGCCACAAGCTTCCGTATGCCTTCCTGGTAGAAGGTTTTCGGTTGGTCGTGAAGCCACTTTCGCACCGCATCCCGAACGTCTCTCTGAGGCAAATCGACGACCTTTCAAAGCTTCCTTGAGCGATCCAAAGAGATGAAAGTCTATGGTAACTCGCCTATTTGCTGTAACCATTTCTCGAGCTCTCTGAATATCGTCGTCAGTGGTCGAGGTTGACGGCCGTGTAGTTCCCTCTTTTTGTGTTTCGCCCGTGCTGCCACTTTGAAACATTTCGATTCACAAAAAAACGCTTTTACGAGATAAAGCACTGTCCCTGTATTGCGACAAAAGTCTCCGGTGAATTTCAGCACCTTTCACACCCTATGACCACAAAAATCGGATCACTGCTTGTTCCTCTTTGGTGCAAACTAATAGCGGAGCTAACATGCTTATGCTATCACAGAGGCGCCAACTCAACGCACGCACAAGCGGCCGCCACTACGATAACCTCCAAAGCTTGTTATGGCGAAAGTGTAGATAATATTTGACTTACCCTCGTATTACAAGCAATTAAGGAACTATACAACATCTGCTACTCGTCGCGCTTATTTTCAACATTTATTGGCTTCTCTAGACAGTCGCCGGTGGGCTGAAATCAAAAAACTTTAAAAATCCAATAAGAAAGTAATGTCCATCCCCGCCGACTTGAGCTATGCCAATAAAATCAATAACACCTTTATCGATAGTGTTCCAAACGTCTTGGATGATTTCTCTACGATTACTGGGATGTATCGAGCCTCTATTGTCAATAACTTAAAGTCTACATTTCACTTCCATACCGTCGACGAAGCCACCCTCAGCAATTACATTTACGAAATTAAAAGCACAGCTTATGGCCATGATTGTATTAATAACATAACGCTAAAGCTATTGATCCCCTACATGCTACCATTTATCGCACATATTTTAAACTCCTGTATGTTAGAAAATGTCTACCCAGATGATTGGAAAACTTCTGTCGTCCTCCCATTTCCTAAAAAAGCAAAAATTGCATCTTTCACCGATTTACGACCAATCAGTCTGTTACCTACAATTAGCAAAGTTCTAGAGAAAATTCTTCATGGCCAAATCAATGAACATCTGTGTACGCACAACATTTTACCATCTTGTCAGACAGGCTTCAGACCTAATTACAGTTGTACTGCTACATTGTTGAAGGTTACGGATAACATCCTCTCAGCTATAGATAAAGGGGATTTAACTCTTTTGGTTTTATTAGATTATAGTAGAGCGTTTGATACTATAAATTATGACATTCTTCTCAGTATTCTCCAGCATGTCGGATTTGGTAATCCTGCTCTTGCGTTGATCTATCTAGTTAACAGATCTCAGTTCGTGAAAACCCCGTCTGGATGTTCTTCGTTGCGGCGACTCGGTAAAGGCCTTGCGCAAGGCTCCATACTGAGCCCATTATTATTCTCTATCTATACTACGTACTTACCTTCCCATGTCTTACATTTCAATGTTCAACTGGACGCAGACAACACATAGATTTATAAAAGCTTCCCAATAATCGATGTAAATCAGCAGTGAATCAGATTAATCGTGATCTGATGGAGATCAGTAGATTTTCCAAACATCCTGCAAGTAAATCCATATAAATCTATAGAAATTCTGTTCGGACGACTCAAGGATGTTTATTTTGTTAGCGGACAGATTGTCTTAACACTAGACAATCACACTATCTCGCTTGTTACTAGGGTCAAAAACATAGGTCTTACGCTCGATAATTCTCCTAGATTTAAAGATCATATTTCAAAGATTATAAGCAGTGCTTATTTAAAGCTAAAAACATTGTTTCCATATCGTTCCACTTTTAATCGGGGGATTAAGGCTATGTTGTGCGGGACCCTTGTTTTGTCTTTATTGAATTATGGCTTGCCTGTGTACGGCTCCTGCTTGATCTCTGTTGGTTGAATATGGGTAAACGCAAAATCTATCATTCCCTTGCTTTATATCATAAGACCATCATAACACACCCCCTATCTTTTAAGTCAAATTCGGTTCCGGGCAAACATTCATAACATCAATACACGCAACAAAAACCTCATAACACCGCCACCACACCACACCTTCTTATTTGAACGTTCTTTCAGTTATGGCATTTACGTTTCATTATACAATCCCTTACCGAATTAATTGAAAACCTTGTCCTTGGCAATGTTTAAGCGTGCACAACGTAATTATATTTCTGCTAATTAATGATTTTGTTGAAATTGTAGTACACTTCTATAGATTACGTTATATGAAATAACAGTTCTATACGTCAGGTCTCATGTTTCTTGCCCTTGTATGTCGCAGAATACTTAGTATTTCAGTTAATATATGCATACACTTCTTTTATTTTTTACTTGAAGTATTGTGGTGCTCGTGGAAGGGCAAGCAACGGTGTCCTCAACACCGCTTTCCTGATATCAGCTCCATTGGTTTTTTTCCGAAGCTTATTATTAGTTAGAGTTCTAAACATGTAGTTTGTTGTGGCTACTGAAAAAATAAATAATATTGTTATTATTATTATTATCTCGCATAACTCTTAGAGAATAAGAACTTAAGTACGTTTTAGTTGGCGTTTCATAAAAGTCATGGTAGGATGATTTAATAACGAAATTCTACAAAAGATTCGTATCAATTTTAAGCTCTCGTATATCAGATAATTTCGTTTTATGCCGAAGAAACCTTCTAAAAAGCGGTCTGAGTAAAATAAAGGCAAATACACCGACGCGATAGCGCCATTATAAGTTCTAGAGCGTATGGAAACGTAGTAATAAGGTCCTTATCACAATACACCTGCTCGCACCAAGGCCGTGAAGTATGTATAACGTTCGTTTGTGAAAAGGGAAAGAAGTGAACGAAATAGCTGAAGAGAAGCTTTCGTGGCGAAGGAAGACAACTTTTTCACAACGACGAAGACGATGCCCTTTTTTCTTCAAGCGGAGAGCCGTAGCGCGGTTTTACAAATTGGATGGGATAGTGCCCCAACGCTCCTTCTCGGAATCTTTTCAAATTCGAGCTTAACCGAACAAAGTGTTTTGTTGTTGTTAATCGAATACACTGGCTTTTGTACACGGTCGTATACGAAATATAAAGTTACCGCTTTCGCCGTGTTGAATATCACGCTTTTTTCGCTCTGCCTCTAAAAAGCTTCTCCCTTTTCGACTAACAGGCGAGTGTATTTAGATAGGAGAAGAAAGACGCTTGAAAGATAAGAATATTAAATGGCCAAGGCGAAGATTATTCTTGGCGAACGTTTAGCGGTGTTGAAAATGTGGGAATCGTGCAGATGGTTTTGGTTTTTTCTTGGGTATTCTCTTTTATAAACATAAATCTTTCGAAAATTAACAGCTTACCTAAGGCGGTTTTTTTTTTAATTATACCAACTTTCTTTACAAAACCGAAATCCTTTAAATATACAGCTAACTCTGGTTAATTTGGAAATGATTTTTGCTTTCTTATATAGTGAGGTCCTACTTTTGAACAACAATTGTTGTACAATTTGTTGCGCAACTATAGGAAATAAGGTGATAATTGTTGCCAGATTTAAATAATAGTAAAATTGATCCAGCAATTTTGCATGGTTCGTGCTGAAGCCATCATAAAAGCAACAACACAAAAAGGCCTAAAAAACAGACATATTGTCTATCAAAAACTAACAAATTTAAACATAGCTTCCATAATTAATTAATTGCAATAAAGTTCGATACAGTAAAGAAGTAACAACAAGTTAAAATGAGAAAAATTAATAACGAGAACGAAGAAGGAACGAAGGATATAATAACAATAAACAACAAGAATAATTTACGCTTTTCTAAGTGAGAATGTCAATCTGGATTCAGACCACACTACAGCTATGCCACTGCTTTGTCAACTGTTATTGATGGTGTTCGTGCTGCCATTAATTCTGGTAAAATCACAGCTCCTATTTTGCTCGATTATTCACGCGCCTTTGATACTATTAAGCATCACCTACTCATTTCCATTTTAAGATCCCTGTTTTGCTGATGAAGTGGCTTTATTAATTGAAAATTATTTGGCCTTTCAATGTCAAGAGGTCATTTTAAATACTAAACCTTCAAATACACTTCCAGTGTACAATGGTGTCTTCCAAGGCTCCGTTTTTGGTCCACTTTTTTACACTAAAAACGACTAATTGCGGTTAAGTCATTTATTATGAGTCGTTTAAAACCGTGAAAATATATAGGGTGTTCTGTTTAAAATAAGAAAGTTGACGTCACTTCCGGTGGCAACGGAAATAGAATTGAATTGCCGATAACGGCAAAAGTTAGTTAATAAAAAAGTTAGCATAAGAGGGGACATACTTAAGAGTTTTTGTTAATTTAGCAACTCTATGTACGAGAATAATAAGCGCCGTCACTGTTATTGCAAAAACTTTTCACCACTTCGAATTTTCTTCTTACCGTAAGCTTCTATCGATTTTAGAAAGAAAAATGGCGGAATTCGTGCAAATATCTGAATTGCGTTCACAAATCGTATCGAACGCATTTTAACTTCTATACCAAGATTAATGCAATCGACATAGGCATCTATATTGACCGCACGGTCCCAGATAATAGCAACATTAGCCGATACCGTGTGAGGCCACTGAAACCGACCGACATCGAGCGCTGCCGCTCGTCTGCGGCAACGGTTACGGCGGCGGTCACGAGCGATCGCCGTGGGAATATATGGCGGCCATTTGCGGAATGAAGCGCCTCTACAAATAAAAATGTTATTCTCCGGTGCGCAATAAATTATGATGAATAGGCTTGTTACAGCGTCCGCGAGTTCGTAGCGAACCGAACGTGCATAAGCGCCGTGTCGGTGTGCCTCCCGATCGAAAAACGACCTCCGAGGTATAGGTTTCGATTTTTCCGATGACGATCCTCGGTTGCGAATATTTCATATAATATTTATAATATCGTATGATACTTTGTGAGGGTATCCGGCAGGCGGGAGTCGCCCTGAAAGTGATAAATAAAATCCGGGGATGTCAATGAGATCCAAAGATATGTTATCTATGTAATACTTGTGAATAGTGTTTGGTTTCTTGGGTATCAGACATTCGGTGTATTGTAAGAAGATATCAGATTATCTGTTTGTATTTTGTTTATCTATCAAATTGTTTGGTTTAGAAAAGCAAACAAATTCTATGTTTTTAAGTGGATAAATTCAAAGAAATGTGAAAATTCTGAACAAAAAAGGAATCTAGAAAGGCAGTTTCACTGATTGATATTATCTGGCGTTGTAAATGTATCTGAAGAGCATGTTAAGTGTACTATGCTCTAGTGAGGAAATCAACTGTATTGTGTATAAATTGCATTAAAATCCTCGCACTTCTTTTCCTTTTTCTGCTGCGCAATACTTAAAAGCTAAAGCAGGTAACCACACATTCCATTCTCTATTAAGCTATGGCGTGCTTTTCTGGGGATTGATAGCCGAAGCGAATCAGATATTCCTTCTTAAAAAAAAGCGGTGCGGACGTTGTACAACCTTATATACATTACAACATGTAGAGGCCATTTTAAAACAGAAGAAATACTTACGTTAGCCTCATTATTAGAGTTTGTTAAAAAGGTGGTACCGGATGGCGGTAGCGGCGTGAGTAAGGGTAATTTTCAACTCGTAGTCGATCTCGACAGTACCGCGAGAGAGTTCAAAGCGACAGTACGCTGCACGCCAAATAAGTACGCGGAGATGGGACGCCCAAAGGGTGTAACGTTCCCTTAGAATGTGAATAAATATCTCAGGCATTTCCCTGGATTAGAATATAGAAATCCGCATATTTATTGCACAATATGTGATGGTCTACCAGCTTCATTGTTGTTATCCAGTAAAAGGATTCAGAAAATTAATGCAGAAACTGTTGTCAAGATAATAAAAGATTCGTTCAGAGAATTTTGTACCACAGGAACTCAAGTCACAATGTTCGTTACTGACGGAGCCGCAACAATGCTGAGAGTTGGTAGGATGTTGAAAATATGCTTTCCGACTCATCTTTACATAACATGCCTCATATACGCATGTCACCTCGTAGCAGAAACCATTCGAAAGAAGTATCCGATGGTGGATAAGTTAATAGCATCCACCAAAAAGGTGTTCATCAAATCTCCCAAACACATCCGTGTATTCAAACAATTGTTTCCGAAATTACCACCACCACCTCAGCATGTAATAACGCGATGGGGAACATGGCTCCAGGCAGGCATGTCATCTTGAAACTTGATTCAAATGATTCTGCGGCAGCAACTTTTTTCCAATTCGTACGTTCAACAACAAATAGATGAAATTTTCATGAACTATTCTGAAGTTGCACAAGCTATTGAGCAATTAGAAAACACTTATCACTTATATGTCACTTATCTGCACGAGACGCATTAAATTGCATAAACAATTTACAAGCCGCTCTAGAAAACTTGACGAATACTGTAGGAGTTGAAGTTGCTCAAAAATTTAATTTTAACGAAAAATCCCGATTTACAAAAGGTTCGGCCTATAACTGAAAATCAAGAGTGCCCAGATGAGGAAAAGGAATATCTGACATTTGAAAATCTTACTTCATTGGATGTCGAACGATCATTTTCGAAGTATACGACAACGTATTCATAACACCGTCGACGGCTGAATGAATCGACAATGGAAGCGTTGCTGATGTTGCAACTCTACGCAGCTTACCAGGGCGGTTGGCAATTGCCACAGTAGACATCAAGACGGCAGCAAAAGGTAACAATATTATTTTTCACTAATATTGTATATTACGTACCTCCTTTTATGCGGTGCGCCACTGCCGGTACCACTTTTTTAACAAACTCTACTGATTACATCCAATCAAGATAAGTCTGACCGTAGGACATGATTGCAATTTCTATACATGTCAAGGTCAATGTTATTGAGTCCGCCTTGCTTCTGCAATTTTCTCCAATGCACGAAAACCTTCTTTTGAGTGGCAACGCAACCAAATTTATATCACTCCAATTCAAAGCTCAATCTGAATTGCTTGGTGTTAATATAAAAGGTCAATGTGAATTATCTTTTGGGACAACTTGAAGGAAAAATGAAGAATACCCTCACTGAAGAGATCTAAATGTTACTTTCTTTCTTTGATTATCGTAGTTAGTTATCTAAAAAATTTAAAACAAGCGCACCAAAATTTCACCAACTGCTTTATTTATCTTTAACCTAAACTCTGAAGGCGTCATGTTTTCTTTGTTTCCTAAGTTTGCACATGAAAACGTAAACGCGTTAGTGCTTGCATCTCTTCAGAATTTCATGTTTTGCAAGAGTTTTACGATCAAAAACATCATTTCAACTCTAAAGCTCCGAAACGTACGACCCGTATACACAACTACAAACATTATACGCGCCATAAATCCCTAATCTAACTCGTGCATTTTTATCTTATTAACACCGCGAACCATATGCACCCGCACCTACGAGCGAATGCGTCTCTGCGCATTTTATACATACATGCATATGCAAATTCGGATCCCGCTCGAATTAAAACCCGTTTAACGTCTTTTTTTGTCTGGCCCTCTTTTTCTGGCTTGCTCTTTTCCTATCGGAATTGTGAGTTTATGTGTGAGTATGTGTACGTCATGGCGATACGCCAAACAACACGCGAATCAAACTTAAATTAGAGTTTTATCTACGCGCAAACGAATGCGAAAAAATAGTGGGCTGCGACACGATCATCGAGGGATTTAGAGGAATGCAACCGTTCTGATTGCGCTCTCGTTTGTTCGAGCGCAAAAAATTAACCCTACGGTTTAAATGTCTCCGTATTTTTGCCGTGTGTCCGTGTACAACGATCGCTGTTTCGAATTGAACGAGTGATTTATAATAGATATGTAAAAAAAAATACATAAATTCTGTGTAAACATGAAAAGGTGATTTGATTGATGGAAGTAAAACTTTTAGTCTTTTAGTAGAATCGTTCCTTTTTTGCGACAAGGAGATGAAATGAAGGAAAACACTCAATTAAAAACAATTTCGAAGTTAGACAAAATTGCTCTTCGTGTTGCAATACAACATTTAGTATTGAAAAAGAAGATAAATATGTATAACTGAGACTTTAGCCTTTATGGTGAAATTGTATTGAAATCGTGCGAAAAGTGACGTAGCAGTTTCCTGGCCAAAAAGCTCAAATAATAATAATAATAATAAATTTGTTTATTTGCCCTTGTATTTCACAAATAAAGCAATGAATTCTGCTTAAATTAGTTGTCAAATTTAATTCTGGATACAGATACGGATGGTAAATTAACGAAATATGTATGAAAAAATTATACATCCTTTGAAGTAATTCTTTAATTTATCTTTCCCTTTTGTTAAACTTTTATTGTGTTAAATAATTTTCTATAACATTGTATATTGCCTTTGAGCAACAGTGTATATGTCTTACTAATCAATCAAACTGGAACTTGTGTAACGATGTGTTTTAAGACTGTTTTGCTTGTATGCGCCACGTACAAGGTCGCGTTACGTCACGCAGAATTTGGGTATATAAACCCCTCAGATTTTTCATTTCAGAGAACTTCTGCGTGGCAGGTCGGCATTTTAAAGCAGGTTAGAAGCTGAGCAGTAGAAGTTTACCTCTGCGTGGCAAGTCGGCATTTTAAGGCAGTTTAAAAGCTGAGCGAAGTGCAAGATATATCCTGCAGGTAGTCGACTTAAAGCAGGCAACTGTTAAATGTTAATTCAGATTCCACGAACTATCCCATAGGCTGTCGGGATATGCAGGCAACTGTGGAATATTTCTAACAGCCTTGTTTTAATAGGCGTCGCCACGAAAAACACCGTCGATAGAAAACGTTTAAGTCCACGTTTTGTCTTGTACCGTTTCCTCCCTTGTAAATATTTGATAAATTATCTTAGAAAACATTTGAAACCGGATACCGACACATACCGTTACACCGCTTGTAAATACTTTAAGAATTTAACATTTCCTTTTGTAAACACCGTATGTTTGTCACCGTAATAGAGTTTACCTTATTTTCTTTTCTTTTCGAGTTCCACTTGTTTCTTTATTTGTTAATTGTAATAATTCTTTTGACTTGAAACTTTGTGAATTTCCGCAATCAACATAATTAATTAACACCCACCTAGTGATTGGTTATTTAAATAACCTAAACATTCTAACAGTTTTCAAAATTTTTCCGCTTGGCGACATCTATGAGCAAGATATGCAACTACCTTCATCTATATTGTTGAGGTCGTTAATATTAATTCCTGTCAGCGTTTGGTAAAAGACGAATACTTTTCAAATTGAAAAAAATAAATAATGGAAAAGCGATTTATTTTCATCTTTCAAACAAGTGTACAACTGAATCTTCAGTAGAAGTACATGGGAATTTTATAAATCATTATAGAGTGAAACAAACCTGATGCGTGTAACAAACCTGATGCGTAGAATGGGGTGGAGTAATACACTTTGCAAGTTTAGGAAACTGTAAAACATAAGAATGGCGTTGAATAGACATCAAATTGGATGCAAGAGTTCAGTAGTATGATGTTCTGTATATGTTCAAAATATACGACATCTACAATGTGAAAGTGTGGATATATATTACTATGTTATGTTCAACGTTGTATCTACGACAACAATCTCTCTCGGTTGTCACTTCGGTACTGACTAAATGTCATTCTGGCCACTCGTTGGTAACTAAATATCCCTCTTGCGGGGATAATTGGAAATTTCTTCGTTACCGTCCCCCCTCAGCCAACCGTCCTTGCAGCGAGGACATTATAATTTAATTATAAGTCCAGATAATGACGAGTGTGGGGTATCATGGACAAATCTACTCGTTTATTAATTTTTCTATTCACTTATTTCGTCCAAATTAATGTAAAAATCGTCAGGAATAAGCAACAGCATAAATTGCAAAGTACAACAGATAATATTTCATCAATTAAATCTTTATCTGAAAGGTTTCAGTAAATGAGCAGTGAATTTTCTCGTTTAAAGCTTGTTGGTGACAGTTCGGACCACAGAATCATCAACAAACAACATCCTGGTTAAGTCACTGCATTCGTTCTCGTATGCTAATATCAATTGATTGAAAGTCATCGAAAAGTTAGTTTCTATTTAGGTTAAGTTATCAAAATTGGCTGTGAAATAAAACAATCGCCGGTCTTTCGCGATTTAAAATAAAAGAAAGATGAACGACGCCATAAATTTTCATCAATCTTTATTCGGCCTTGGTTGAATCAAAGTTTGTCTTAAATCCAATCCCAAGATAAGTGTTCGTTTGTGTATTTAAAGTCTTTATTAGAAGTAAAAAGGGTTAAATATCCAGAGCAGGCAGTTCCTGTGGTGGGTATATAAACAGAGGGTTTATATACAGTGGCATCGTTCGAAAGTTTCAAGGTTAGTTAATTTTCAAATCTTAAAATTCGTTAATTTCATTTTACTGAGTTGGAAATTGCCGTAAGGGTATCTAGGGATACCCCCGAACCTACAAGAATCATTTATTCGGATTAAATTAGAAAATTTAACATAATTTGAGAAAAACCCCCGAGAAAGATATTTCAATATATTTCTTTTAAGGTGTATCGCACCAAAGCTAAGGGTCTTGATACAGGGATTTATTTTTCACAAAAATATAATTTTAGCCGTCATCTGCTGCATTTTAATGAAAATAGTGACATATTAGCGGCATTAAAGTTTTCAACAATGCAATATTACTGAATACCAATATTGTTTATCTTTATAACGTTTCAAAAATGTAACAGCAATTTCGCATCAACTCACCCTGTTGTATCAAGTGGCCCCGTTTTACGGAATCTCACTTTTAATCAAACGCATAACCCGAATGTGTGTGAGATTCTTTCTTATTTACGAATACCAAAAATGAACTCAAGGTAAGAATTTTGAATTTTCTGAACTCAAACTTTTGAAACTTCCTCTAACCAAGGCTGAAACGCTGAAACAATATGCAAAGTGTGACAAAAGCATGGATTCCATTTCACATAACAAATAAGAACGATGCAAAAACGGTGCTTTCAATCCGGCGTGAGCCCATTGAATATAGACCTAAAACTGCTTCTTAAACCTAAAAGAATATATAACCCCAAATTTTTCGAAGACGACCAATGAGATTATGGAATTATTTCTGAGATGGGTAAACATTATTACAAAACACTTGGAGCCATTTGAATTGAAGTGATATTCATTAATAGATAATGTTATTACGTCCAGCTATTCCTGAATCCTTTGAATTGCCTCAGTGAAATAACCAGGGAGAAATGAATAAGTTAATAGAGTGTCGTCCGCGTACAATATTTTATTTTATCAAACATTTTACAGGTACACAGTGAGAACAAAAAGGGACCGATTGAAGATTCTTGTGGGGCACCGCTTTCAACACTAAGCCGTTTAGACACCACGTACCTGAGCACCACCGACTGTACTCTCGCATTTAGAAAATTATTGAGCAAATTTAGCGTGTCGTTCTCTAATCTCAAATAATGAAATATAAACGGTAGTGCACTATTGCCAAGAGTGCAGTGCGTGGTGCAATTAATGAGTGGATTATAACACAACACCAATTAAATTGGAAACATGCAGCTGGACAAAAGCACAGCAAACGGATGATGGGAAGACCGTCGCAACATCTGACTGCTGACCTGCTTGAATTAAACAAGATACAGCTTAGAGCAGCAACATGTCTATTAACAGGACATGGCTGTTTGAGAGGCCACTTGCATAAGATGGGGATCTACAAAGATGAGCCCTTATGTAGACTTTGCAATGAGGAGGAGGAAACAGCCTCTCACATTATTTTCGAATGTGCAGCGTTAGCTCAACGCAGATTCGCTATGCGAAGCACAATTGAACTACCAATGGAGAAAGATTTACTACATAGGCTGTTAAGCCTGACTGCGGGAACTAACCTGTTTAAGTAAAACAAAACCGAAGCAGGAATAATACAATAAGCTACTAAGCTTCAGTGTTAGGGATGTAAAGACCAGCCCTGCTCTGGTAGAAAATCAATCAATCAATCAATCAATCAATCAACGGTAGTGCTATTATTGTAAGCAAACTCTCATCAATTGCAGTCAGCATGCTGTCAGCGATGTCCAGCGAACTTATCTCGCAACATTATACAATTTTAATTAATCAAAATGTCGTATTGTGAACATAATCCTGCAACTGTGTTCAAGATCTTTTTAAGAACCTTAGAAAAACAGAGTAAAAGACTAATAGGTCTCAAATCTGCAAGAGAAGTGGTGTCAGACTTTTTCGGCGGCGGTAATATGTAGGCGTATTTCCAGATGTGGGGAGAAGCACCTTTGATAGTACAAGCTCGTCTTTACCATTGTTACATTTAATCTAAAGTAAATCTTTCCACATTTTGGGAAGCTAATAGCAACAATAATTTTTGGACTCTAATTGAGGCAAGTGGCAAGATACCAAAAGATATACAATCGTAAGCCTTGAATGGAAATTGAATGAAATAATAAGGGATTAATTAAATATAAGGCCTTTTTGGTAGCAGTTTACGGGAAGACAAAAAAGGTGCTCCATGCACTTTTCTTTGTTTTATTTTATAAATAGGGCGGAAATAACAACACCACAAGTAATATTGTTAATAATAACAGATTCTAGTTACAATTAACAAAGCTACAACTTCAGAAAAACAATATTGTAGAATATATCCCGGCACCTCCGCCTAAAATGCATTTATACCTTTTTTTCATCACATACGGCTGCATTGTGTGGAAGGTTTCATTTTGACCAATCAATTTAATTATAAGAGGAATACATTTAACTTCTATTTATATCATGATTGTTGCTATTTCAATCTTTAGATGTGAGTCTATCTTTTTTGTTTCTCGTTTTAGATGAGTCTAAGTGCCATCAAATTTAGCGTAGCTCTCTTCTCCTCTTTCTTTCTTTTCGTTTTGTCGCGCGGCTAACCCTTCCTCCAGCACGTCGAAACGTGCGATTCAGCAATTTTCGCGGAAAATTAAATTTTATTAAAACGTCGCCACGTTCTAACATCGTCGGACGACCGACCGGCGAAACGCAGTCAAGTGCTGTTACCGAGGCGCATTTGGATAATTTAATTCTACAAATTGTGCATAACCCATTTACAAAACTTTCAACTTTCAACGCCCGGCCCTCTGATATTTACGGAATTTTTGCCTCGACGACGATTAATGTTTTCGACCGTTGCGCGTACTTCGTCCTCTTCCCGCTTTTTGGTTTCGATTAAGCATTGAAAAGAAAAGGATGAAGCGAGAGGATGGTATCGTTATGTTAAATGAGGCATTCTTCGTATTATGAAATTTACTCTGTAGTAAATTGAATATATTAACGTTAGATTAGGTTCCTTGCGAAGAAGTTGTTTCAATCTACCATCTTTATGGTCAATTTTCATTCACGCCGCTTATAAAGCCAATATAATAATACACCGCATTTGTGTAAGTTTTATATTTTTCAGGAAATACTTGTCTATAGTTAATTTATCATATTATGTTAGAAACTCGCTTTTCTCCTGTTGCAATCCCGATATTTGTTTGTGAACGTTCTTCCTCCTTGAGTAGCAATGAGTGTACATGCTGTAACGTTTAATTAGTTTTAAATGTTTATTTTCCCCTTTCACATACTTAATTTAAACGCCAAATTCAAACGTCCTTTTTTTTCAAATTTTATTCATTATTTTCATTTCATGTGTGGCGATCTACATACTAAAATTTTAACATTTCAGCACCAAACCAACATGATACTTACAACATTTATAATTTGAAATGATGACACAGAAAAAAATATAGATTTAGATGTGCAGTCTTCATAAACTTTAATTATAAAAAGGAAATCTGTAATTTCCTTGGAATTTCCAACATAATTAAACCCTTGAGGAGCCTCGCCTGGTAAGGAATCGAACCTGACACCTCCCGCTTGCCGGATGGCCGTGCTAACCACTACACCACGGGGATCTTGATGCCAGAAATATTCATTGTTTAGTACCCAGTGGTTATTTTATCCGCAAATATATCATTATATTCAACTAGAAGAACAATATATAGCAAATAGCAAAATATATAGCAAATACAAGTCCTATAGGCCTATGCAGATGACATAGTGATTCATGTCAGAAATAACGAAAATATAATAAGGGCAATAAGAGAGATTGAGCTATCAGCAAAGGATAAAGGATTAAGGATTATGAATAAATGAGGGAAAAACTAAATATATAGTTCTAGAAGGAGTACAAGGAAGAACGCAAGGGACAATACTAGAAATAACTTCGGAAGATGGAACACATTATGGTTTCAGAAAAGCAGAAAAGTAGAAAAGTTTAATTATTTAGGCGTAACAATAACGAATAGAGGCGAAGAAGGCACCGCGATACAAGAAAGAATAGCAAAGGGAACAAAATGTATGGTTTCACTGAATAAAGTCTTAAGATCTAAAAACACTTCAAGGAAAATTAAAATTAGAATCTATAAAACGATTATAAGGCCAATCGTTACATATGGAAGTGAATTATGGAAGTTAAACCAAAAAGAGAAATCAATGTTCGAAGTTTGGGAAAGGAAAGTACTAAGAAGAATATATGGAGGGAGAAAGGATGGAGAACTGTGGTTGAAAAGAACTAACAAGGATCTAACAGAATTATATGGTAAACCGTCAATAACAGGTGTGGTCAGAGCACAAAGAATGAGATAGCTGGGACAGGTTCGAAGACTGCCGGAAGGGAGAGTTACAAAGCAAGTGCTGATGGGAGGAATCACTGGAAGGAGGCGGAGAAGACGACCACGCACAGAATGGTTAGAAGCTGTGGAAAAGGATCTGGGAAGTTTGGATGTAGCGGACTGGGGACAGATGGCGAGGGATAAGAAGAGATGGTGAAATTTATGTAACAAAGCTTTGGGCCTACTTGGCCTGGAACGCTGATTTTATATATTATATATCATAATATTTCGACAGACAATTTTTAATTCCAACATACCAAGTACATTAATTATTTAATATATAGAAATATCTCTGTATTACAGTGTTATTACTGTACCTGTAAATGTAGATGTTAGTAATTACACATAATGGGGGTGAGGTGGGTGTAAGTGGAGCAGTGATGATAGGTCAAGGGGTACGCAAGTAAAAAGGGTTGAGAAACGCTGACTTAGAACATTGCTTATTTTCGCGCCATCTAGTGGTCGTTTGTAAAAACTGAAGATGCCATCCTGGTACAGGAACATAACTATGATGTGTGTGAAACATCAAATACCAATTATAATCCGTGCTATTAGCTGGTGTACTTCACTACAGCAATAAAATAGTAAACACACGATCCTTTAAATTCGTTGAACAAAAAAACGTTTATCGAGATAGCGATCCAATTTAAAATTTCATGCGAAGCTCATAATCGTTTTAATGCGTTCGTAAAATCAAACGGTAAATTCCATCGCGAAGATTATTACGCTATAAATTTAATTACGCCATTAATTCGCTAATTGATGCACCCCGGTAAAATATGGATCGATCGAAAAGTATAATTCTACGTACTTTATCAAACCTCCAATGTCAGGATTGCTCTCTATCAGATTTCATCCGGTAAAATCCTGAAATTTACTCTCGCGAAATTATCTCTTTTCGGTTATAAAATGGCTAGATACTTCGAGGAAGCGTGCTAGTATTTTTATTACTTCGGGGTGGCAAAAAATTTATAACTTTGTTAGAGAGAACGGACGCGCAGTAGGTGAGTTAATAGTAATATTCGATGGAACATGTTATTGCTGCAGATGGACATTGGAAATGGCCCATATGCGACGTTCCAATACGTTTTCGATGACGTTCTAAGATCCGTATAAACGTTTCGAACAGTTTTATCGCCGGTGTAAGCTTCGGAATGGCCGATTTACGACGGGTTAAATGAAATTATTTGTATTTATCTTCGGATACACGTTCAATAGCTTATAGTCGTAAATATCGAAGTATTACTTTATGTTTAAGTATGCCACATCTATGCATGTACTTATATGCAGATGATAGATAGATAAAATGAAAGCACCAACATCCAGAGATGAGGTACTTCCATTAGAAATGTATTTCAAGTAGAGTATTTTGTTACTTTAAGTATTTTACTTTCAGTACTTTCAAAATGTAGGTCCTGGTACTTACCACACCCAGTAGTACTGGATACTTCTATTTGTTTGGAAAAAAATACTTGAGGTACTTACAATACACTTGAAGTGACTTTTTCACTCTAAATACTTTGTCCTATAAAAAAATACTTCTAGTACTTAATATATAGGATGTTCGCGGACACGGACCATGTGTGTTCCTTTATCATTTTTTAATGTGAACGGAAAATGTATACAACAAAACACTTTATAACATTTGTTCAAATTGTCTTCCGTCGGCAACTAAACATGCTTCAACACGCCTTGCTGTTGCTTGAACGGTGTTACGTAACATCTGCGGTGTTATTTGTTGCGTCGCTTGAAATACACGGTTTTCTAGTTTATTAACATCGGCCACAGGTGTTTGGTAAACTAATGATAGAAAGAAATCCCAAGGTGTCGGATCTGGCGATCGAGGTGGCCAAGGTATTGGACCACCTCTGCCAATCCAACTGTCATAGAAAGTATTGTTCAGGTAATCCCGTACAATTCGTGTAAAGTGGGGACCTGCCCCGTCGTGCATAAGAATCATATTTTGCTGGAGATTTAGAGGCACATCATCCAAAAACTCTGGAACCTGTTGTTACAGAAAATCTAAGTGCGGCAAAATATGAATAAAGTAAAAATAATGGAAAGTAGTTACAACAGTTGTTAAAAATAAGTCTTGACGTAACCTTACCAATTGTTCACCCAATAAATCAGCCCAAATATTGAAACCAAAGCGACGTTGGCGATTTCTAGGCATCATTAAATGTGGATTCTCGTAACTTCGGTGATGATTAGAGTTGGCCACGCGCGCCAACAGGCAGCTGCGTCGTATCTATACGGTTACATACAAGCCTCAGTGTAGCTTCGACCTTCCATTAGCGCGGTATGTGTTGGTTAGAAATGTTGCGTACGTCGCGCAAACGACCCAAGGCGGACCAAGTTAGATAATTTTTAGCCGAAATTCCTGACTTAACATATGATGGCGCTAAAATTGAATGTGTAGTATGTAATGTCCCGTTGATGAGTTGGTCCAAAAGGGACTGTCTACGGCACGTAAACAGTGAACGGCATGCTTCAAAGAAACTTGCACACGAGACTATGACAAATTTATATTTAATTTATGTGTTACTTTTATTGTATGTAATATACCGTTTAATTTACTCGAAAAGGAAGCGTTTGTCTTGTTTTGGAATAACTATTCGGAGTACAAATTACCAAGTCGGACATCGTTACGAAGGATAGTGCCATCTGCTCGTGAATATGTTGAAGAAGGAATTAAATCGGAGTTGAAAGATTTAAAAATTATTCACAACAATTGCTTCGTACTAGTGGAGGCAATAGAAAAGTTACAAGACCCTTCGGTGTCGTTAGTGGAATCTATGCAAATAGTGCAACATGTTCACGCACAGCTATGCGCGATAGAAGACAAAAAATGTTTGTGTTCTAGAAAAATTTGAAAGTCTTTTAGAGAAAGATTCTGATTTTGGCACATTAAGACACATTTGTGAAGTTGCGTCAACAGAACCGTTAAGTTGTTTCAAAGAATATTTTAATTACGCAAATATAACGTCACTAAATGTAGAACGTTCGTTCTCTGCATATAAACACATTTTTTCTTCGCGCCGCACTCGGTCTGTGGAAACAACTGTTGAAACATATCTAATGTTGCAGATATTTAACAAACATTATTCAATTTGCGATTTCACGGAGGACTCTTAAAATGGTAAGTGTTTGAGCACGCATTATTTTATTTTTATTTAACAACTACGCGAAAGTAATTACGACAGCAAACATCTACACACAATAGCTCTAGTGGTACCTGAGGCCTAATCGAAACAACGCCGCTGCCCGTTGGCGCGCGTGGCCAACTCTAGTGATGATTATGAATATTGAAAATACCATCTTGGGTAAATAAATATTCATCTGTCCACAGAATGGAATCTTGGATGTTCATCTTCCAAATACTGGACTCTTGTGAAATGATATGAATGTTGTTAGTCGCGTCTTAGAGCACGCTGTTGCAGTTTCAGTTCATTAAGACTAGCTTAACGTCTTACTAGTTGAAAAAAAGGAGCATGAGACAAAGTAAATAAAACTGAAAACTGTAACTTTACAATAAAGTACATTTATTGTTAAAAATATAGGAAAATAAAGTCAATTAACAAGCATAAATGGTATAAATGAATTTAAAATACTAAATATATTGCAAGAAAAATAAGTCGAAAGTATGATGCTTAAGATTTTACTTCATGGCTATACGACAAGAAAGGTAAACAAAGGATATAATAAAACGATGACGACGACTCGGTATTCGAACTCCTGGATGAATAATTCGATGTTTACTAGGACGCCACTGAATGAGTTTATTGCGTCGTCTCGCTGAATGTTGAAATGCTTGAAGAAAACCATTCAGAGTTATCAAGGAGAGGGAAGAAAGGAATCGTACGAATATTCGAAGTAATTCAGCAAAACTAAATCTAAATATTCAAAGGCAAACAAAAATATACAGGGTACTCCAAATTAACCGGCCAATATTGCTATATTTTTGGGTATTATCTATTACATCTGCAGAATACAATCTTTTATCATTGATTTTATATGAAATTTATCAATTTAACTCCATTCATTCGAATCTTATAGGCATTTTTGTAAATAGCTAGCTATATTTTATCCATTTGATTTTTTATATATACTGTTTGTGTTTAATAAATAAATATATTAAGATGTTTTAAATATAGAGAATTAAAAAAATTAATTGATTATTGAGGGTTCGGAAGTGTTCTAAAACACTTTTTCTGCAATTTAAACGAGCTTTGAGATTAACAAATGAGATTTTTAACGAAAATTAAAATTGGAAATTAAAACTAACCTGGATTTTATGCCGATGTCATCTAAACTCTTTGTTTATCTGCATTTACAGGAAACCTGTCCACTATTAACCACCCACCTTTATTTCTGCATTGAGTTTATAGCTCATTTTCAAATATAAACACTTCGAAACTTGTAACACAGCCAGACACGTGTTACCTCGATGGAAAATTGACTCCAAGTCAGCAAATTTAATTGGCATCCTTCTATTCCTTTTCTTAAATCGTGATGACGATTATTTCATCCACAGCAAATTTTGATAATACCTTTCCAAATGCAATTTGAAGAATGAATATAGTGGCGCGGCTAGACGACTGAAATTATATTACTCTGTGCTACAAAATTTCACGTACAACTAAATAATAATAAAACTTACTGACGTTCTAGATAAAAAACTTAACGAAACATATTTAATTTAGGAAATTATATTAGAAATACCTTCGCATTTACGCTGTTGCTTGTTGTAAGAAGACATTCCCTTAATTTTGAGGATTTACAATATGAAGAAATTGAATAGAAGTTCTTCCCCGTTAGTTCATGTTTGTCGTTGGCTAGATTTATAGGTCCCTAGTATCCCCGCTCCATAGCTCGTAGGCATGGGGAAGATTAGAGGCTACAGAAAAAGAACTAATGGTCGCTAGAGGGAATTTCACATGAGTGGCCATACTGAATACATTATACCTGCTGGAATGACAGCTGCGTTCGACGATGTAAAATTTACAACACTTCAACACATTCTATCCTATTCTATTCTATCTTCGTCTTAAATTTTCTCGACAAGTAGACCAAATAGGTTGGTAGTAGTTATAAGGAAAGTTATCACAAATAAAAAGTAGGGTATTCCATTAATAAAAAGTTAGTTAGCGCCACCTAGCAGTGATGCATTCAATTAAAAAAAATTTACCGTGAAATATGTGCCCCTAACAGATTTCATTTACTTTTTTTTATAAAAATGCATTCTTCAATCGTTTTTCTAATAACTGCATTTTAACCAACAGCAAATAGTGGCCCGTTAATTTGGATCACTCTGTATAAAATAACATTTTAAGCTTGTGGCTAAAAAGTCTGTATGTCTCAGATTTTCTGCCGTTGGTGTCTCTCTCATTAAAGGTAAAGTAAGGTTCATCGCCAAATACCCCCCATATTATGCATCTGCGTGTAATAGCTAATGGTATATTCAAATTTCGTTACACGAGCGCCGTCGCTCGCCCATCCGTTGGCCGCAGAAGGCGGACGGACTATCATGATCCACGACGCGACCAACAGCCGGGGTTAGCGCGGAAGGTCCGTAATTGCAAATAACTGTCACATACGTGAGCTAAGGTAAACGCCTTCGGTATTACGAGATTATACATGCCTTACGTTCTATGTATGTTCATAAGCATTAATAATACCCTTACGGCATTATTGTTGGCGCTTCGTACATGATATAATGTTTCGAGTGTCCGGTTCGCTACCGTCACAGTATATGCCGTTGCAGTGGCTTTGTGTGGATATTAGCCTGTGCATTGATTTTCTAGGTGTCAAAGGGTCGTAACGATATCTTGAAACTAGACTATCAATGCTTTTTAATTTGTACTTATAACACATTTCAAACAAATACAAGTTTTCTTGGCGATTAAGCCACCAAATTCCAAAATATCATTGTACCTACAAATTGTAGATAACTCGTGTAAACATGACAGACAGTCAATAGTCAATGGAGATAGGCTATCGTTTCCAGAAAAAGTGCATAATACACAAAAGTTTGAAAGTAATTACACAGGCCAAATATATTTGTAAAAACTTTTTAAACAAATACATCCAAATCTTAGGTATTTTTGGGTACTGAAACCATATCTGGTATCAGTTTTTTTTGTATCACCCACAGTTCTCTCACAATATGACACCGATTATATTTTAACATAGGGAAAATTGGATATATAAAAAAAAACATTTCACTTAAACACTATTTTTATTAGGCTACAATTTTTATCTGCCACAACATACAAATATTTTAGGTGCTTATTTTCTGTATTTCCTTTCCCTTTTCTCTGTAAAGCTTCTTATATAGCTTTTTCTACGATGCGATGCATTTTGTTGTTCTTGATGAAGAGACCAACAGTAATCACCCACCATGTTGATATTCCACCGTCCCTGGTACCGTTTCTCCATCACCTTTATGTCCTGACGGAATCGTTCTCCCTGTTCCTCACTCATATCGCCCAAATTTTCAGGAAAAAAGTCAAGATGGTTGTGCAAGAAGTGGACTTTAAGGTTCATCTGATATCTCACATTTTTGAACTTGTCAATCATATTAACTACGATAAGCTCATAGTTTGGGTCTTCCACATTGCCCAAAAACTTAGTCACGACTTGCTTAAATGATATCCAAGCCTCCTTTTCCTTTGTAGTCATCCTTGCTTCAAAGTTGGAATCGAACATAATTTTACGAATATCAGGCCTAACGAAAACATCTTCTTTCAGTTTGGCTGATAAATGTGGAAATCTTTCACACAAATATTTAAAACATTCGCCATCTTTAGGCAAGGCTTTTACAAATTGTTCCATTAAGCCTAACTTTATGTGTAGAGGTGGTAGAAGAATCCTTTTTTGATCTAGTAAAGGTTCATGCAATATGTTCTTATCGCCAGGTGTTCAAGTTTTTCTTACGGTCCATTGTTTTGTAGACCAATGTCAATCCCTTGCTCTGCCGTCCCACTTACATATAAAACATGGAAACTTTGTAAATCCCTTTTGTTGACCAAGGATCATGCAAACAACTTTCAAATCCCCACATAGCATCCAATCGTGAGCCGGATAGTTAATTTTTTGTAAAATCATGTCAAGATTTTCGTAAGTTTCCATCATATGAATTGAATGAGCAACGGGCAGTGAAGCATAAGTATTTCCATTGTGTAAATGAACAGCTTTTAAACTAGTTTTTGACGAGTCTATAAAAAGCCTCCAATCCGCCTTCTTGTACTCAATGCCAAAATTCGTTCATTAGACTACCAATATCATGGCAGTAAATCAAATCCTCTTCCTTCACAAATTTGTCTTAATGTGCCAAAATCAGAATCTTTCTCTAAATCACTTTCAAACCTCTTTAAAACAAACATTTTTTGCGTCTTCTATCGCGCATAGCTGTGCGTGGACATGTTGCACTATTTGCAGAGATTCCACTAACGATACCGAAGGATTTTGTAATTTTTCTATTGCCTCCACTAGTCCGAAGTAATTGTTTTGAATAGTTTTTAAATTCGTTTTAACCTGACTATCTTGAAATTTCGACTGGCTTTCCTTGATAACCGCTGCTTTCTTTGGATCGAATTGTAAACCCACGTTCTTAATGTTCTCAAAATATTTATGATAATAAAACGCGGCCTGTAACCATGTTCCCCAGCGTGTAAGAATAGGTTCTGGTGGCTCAGGCATACAGGGGCACAGTCTGTGAAATTTGCGAATACGTTTTGGGGAGTTGACAAACACTGTTTTTGTATGCGCTATTAAAGCGTTTACCTCAGGATAACATTTTCTAATACTATCTGGCACATAACTGAAAGCATGAATTTTACACGTAATATGTAACAAGTTGGTACAATGTTTTTTAAGAGACCGGCCTACAGAAAGCATGTTTGCGGCACCATCACACATAAACATCAACAGTTGGTTTGTTGAAAGTTCAAACTTTTCCAATGTATTCAACACTAACTTTGAAATTACTTCGGCAGTACATTATTGTACTCGTCTGGAAGCCAATAGAATTGAAGGTGACAATTGATGTGGTTCCATTGTACGTACCATTACATTAACCACGGAATATTTTTTATGATCTGTTGTTGCGTCCACACATAACTACAGTTTTTTATCTTTCAACTCCGATTTAATTCTTTTTTCATGTTCACGAGCAGATGGCACAATTATTTGTAACGATGCCCGACCTGGTAATTTGCAGTCCGAATATTTATTCCAAAAGAAGACATATGCTTCCTAGTTTAACAAATTAAACGGTAGATTACATGCAATAAAGGTAACACATAAATTAAATTTAAATTTGTCATAGTGTCGTGTTTGAAGAATGCTGTTTACTATTAACGTGACGTAGACAATCCCTTTTGGACCAACACATTAAAGGGATATTACAAACTACACACTGGATTTTAACGCTATCATCATTTAGGTCAGGCATTTCTGCTATAAATTCAGTAACTTTGTCCAACATTGGTCGTTTTCGCGACGTAGGCAACATTTTTAAAACAAACGTAGAGCTACGAAATAGCATTTACGGCAGCGTACATGTATACACAACAGATCTGGTTGAGACTCGCAGTTATGCTGAGGGTTGTATCGAACCTCCGCCACTGACCGTTGGCGCTAGTGACCAACTCTACTCATAATCGTCAAGGAATTCTTGTCGCAAACGGAAACATTTTGCCCACTTTTTTACAGTGGAAGGAGATAAATCATCATAAACGACATCTAAACGTTGTTTTATGTGGTTAAGCAAAAATTTTGTGACGGCGGGGTACTCAATTCTCGCTACCTGGGACATTTTCATGCACTAGTCGCATTGTCTGGCTTGCTACTAAAAACTACCACTCTTCAAGCCGTAATATATATATATATATATAGAGTAGGCCTCGCACATGTGTAATTATGACATAACGGGGTTTGAACGTGCTCGAACCTGTATAAACCTGTCAAGCCCAGAATTAGTGGCGCCTACCTCGTATTTGGGCATTTTTTGAATTCTCTCTACTTAATAGTGAAAATTGAGAAATTTTATTTTATTATTACGCTGTAATTATTCAGATCAATTTGTATTTTCATAATTTTTTTGCCCTCTAGAGGGTTTTCGCGGTAGTTAAGTACTTAAAAGTTATTTGAACAAAAACCAACGAGATTTTCGCAAGACTATGGGGTACTTACATAAATTTTACACGATAATCCTTTGCTCCGAAGTATTTCCAATTTGTTTACAAAACGAAAGAAAGCAAAATAGAGGGGAAACCGTAGTGGCACTTGAAAGAAGCAAAAAAACTAAGTGAAGTTTCGCAAGAATTTCAAATGATAATTCCTTGAGAACAATATCTGAGCATTTGTTTGATTAAATATTTATTCGACCGTAGTATACCTGGAATGTTTCCATACATTTTAAAGCGATTTCGGCGCGAAGGCGAAGGAGCGGTTCTTGGTTGTCGTCGTTGGAGAGCTTCCGGAAGAGCGGCGAGTAAATTATTCATGGACGGGGAATTCATGTGCACACATTTGTAGTATTACAACTGCACGGGCGAAACTGTATAATAAACCCCGGGCTTAATGTAACTACTGTTTCCGGCAAAACGGGGGCGCACTTACAAATATATCGGGCATACGTGTAAATAATTTATTCGAGGTGAACACGAATGCTTTGAGTTTGGAGCCCAAAATCTTTAGATCACCTTTAGATCATTTTTAGATATTAAGAATTTTCTCCGCATATAAAATAAGACCTTCAACATGTTAAATCGAGAAAATTAAGGACTAGAACCCCTTTGCTTAGGGTTAACTGTTTGTTCTAATACGTAATAAAAACACATAAACAATAAAAACATTAACCGTATCATACTTTTTGCGGAAGGAAATAGACAAAGATAGAAACGGAGTTAAATTCGACACTTTTATGGAAGAGTAAAATTGCCTACTAAAAACGATTACTGAAGGTGTAAGAAAGAATTCAAATTACCCAAAAATTGACTATTTTTACCATTTTTAAAGAAATTAACTGCTTCAATGTTCTAAATTGTATATTTACAAACACATTACGTAAATCTGTAATTACTTGAAAAAATCTCGTCCGGGTAAGGAATCGAATATGACCGTTACCACCGGGATCACAAGGCTTCAGCACTCTTCGATGACGTCACGCTGTTTAGGTGATGTATCGCTATGGACGATATTAGCCTAAGCGGTAATGGAATCGTCTTTTTGCATTTCTTTTTTAAGGGCTTCCGGTTTAAAGAGGATGCCAGTCGTCAATCGAGCCCTTCTTCGCATCCCATTCGATTTTATTTTGGAAAAACCAAGTTTTCGTGAAAGCTGCATTTGTGGTTGATATTTAACGGAGTAATTATTCTTATTTGTAATTCTACATGTATTTGGACGAAACTAATAGGTCCCGGAGAATATTTAATTTTAAATAAGGTGACTTTATGGTTACCATCGCTGTCTGTAATTTTAAACCAGTTTTCAGGCAAATATAAGAGTTCAAAACACATACGAATTCCTGAAAGTATTTATAAGTAAATAATTTTTGATGCTCTTCAAACTCATTCATACTAGCCGAGATAGCTTTTGCAAGAATTTCACGCTCAATTTTCTCCAATTTTTCCTCTTGACTTGCTCGAGGCTACACGTTTTTTGTCAAATACAACGGGCAGTTAGGGAATTGAGTTGGAATAGCATCTTTTTTAAGCCTAGGATTAAAAAAAAAATCAGTTATAGCTTCATCGGTCCTTGAATTTATTGTTCTTTTACAAAGTGTAACTTACAAACCCTAGTATACATTGTTGGAAAACAGCCGACGCCACAGTACTATAAATAGACCGCCCGAGTCATGCTTTTATCGTTTCAGAAAAGGTTTTATCGCTTATACAACACTACAGGTATCATCAACAAAGTACGGAAATATCACTACACAGTATTTTTTTTTTAATAAAACCAATATAATTTGGATAAACCAATTCAAAACGCAAGAGAGGGACTGAACGTGTAAAGGTTCGATCGTTCACCTAAACCAATAAACTTCACAGCCTGCTGGCGTCAGGACAGTTAGGCCTTATTATTTCGGCGGTAACAATAGAGGTCAGATTGTTCTTTCCAACCTGGATGGACTCTAGGCTATTATGCCTTTTATGGTAATAGTTTTTACGTATTTCTGAGAGGCTTTTCAAACATTCTTTTCAATTCATTATTGTCAAAAGTAAATTATTTTTCCATCTTTGTAACATGAAGTATTACAACTAAAAATTTGGTAAAGCTACTCTTCAACAATCGACTGAATGAGCTAACTGATTTTAAAGTCAGACAATCGCGTTTGTGGCGGTTCATCAAATTCAATATCACAAAGCGAAAGTCGGATCTCCCTTTATGCCGACTTGCAACGTTTAATTGTATCTAATTACTTTACTCTACTGTTGAAAGATCCTGAAAGGAATTGTTTTTGTTTCTTCCTGTTTTTATTTTGATCCCGCTCCCGGGGCGATGGGGAGAAAGAGAAAACTTTTATTGAAGTTCGAATGTTCCGCAGTCGCTAACTGATTGTTTTTCGTTGAATGAAATCCGATATATACCCTTCAATTAACATGATTGCCGGAGTTAATTTAGTGTGTTCCTTCTCCATTGACCTACGTAAACAATGAAATTGAAAGCGTCTTTTATATTTATTGAAAAAGAAAAAAAAAACGGCGGAAAGAAAAAACAGAAACGAATCGTTTCGGGTGATTTTTTTAAGAAATATTCTGTTTCTTTTTTTCTTGTTTTCTAGAAAGATAAACGTGATGTTATGTAATTTCTGTGTCGTACATTTGTCTAGATGGAAACTAGTTTATTTTTGAATGTAGACCGAGTAATTTCCAGAAAAGCCTTTTGTAAATGACAAGGGAACTACGCGCGGTGTTCGTCGCCGATTTTAATGAAATTTTAATGAAACAGTCAGTTTGTAGACCCCATCAGGTCTTGCTCCACGGTAACTTCCGTTGCCGCAGAGCTGCATATTTAAAAGGTGAAATTTGCCCTTGAAATTCGCCCAAAATTTCGTTTTTCTAAAAGTTTTGAACAGTTAAAGATAGAAAAAAGTATCAATGGCGGACTTATACCATTTAATGATTTCTTTTGGCTGGTGTAGGTACACAGATTGTTACAATAAAGACGGAACAACGTACGTTATGCTTATTTGTTCGAATTTCAGAAAACTCATGTATTTGCTACCAAATAGCGTATAAAAAGGTGATATGATAATTATACAGGATGTTCGCAAATTGATGACTTTCTAAATACTTCCTTATTTTAACGGTATATCCTATATATTGCTGCGTGGTGGTATTGCACGTTAAAACTGGTGTAAATTCATATCACACATTAAATGCTTGTTTGTGATAGTTTTTGAGATATTTGCTTGTGAATATATCACGCTCTGAAATATCGCAGGCAGCTAGAAATACATACTTCCAGTTTTTTGGCACTTTAGACAACACACTAACACTAATAAAGCAATAACAGATATTTTGAATTTATTTTGAATTTATTTGGAATTTATTTTGAATTTACTTTGAATTTATTTTGAATTTATTTTGAATTTATTTTGAATTTATTTTGAATTTATTTTGAATTTATTTTGAATTTATTTTGAATTTATTTTGAATTTAGTTTGAATTTATTTTGAATTTATTTTGAATTTATTTTGAATTTATTTTGAATTTATTTTGAATTTATTTTGAATTTATTTTGAATTTATTTTGAATTTATTTTGAATTTATTTTGAATTTATTTTGAATTTATTTTGAATTTATTTTGAATTTATTTTGAATTTATTTTGAATTTATTTTGAATTTATTTTGAATTTACTTTGAAATTATTTTGAATTTATTTTGAATTTATTTTGAATTTATTTTGAATTTATTTTTAGTGCACATTTAGCTATTATTTTTTCTGTTACTATTAATTTCAGCTCTCTAACTGCGATTTTTCCCCACATGTTCAAAATATAAAAAGAACGAAGTCTATGTCACCGTTTCTGTTAATTATTTTACTGTGCTTGTGTTTTCTGCGGGTACTAGTAACCTGGACATTTTTTATTTCTTTATTAAGTAAGAGTTTTTGTGCTCACGGGTTCAATGGTTTATTTCTTGAAATCTCTTACAAGTAGGTACTTGGTGAAATTCACATCAATTTCCTTTAACTTTTTAACATCCTTTTTTCAACTTTTTCTAAAAATAACAAGCTGCTCCTATCCACGAGTCGACGCAATAAGCAAAATTGAATAATGTCACCTTCTGCTTGAAGTTTATCACATTGGTTGCACAAAATGTATTCAGATTGCAAATACGTATAATAAACTTATTAAATTTGATTAAAATGGAGGGCACATGATATGGAAACCAAAAGTTCTGGTTCATCCATCAGAATTGTACATGCTAACCGTACTTGTACTGCGAAATAATAAATTCCGGTAGTAAAGTTCTCCATTATTACATTGTTACGATATCGTAACTGCCCGGGCTTCGCAATACGAGCGAGAAATATGGAAGGTATTCGCGAGACGACCATTGTACGCCATGCATCTGCGTCCAGCTCGGAAATAATTCTCTGGTAACATGAAATCCGACGCGAATAAAATCATCAATGGATATGCACTCACCTACAGCGTACATTGGGTTAGTCTAGTGTGTACAATAACGCTCATGGAAGTTAGTTTCTGGAGGGTAGTAAGCTTTCTCTCGTCTCTAGTCCATCGGTTAAATTTTTTTTTAATTTATAAAGGATCATGTTCAGAAATTAGTGTTAGCATCAGTACCTATCATATAAGTGGTTATTGATCACTGGTGGAATTGCACTATCAATCTATAAACGCTCCATGTATTGATATTGAAATTGAGGCATTTTTTGTAGAAGATCTGTTATGGTGTGGGATGTAAGAGAGACAAATATTTATAATTCTAATTCCAGTTCTATGTCTGTAACTTCGGATTTATTTGGATTTTTCTGGTTATTAAGAGAAGAATACTTCATAACATCCAACAAAGCATATTATTCGTAATTTGTGATCGAGACGATATATAAGAATTGATGCGGTATACATCGATATTGCCAAAACTTTTGACAGAATTAATCATGAAATACTCAATAGTACACCTATTTCTCCAAAAGGTCGTAGTACGTTATGTATAACAGGTACATACCAACCTACTGCAGTGTCAAAATACAACGCCGAAGGAAGCTGTCGTGGAATGTCGTTCAGATAATGTTCGATCTATCAATATCAGGGTAAAACCGTTCTGGCTTCTTTTTCGGCTCCTCCAGCTACTTATATATACGTGAGACTCCCCTGTCTCCGGGTTCAGGGATTAGTTAGGTAAAGTTATCTCCAGCCAAAGACAATCCCGGGACAACGGCACTACTGGTCTTCGTTCCATTTTCGAAGCTTATTATTAGTAACAATTTCGTTATTATTTTTCCTTTGTTGACGCAAAGTTCTTTCCTTCGAGACGGCATGTTTATTTAAGGAATACATCAGACAGCATAATAATAACGCCACATAAATTACGTAGGTAAACAGGCCGATGATGTGGCATGATGTGGATTCACTTATGAACGTGCCTATGAACCATGCTGAAGAAACCGTAGATGAGAACAATAGTCAAATTTTTAACACTGATGAAGTTATCAGTTCGTTCAATTTGGCTATCCAACGGTTAGAAAGTTTTTCTCTTCCCATTTAGGATATTCTGCTTTTAAGAAAAATTCGAGAAAAAGCAGTTCTTAAAAAGTTTGAATAAATTTGTTATTACTAAATATGTTATTTCATTGATAATGATAATTTGTAAGATTTGTTGTGGTCAATAAAGATTTGTTAAAAGTAACTTTGTTAAAATTTTGTTTCAAGTCAAGGTGACTATATCGAATGTTCACTGTATTTATATTATAAACAGTACAACTACTATGGGCGTTAGTGTAGCACCTAGCAAAACTAGCCCAGTCGTCCCTAAGCCATTCAATTCCGAAATATCTGGTATTACATCAATAAAATTACATCGCCAGAAATAACCATCTGCCGCATATGCCACGCTACGATAGCAGCAGCTCCGACATAGTACCGGGAACGGAAAGCAATTGCATACGTTCTACGTATTGCGTCCTATCCTAACGGTGGCATTAAGAGAGACTACTCCTAATGCTGGTAGTACTTCGTCGTGCCTTGCCGGACGGAATTTAATGCGAATGAAACGGAGCGTGCTATTAGTGCACTAAATTTGCGACATAAAGAAAAGTAAATAACTTTCCATTCGGGAAGCGACTAAATTTATCATTTTGGCGAGGGCCTCGCTCGCGTATTCTCCGATGGCGCGCAGTTTTACTGCGTTCGATGAAAATATTACATTCGCTTCACATTTGTCTGCGACGTTACTTATTTGTTTCGAACACTTGACGGGTCTTACTTTTCGCTTTTGTTTTTACGTCTGATTTCGTTCTTTTCTCTAATTTTGTTCGTTTTACACTTTAATCTCCCGCTTGATAAATCTGTGAAAAAAAGGAAGCTGTGGTCTAATGTAAATAGTTATTGACACTTCATCAAAACTATGCCTCATAACCAATAAATCTAAAAAGGTTCCTCTTTCTTTAAAGCAATCCTTTTGAACTATTTAAGCTGCTTAATACTTATACTGCTTAATACTGCAGTGTAGCGAAACAAACGCTTGACTGCTTCATAAAACAACAGCGAAGAAAATCTAATTTAGACTGATTAGAGTACTAATAGAAATGGAAAAATGATTTCGTCGTTTAACAAAGCTGAACAGAACATTTGTTAGGATAGTAATAAATGCATTTACTGCCTGTAGCGGTATCGATGAGATTAGAGGAGCGACCGTAGGAGGAAGATGATAATGAAAATGACGATATGGTGGTGGAGGCAGCGATGATGATAATGATGATGACGACGAAGAAATTCGAAGAATATCGATATCGATACTCATGGAATAAAGCAAGGAAGCAAGAAGAAGAAGGCGTTAGCGGCGGCGAGTGATGCTAGGGTCGCGTTAGACGGGCCATGAAGGGAAATGCACAGGTTGCTCATTGGGATTCGGGCCGTGTTCCTAAACGAGTCGCAGATGCGATGCCCAATAACAAGACAGAGACGCCCGACGCGCTGTCGTCATGCATTTTTATTCTCTTTCTGTTCACCAGCGCCTCCCTCATTTTCTCGGAGCCTTTTTTCCTTTTTTCTCTCAGTTCCGTTCCGAGAAAAATATACCAGGACGTCTGGAAAAGTTACCGATAAGAATATTACCATGACATCAACAGTGTTTCAGTGTCATAGTGCTCAAGTTAGTTGGCTAACAGTAAATAATCTTAAGATGAATAGAAGAAAAACCAAATCAATTGGGCATTTTATTGATAGCAAATCATCCTTTAAAGATCGTCACTATAAGTAGGTACATTAAAGGGCTTAAATACATAAAAAGTGCAGCTGTTTATAACGGTCACTCTTCTATAGATGTCGATCGCATGCTTAAGAAAGCCCAGCATAGGCGTTATGTAAGAAATTCCGCGACCTTAATCCCAGCAGAAACCCGATAAGAAAATTGTGACACTTCCTTTCCACAAAATATCTAAAGGTATTAGTCAAGTTTTTAGGGGTCAAAACATGAACATATGTCTCAGCTTGCGAAATTCACTCAAAAAGTCTTCTTGGCAACCCAAAAGATAAACCGGACATGAAAGAAAGGTCGGGAATTTATAAAATTGCATGTAATGATTGCGATAAATTCTATATTGGTCAAACGAAACGAGCGATAGTTACTAGATTCAATGAACGTATCAGGTGCTACAGGTACAGGAAGATAGAAGCATCAATTGTAGCACAACACATAGACGAAACCGAGCATAATATTAAATTAGAAAACCTGAAATTGATCAAGAACGCGGGAATTAGAGGCTTACGAAACTATTTACATAAAAACGATCACAAACTTAATCAATAAAGAGAACGCATCTTTACATTAGTACAGTCTTTTCGATTTATTACGGTAAGGCGGTCACTTGGTTTATGGTACGTGCTACAATAACCACATGTGTTGTGCTTCATGGTGACAAGACTTTTCGGTCTATTTCTCCTTACTTTCGCATGGTTTAGTCCTGTATATATTTCTCTTGAAGAATAGAGATAGAGCGGCTTTGATAGAATTTAAACATTTTCTCACATGATTCGATCACGCGGCTGAAGATGAGGACCCACGAATCTTCGAAAAGGCTGTTCTGAGTTAATTAATAATTTGTGTGGCGAGGAGTGTGCCGAGATTTATTGTTGTTTGTTATACTATCACATAGTCTTTGCTACCATTAGTTTACATATCGTAACATTTGTAAAACTGGTAACCTGCATCACGTAGAAGCTAGAGCTAACAATCAAAGACATCGCTCTAAATTAGATGAACAAATTTTGAATACATTTGATGCAGATCCCACTAGAACTACGGGAAAAGTTGGTCGAGAACTCAATTAGTCGATATGGAAGATATGGTCATTTGTACGTTCTGAAGAAAGGCATCTGTATCATTACATGCCTGTACAGGGGCTTGAACAAGGTGATTAAATTCGCAGAAGTAATTTTTGTCGATTTATTTTTAATGCTGACATAGAAGACGAAAGGTTTCTGCGCAGCATTTTGTGGACCGATGAATCTAAATTTTCACGTGAAGGTATAACTAATTTTCACAACCTGCATTACTGGGCAGATGAGAATCCTCATATAAAAAAAACAAATTTCATTTCAGCCCATGTTTAGCGTAAATGTGTGGGCAGGTGTAATAGGGCGAGTCCTAATTGCCATATTTTTTGCCAGACAATTTAAATGGTGGAAATTACTTAGAATTTTTGACCCACAACCTACCAGATATTTTGGAAGAGGTGCCCCCAGATGAAAGGCAGCAAGTAATATTTCAAAATGATGGATCCACTTTTAAATGATCGATTTCTTAATAGATGGATAAGGCGAAATGGGGCAATACTATGGGCTGCCCTATCACCAGACTTAATCCTCGTCTGGGGACGTATGAAAGAGCTGGTTTATAGTAAAGGAATACTGGATAGGAAGCATCCTGTATATCAATAAAGTTGTGAAGGATTCCATAACAAAGGGCGAAGGAAATTCTTCCTCCAGTGATCGTAAGAGAAGAAAATTATTTTCTAAGCAAGTGGTTTTAAACCAGACTTATAGCAAGATAGTAGATTATTTATGTTTTATTGAAATAGTTACTTTGAGCAGACATAAGCATAAGGAAAACCGATTGAAATAAAGTTGAATATTATAAATTGTAACGCTGACAAATGACATTCATCTGCTCACATGCGTACAACTTTTCGATACATCTCGGTATCTACAGACGAAACATCCAACACCATTTTAAACCTAAGAAAGAAAATGCTCGATAAAAAGGAAACGAATACAGGGAATATCAACGTTACCGCTACGAGTACAGCAGCAATAAGATATTAAGGCAGCTCAAGCTACCACAGCGTCGCGCTCTATAGCATCACCACCACCACCAGCAACGTCGACAAAGCTGAAAAGAATAATGATTCTTAATTTTCATTTCGTTCTTATACCAGCGGCGCGTGACTAGAAATCTTAAGCAAAATATGTCATGGGAATTTTTTTGTGTGTATGCGTTCTCCTCGGAATATTCCTCCTTCCTTGCAGCCATCGTCGTCTTCTCCGTTCTTCGGCGTTCCCTTACGTCTCCCTCACCCTCAGCTAAGTTTTCTAACTTGCGCCATTTGTTAGGAAATTCAATAATGCCCGTACTAAGTTGTCATCCGGTCGAAAATCATCGCTCAACGTGAAATATGGCGTCGTCTTTGTCGCGCATTATTGTTGTTGTTGTTGAAGTCGCAGATTATGTGCAGGAAGGTGTTGATACGATATTCTGACTGCTTGCTACTATTCTAGGAGTTCTAAGAATTTGTAAGGTTAATTTCGATGTCATGCAGTTATTTAGTTATTGTCGCAATATTTAAAAACTTTCGTACATACACTCCTGGAAAAAATTAACGCGCCAACGTAATGAATTTCAAAATTTATATTTTAATTCGTATGTATGTCTACGAAGAATGATAGGCTTTACACCTTTCTTGACAATTTTACAAACGAACTGGTTTTTTTCTGACAATTTTGAAGTGACGTTATTAAGTTAAGTAACAATTCATCAATTGTGGTAAAATCCTTTGGAAATCGAGTTTATCTATTATTTTCTTTTAAATTTAATATGATTATCGTCGTTTGTGTGTTTTGAACATTAAACTAGGATAGTTTGAAATTTGAAAATGAATCGTCCAAGGAATTTGACGGAACAGACAATCTGAGCTTACACGGTAAGGGATATCTTCAGCGTTTTATTGCCAATTGATTTGGAGCAAATAACACGACAAGTCATGTAATTAGATGTTTTAATGAGATGGAAACTTATTGTCAGAGGCCAGGATAAGGGCGAAGACGATGCGCCAGTGGAAGAAATCAATGTTTTTTTAGGAAACAACTTGAAATGTCTTTTATTTTCTGATGATATACGGTGAGGGTAAAATCTCTTCATAGACGTGAATGTGTCTGGCGAGGATCCGGAGAAAGATTTGCGCAATGCAATATCTCTCCAAAGATTCCATGTGTTGGTCGCTCTGTAATGTTCTGGGGTGGAATTTGTTATAACGTTCGTACAGAGTTAGTCCCTGTTTGACGAAGATCGATGAATGCAAATTTTGATCTCGAGAACATTTTAGTTAAACATGTTTGTCGAATGATCACCAAAAAGTTCGGACATAAATCTGATAGAACATCTATGGCACATCCCCAAAGGAGTTAGATTTTACCAATTTCTAGTCCTTGGAAAATTAGGAACAAAAACTTGCTCTTGTTAAAGATTAAGGTGCTACGGGTAGATTCATGATAGAAGATTGATTCCTCAAGAAATTACACAAATTCTTTGAAGCTAATATAGACGTCTTATTATTTTGTTTTGTAAATTAGAAATTTGATGCAATTTATGGAAATGTGTCTTAGGCACATTGTTCAGGTTAGAATCACTTATACCAATTTCGTTCCTATAAACATAAGCCTTTTCTGAACTGGGATGACTTGTGTGAAGATGGCAACAAATAGTTTTTCTATTGATAGTGTTATAAGGATGTGGTAAGCTTACAACAAAAAAGTAATGAATTTTCAAAGTAAAATCCAATACTTCAAAGATGTACACATCATAAAGGCTTAGCAAATTATTACTTCTAAACATCTCTTCACAAGAATCCATACGTAGCAAATTAAATAAAGTTCTGACAGCACTTTCTTGAAAAATAAACATACACGATTTGCATCAATACAAGAGCCCCAGTATATCATTCTGTAACGCGTCTTGGAATGAAAGTCATTACATGATTTCCTCAACGAGAACAACACCTAGCACAGTTTTGTTGGTTTGGTATACTTGCTATACTAGTTGCTCCATATCATTGGACCATTCTAAATTGTCATCTATAATGAGACCAAGTACCGTAGATGTTTTCCCAAAGTCCAAAATCAGAACCAGCTAAGTCAAAGTGTCCTCTTGATAAAGAAGCATAGAACTGGTTTTGCTGGCTTTAAGATCAATATATTTGTTCTCGCTCAGTTTCTATGTCATCAAATACAGAACCAGTAATTCTGAGAGGATAAATGGCGTTTGGTCTGGAAATGATTAATAATTATTATAGTAATAATAAAAAAATTCATTTGGGTTATACTAAACTTTATCAATTAAATACGGTTTCAACTGCTTCTTGATTTAAATTTGTGCAATTAACAAAATTTGAAGGTAACGTAATTAAACAATTTTGATGCAACCTGGTGACGCAACCTGGTGACAATTTGGATACTTCCAACCTTGCAAGGGGAATGCGAAGACGATTACCAGTCCTTGTGTGGTGCGTATGAACCTCCGGATTCCTTATAACATTCGCTATAAGTCTCAAAATACGTTTCTGTATCACAAAAATATCCCCAGAAGCAGACGCCATGCCGCAATCTACTCTCCACCAGAGCATGATAAGCTGTGATTAATAATAATAATAATAATAATAATAATAAACCTGATTTTTATTGTAATAACAATTACAAAAATCGTCAAAGTAAAATAATGTATAAATAAAGTCAAGGTTGTAAGGATAAAGTACAGAACAAAGACATTGTATAAATACATGAAGAACAAACAAACATTGAGAAACGAATTAATTAGGATGGCTAAGAAATTCATCAACAGAATAAAAGGCGTTATTTAATAAGTGTCCTTTTAATGTCCTTGCAAATTTCTTATTTGACATTTAATTGTTGTTTTGTTAAGATATACTTTAAATTTCGAAAAAGAAATGATTTGTAACAATTTGACTACAGTGAGTTTTCCAGTTTAAAGCTTGATTCATTTTTGACCCAATCAGTTAAAATTTTTGGCTTGCCTTAATTCGTTATTATGAATATACAAATTCAGTTTAGATGTTCGTCGATGATGACCATGAAATATTAAATACTGTGTTTTATTTATATTTAGATGTAAACTATCATCATTCAGCCACTGATTAATTCTATCGGGGAATGCATTACATCTACGTTCCAATATTCCCATTTTTATCAGTAATTATATCATCAGTATATAAATTCATAAATATGTTATCTAATATAGTGTTTTCAATGTAGAAACAACACAGGGCCCAACACACAACCTTGTGGGACACCAAATTTATTGTCCAAACATGACGAATTGATTGGATTGATGGATTCGCCAATTTAAAATTAATAGTAGCACAACCAAGGTGACAACAGCTGCAATGCAATCTCCCTAGCGCCAAGATTTTCTAGCTTTTCTATCAAGCCAGTGTGGTTGACGCAGTCGAATACTCCGGTGAGATCGCAATAGGGCAATACGCTGGTTTATTGATTATGCTATCATTGGCACATACAGAAACGCCTCAGAATTAAGAAAATCATTAACAATTAGTAGAAATAATGTTGGTTCCAGAACCGATTCCTATGGGATACCTTTTTCCACAACGTTCGAACAGTTACTACCAAAGCTAACACATTGCCTTCTCGCTAACTGATACGATTTTTAAGACCACTTTAAAGAAACGCAATTGATCCCATACTTCTCAAGTTTATATGACAGAGGAGAGTGGTCTACGCAATAAAATACCTATCTATCTATTAACAAGGGAACGTATAATCAACGTTACAATATCTAAAGTATTTACTGCTACAGTACAAACTACAGAGAAGTTAAGAGTACAGTGACTTCTTTACATATAAACCCCCGCATTTATACGTATTTCCCGTTTTATTTGTGTGTGTAGATTTAGATTTTACAAAATACCAGGTCATTACTTCCCAACCATCTTAATTCAGTCTCCATAACAATTAATCCCCACTTATATTAAAATTAATGTAAATCTGCTTACTTATAACTTTTAAGTTAAGTTCGTCGAAAAGCAACCCACAAATAAGAGCTTTAAGAACGAAAATCTGTAGATTCATCCAGTTCATCATGGCAGCGAGATATTTTGTTCGTTAAAAGAGCACTCAACGGTCGCCTAACGTTCCCTTTTCCTCCAATATTTACTCCCCAGTCCACTCCACCAAGTCGACCAGCTTCAATCCACCCGGTGACATTGATTCATTGTTCTCCGTTGTAAGCACGACTTGATAGAATTTTTTTCTCCAATGAGGCAGGGAGTAAGAGAGAGAGTTCAATAAACGACTTCCTTAACTTCTTCCTTTTCAGGCTTTTTTTCTTTAACTTAGGCAAGCATATTAGGAGTCTATGGCGTTGGCAATGAACAGACGATATAGAGTACCCTGCTATTTTAAAGACGATTTCAACGACAGTAAGATATATTTGTTTTTTCTTTTGTTATATTTTGAAGAAGATCGATGAAATTACAAGGAGCAGTGTGCTTTAAAGTTGGTTACACACGTAACTGCGTACTTCAAATTTGCATGCTCATCATACAGCCTCCATACAACACAAATCTACATGACTCACATTTTTAAAAAATGCGCTTTTTGTTGTAATGAATAAGTTTCATGAAACCACAAATGTTTGAGCAGGTTATTAATCCACAACTCCTTCGTACTAACCAAACAAACTGCATTTGAAAATAATCATTCAGTAAAAGACAGCAAACAACCCAATTAAAACCTAATTTATTTAGAAACAGCTTTTTGTAACATAAGTCCTTCATCCACTTGCCCCTTCAAATGTCAAACGCATGCTAAAGTTTCGCTGGAGATTGGTATTTGCAGGCGTCATATGTGCATGTATGTAAGTCAGTGTGGAAATTCAAACATTTTCATGTCACCTAGATACTCAATATACTTGTACAATAAACTTGTACACGCATGCCGTTCAAGTATATAGTGTAGTGGTGTTTATTTACATCGTCGAACGCAGCTGTCACTCAAGCACGTATAGTGTACTTAGTATGGCTTCTCGGTCGATGTGAAATTCCCTGTGGCGGATATTAGTTCTTTTTCGAAAGCCTCTTTTCCTCCCGAGTTCCCGATTTACGGAGTGGGGGTATTAAGTAATTTAAATAATTCCAGTCAACGACGATTTCGGTGGATCGGAAAAGAAACTCCTCTTCCGTAGAGGTACTCCATTTTGAGAATCTTGAAAATCAATGGAATATTTTCCCACAATAAAAAACAGTGTAAATTCAGAGGTATTTCTAGCAGGGTTTCGTAAATTAAGTACATATCTATTATAATGGTATTAAGTCATTTTAGTCATTATTGGGTTGTCAGTGGTGTTGTAGGTCTTAGAGTAATATATTTTGAGTTATACAGTCGAGTCACCACAGTCAGTTCATCGAATATATGTTTATTCGAAATTTTATCGTTATAATACATTAGGAAAGTATTATTGAAATTTGCTGTGGACAAAACAATCGCCATCGCGATTAAAATAATCGAGTGAAGGGACGCCGCAGTTCACGACTAACAAAAATAAATGTGCGCCACCCGTTTGAATTAGGGAGAACGCGAGTTGGAGAGGGGGTAGAAAAAGAATAGTTATGACTGCAACTTCTTTAATGTAAATAAAAGAGAATAGTACTCAATAAAAACGAAATATTTGCACGAAATTGTTAATGAACAAAATTTAACTAAGGTATCGACGTTGGTGGCCACTACGTTCGATTTAACATCAACAACAAAATTTTGTAAATATCTAGTTAGAATTACAATAGTAATAAAAGATTTCTGAAATATATCCATACATTAATGAGAATTACTTAAATAAAATAAGTTAAAGACAAAAACAAAAATAAACAAGTTAGAATTTAGACAAAATTAAAAAGGTGAACAAATGGTTGTGAACCGAAACAAACAAAAAGAAAACGGTAAGTCAACCTATGCCTTTATCTGTAAATATACCATGATATTTCGACAGATAATCTTAATTGTTTTGAAAATTGAATCTTGATTTTAACAGCTTTGTTGATATAAATTTTCTTAAAGGGACCATAAAAATAAAAGTAACATTCCTAACGTTTCGACAATTTGTTGCCATCTTCAGAAATATAGGTTTTATTTTCTTTAAAATAAAACATATCAACGAACACAGCAATTAAAATATTTTTTTTTAATAAATAATAAAATTATCCGTGTTACATTGTTTGATTCTATATTATTAAAATAATTATTGTTAATATGTTGTCAGCTGTCGAAAGGGCAAATCAACAGCAAACGGAAGGTGTCAGGTTCGATTCCTTACCAGAACGAGATTTTTTCAAGTATTTAATTACATTGGAAATTTCAAGGAAATTACAGGTTTTCATAATTCACCGACGGAAGCCAAAATATAGCGATTGAATTGTCTTATTTGGTTTAATATAAATTATAACAGTTTATATTAACAATTTTTCTTTATTATCAATTAAGAAAAGAAACATTACATAGGACAATAATCGAATAATAAACTAAAGAATTATGTACATGAGTTATAATTTCAAGACGAGTTTCAGTTGTAGTAGGTAAATCGCTTACCATTTACCAACTAAATATTTATTTACGAAAAGACATATAAGATACTAATACCCATTCAACTAGTTGCAAGTAAATATCGAAAACAAGGGAACAAATAGAACTAACAGACACTATTCTGCTCTTAGAAATAAATAATCTCTATGCCGGTAAACTTTTTATTAAGTGAAAATGAGCTGTAACAATTACAAATTTCAAAATTTTGGTTCTTTGATGTAACTATTTTCAGCAAATGTTTAAGGTAATTCAACAGAAAATTTCTTAGGATCAATATGCAGGGTGTGTTCAATATAAGCAGTGACTTAAAGAATTATATAATTCGGTATCGTTCTCATACAAAAGTATCCCACATTTACTGAGCTTATCAGGGAGAAACATCGTATGTCCCCAACTTAAAAGAGCTTTCAATATGAACCTTTGAACTCCTGAAGTTGTTGATAGCCTTCTTAAAAATTTGTTCAAGATATTTGTATATGTACTGATATCGGTTAGAAAATTAATCCTTTTAATACTCCTTTACCATACGCTACATGTGACGGTGCTAAAAGGAACTGCTGAAAGAAATGGTAAAAAATATTTAACATCTTAAGACGTGACTAAATATTGTAGACATCTCCACAAAGCACGGTGAAAATTTACTTACTTGCTCAGATATAAGGCTTGCGGAGTTGCGTTTTCTAAGTCGGTCTTTTCCATCCATGATTTTCTGTCCTGTGTGGCTCGTCTTGTCCTCTTCCATGGTACTTCTCTTTTGGTGATCGCACTGCTTATATCCTCCAACCATGTGCGTCGAAGGCGGCCTTTCGTCCTTTTCTTGCTTACCCTGGCTTCAAGCACCTGTTTAACCATCCTTTCAACGTGTCCACAACATTTCAGTTGTGCTTCCTCAATTTTTTCTACTATGGGTATTAGCTTCAAATCTCTCAGCATTACGTTTCTAATCTTGTTCATCGTTTTATCTTCTATTTTTTTAATAAACCTCATTCCTGTAGCTGTTATCTTTCTTTTTTGTCTCTCGCTCATTGTCCATATTTCTCCTCCAAACAACAGTATTGGCGTTACTACTTTCTTAAATATTTGAGTTCTAATGTTTTTTAGAATCTCTATATTCCCCAGAAAAGTATTTTTAATGCTGCTAAACAGTCTTCTTCCTGCTACCTTTCTCTCCTTCATTTCTTGTTCCACCCTTTTCATCTTCCGACAATATTGGTCTCAAATATTTAAATTTCTGTACCTGATCTAGTTTTTCTTCTTCTATTTTTATTGCATGTTGTTTCTTTCCTATTATCATAGTCTTCTTGTTTTCATTGTTGTTTGCAAACAGTGAGTTAAATATTCTTAAACGAAGCTAGACCATTTTATCAATTTTAAAATGAACGAGATCGAGTCGGTATTCTTTGGGGATGTTTCAAATTCCATTATATGCTAAATGCTCCTCGCTTTAAAGTTGCATTCGATGGTCGTCGACGACGACGGTCGCTTTGGTAACGACGGCGGTCGCAAAGGACGAATGATAAGTGCACACACATATTTATTTCACAGTTAGATTTCGTTCCCGGCCGTTCGTTGCCGACAACAACTTTCCGGGAAACTGTAAGTGTGTGTTTGCGCCTCCGGGGAACGCAGACCCCCTTTTCCTTCGCAGAGAGAGAGAGAGATAATGCCCTAACTCTGGGTCCAACTTCGGGCTTTTTGTTGTTCTTTTCGATTTAGGAATGTATACTTCTAGTTCTGTCGAATGTGTGACCAGACTAGGGAGACTTATTTTCTCTCGTTGTGTATGTGTATGTGAACGCGCGTTAAAACTTCTCTCAGTCGACAACGGTTCTCTTTTCTTCTTCTTCTTCTTTGTCGTCGCCTACCACTTCTATTTCTCTATTTAACTTTAAAGTAAAAGCGGAGCGTATTGTTTGTTACCTTGTTACCTAAATCAAACCTGATTTTTTTTTCCGATGTTTTTCTTTTCGGTTCTTTTGTCTGATGCTCGAAATCAACTCGTAGCAGGTGTTACATATTAAATAGACGCGTATTTGAGACGACGTTTCGTCATTGTTGCTTTAGAAATGGTTATCACCGGCACCTCCACCATTTTCATCTTTAACGTTTCAAAATAAATGTCCACAGTGCGCTAGGGGCATGGAATAGTAGAAGAAATAGCTTGATTTTAATAACAGAACGTTAGAAAAGTCTGTCGCCGATTGACGGGTTTGAGGTGTTTGAATTTGGCATCCTGAAAATTTGGAGAACACCATGTTTAAATAGAATCCCGTAAAAACTCCTAAATATTTAGAAATTTTAACTAAGGTATTCCCCTAAATTGTATGGTCCAATGTCTACCATGGTTTTGGAAAGTGACATTTTAAATTTCTTAAAACTAAGATTTTTAATATGCGCTGGAATCAGAGTTTAATACAAGCATACCTTTTTCGGTCATTGTTAATCTATGGTATGGATACAGGTAATTCAACTCTTTTAGTCTAACGTTGTAATTGAGCGTTAGAAGGTCATTTGTTCAAAATTCGCTTGCTCAGCATTCTGCCAGATTTTGGTCTTTTGTCAATGAAAAACGTAGGTGTACACGAATTCCAGGAAATATGAGATACAGCCCCTCAGAAATCTTTTGCTGAATACTTCAAAAGTGTATACTCCGTACCTGATGGATGGGCGTGAGCCTAGCGATTTAATGGCCGAGGATGGGGCTACAGTGAGTGTTGTAGTAAATTACATTACTGAGGATGAGGTCTTGATGGCTTTAAAAAAATCTAAGAACAGTTTATTAATGGCCTTACTTCTTCGGAATTGTGCTGCGATATTTGTTGGCCCATTGTATCATCTTTACAACCTGATGCTCGCGGAATGCAAATTTTCAGAAATATGGAAAATATCGAAAGTATGTCCAGTGTTTAAAAGTGGGCATGCTGCTGATGTGGGAAATTACCGTCCTATCTCGATTTTATGCAATTTTTCGAAGGCGTTTGAGTCAATACTATGCAATTACATACATGCATCCGTGAAAACAGTACTGTCCCCAAACCAGCATGGTTTCGTTCGTGGTAGATCAACGACCACAAATCTAAGCTATTATTTACACAATGTTCAACATATAAATATCTACAACAAATTTCGATTTACTACTACAAAATCGTACATGGATACAAAGGCTATTCTGAAACTCGCAACAACGCAGAAAGTTGTTTAAAGATAATTTAGTACGTCCCGAAATTGCCTGTAAGTTTACTACTTTTCAGGTAGCCAGCGAAGAAGCAAGGCAACCAACCCCATTCCGTTCAACATACCTGATGCGACCCGCTATATACACACAACAGCCGGGCGCGAACTTTTATTTATTTTTTACGCTCGCGTAAAAACGGCACTAAACTAAATTAAATATAACTTTAATGACATTTACGACTTTACACTTTCGGTGAAAGGTTAATTTTTGTAATTTCTCGTCTCTTATACGCCGTTTGCGCTACCTTACCGACGCCGCTTATATTTGCCGCCGTTCCGGTGCGTTCTTTTTTTATTGTCGGGCGGTAAATTATTCGGCGTGCGGAAATTTTATTTTTCCCTTCATAATCGTAAGATTCAAAACGTTGATTGCGTTGAATAAAACGTAATTTTTTCGCGAGAGGCCAGGTTGAGAGCGGGCGAATTTAATGAGCCATAAATTAATGTCTACGCAATAATAATGTAAATTAAAAAAATATCCGATTCAATTTAATGGAGAAAAACGGTAAGGTGTAAATTTCTTTAATAACACTTAAAAGAACTATTTTATTCTCAGAAAATGTTGTTAATTGACTTCGATAGATCTTCCGCATCCGCAAGCACGGTTTACATATGTGATATTTCGTTTGATTGTAATTATATTTAAAGAATGTCTGCCATTTTGTACTATTGCAGTGCTTATCGATTTATCGATAATATTCTCGCTTAAAAAAAATAAAGGGAAAATTATCGTAAAGGAATTAAAATATGTTATGCATTTTTCAATGTGATCAGATCAATCGATGCCGAATAGAGGTGTGTCACTATCTTCCCCTTGCCGTAAAGGTCACCTATAATAGTCGCTTTACTAAAGGATTTTGAAAATCTATTTGAAATACTAGAAAGTATTAATTATCGAACAACAAGAGATGATTACAAGAAACTATTGCTATACATACGATTTAAGCTATCCCGTCTAAATTACTTCATTATCTAATGTTTTTATATATAGAGTTCAACGTTCTGAAAAGCAATTGCCGCGAGTTCTAAGACAACTATACCAAGCTGCAAGTAAATCGTTTTTATGAATATCTCATGTGAGATAAATGCTTGAACTAATTGAGTAAAATTAAATTCTAGCTATTACACTCGTAGTAGTAATTTAACTTATAGAATTAATTTATGAAACCGCAATGTCGTTAAATAAATTACACCTTTTACCGTAGACGATAAATGATATACCTACCTCAATGACGAATAATACAAGGCAGCCCGGTTACCGATACGATCAGCGGCTCGAGATTTATTGGATATCCGTATGTACACATGTAGATTCGCATTTTTTCGAACCTATATCTCGTGGAATAAGAATTTTACGGTTTTGTGGGGTAATAAATCGTTTATTGCCATTTATTTCTAATTAGGAGATGAATGCGTAACTGTAATACTTGTCCGGTGTTTCCTTTTAGAGTTGAACGCTAATTTATCAACATTTTTAGGCGATAGATTTTCATTTTTAGAATTAATAACGGTGTGTAACATCGTTTTCCTTGCTCGACTGTGTTTGAAGACTTTCACTAAACCTATTTCAGGCGATCTGAAGGAGCTGATAGCATAACCAATGATAGAGAACATTTACATTTAGAATCTAAGCAAATCTAACTTTTGAACGACAGAAGCTAGTGTTCTTAGAAAAAATAGGTCGAATTCTGTTTTTTCGGTACTAACCCCTACTGTTAAAGGCAGTTCATTTGTATTTCCGGTGTCACCGGAAGTGACGTCAACTTTCTTATTTTAAATAGAACATCCTATATATTTTTACGTTTCAGAAAGATAATCGAAAGACGAATCCAACGGTACCACATATGTTATACTTTAACTTAAGGAATATGACGATATGCAGCAATAAATGTTTCGGTAATCTGTTTTTGTTGTTAGGCAAAGTTGGATAGGAAAGAGCGTCGAATTGTTTCTTGTGACGCCAGACTGATCTAAGGAGCTCATTGCCAAGCAACGTACTCATATCTCATTGTTAAATCTCAATTCCAAAAGCATTCTTGTTACTTGTTACTATATCCTGCATTCGCCACACATTCGTTTTTTGTTCTCGTCGTTATTTTCTCTTATTTTAACTTGTTTTGTTAATTGTTGTTTCTTTTTTACTTTATGCAATTAATTAATTATGGTAGGTTTGTTTAAATTTATTAGTTCTTAATAGACAATATGTTTGTTTTTTAGGTTTTTTGTGTTATTACTTTTATGATGGCTTCGACATGAACAATGCAACATTGCTTGGTTAATTTTAATATTATGTAAATCTGACAAGAATTGTCACCTTATTTGCCATGGTTGCGCAACAAATTGTACAATAATTTAAATCATATTATCTTCTGTTAAAGCAGTTCGCCATGTAAATTTTATACTATCTTACGTTGGTAGAGTGTCGTTTGGTGCAGATTGGTATACTTCTACACTTATATACAGAGCAATGATTAGATCGACATTGGACTATGGATGTATGCTGTATGGTTCGGCATCCAGGTCTCTTTTAAATCGTCTAGATGTGGTTAATAATAGTTCAATTCGAATATGTCTTGGGGTTATGAACTCAACACCTGTAGATGTCATGTATGTTGCAATAGGAGAACCTCCGCTAACACTCAGAAGAAAATATCTTAGTGAAAAATTCATTTTGAAAAATAGAGCTCATAGAACAAAGATTATTACGAAATGCTCAAAATTAAATCTCCAAAATCTAATATATCCATACTGGGAAAAGAAAACATCTCCTCCACTTGCATCAGCCTTTATAAATACTGTCAAATTCGACCACAAAATAAAAGGAATAAATCGTGATGCTTCATACGGAATTCATTTCAACTACTTAGGACATGTACGTACCTGTTATATTGTTCCCAGATTTTACAAAAGATGTCCATTTAAACAAGATAGTGTATAATCGTACAGTCCTCCAATTTAAAGACTCCATACAAATATTTACGGATGGTGCTAAAAATGAGATGGGCACGGGTTGTGCAGTCCTTATATCGCAATTGCAGTATAATAGAGGGTACTCATTACCCATAGAAGCCAGTATCTTTACTGCAGAAGCTACTGCTATAAAAAAGCTCTAGAATATATACTTACATCCAAGCTAAATAAGTTTTGCATTTTTAGTGATGCCAGGAGTGTACTCATGAGTCTCCAAAATCTCAATCATAAGTCGTCTGCAGTTATTGGCGAAGTAATCTACTTAGATTATTACTTAAGTAATTTGGGTTACCATATCAATTATGTATGGATTAAAGGCCATTCAGAAATTCAACTTAATGAAAAAGTAGATATTTTAACTAAGAACGCATGTGGGAAAGATATTTCCGAAGAGTGACTTATCCCACACACGGATATCTTTGCAATTTTGAAGCAGGAGATGCATAGAGATTGGCAGACACTATATACCAACTGCTATATAAACAAAGCTACAAATTATCATCTGCTCTTTCCTAAAATCGGTGGACAGCGATGGTATAAAAACATCCATGTCAAAAAGAGAATGCTTGTTCAAATTCTAAGGATTGCATTTAATTATGGGAGGTTTCCAGCCCATCTGCACAGAATTAATTTGTCTGAGAACGACACTTGTAGGTTTTGTCGGAAGGAGTGTGGAAACATCAGGGTGCGAAGCGCAGATAAATGAAATTAATAAACTAATAGATGATCTAGTAAAATTGAACATGCAACTTCCACTGAATGTTAATTACCTAATTGCCCAGGAAAATATCGATGTATATTATAGAATTTATAAATATATGCTCGACACCAATATTACGTTTTAGAGATTGATCCTTTGTGTCTTTCCTGTGTGGGTTTTCCCTTTTTCCGTGGCCTACCTGTCTTTGTGTTTGACATGTTAGTCACCTGATCGGCCCCCGGTGTGAAGTGAGTGTTCTGTTTGTCCTGGTGTCGCACATTGCCTGTCAAAAGCTAACAAATTTAAACAAACCTCCCACAATTAATCAATTACAATAAAGTTCGATAAAGCACAGGAGAAACAACACTTAACAAAATAGGTTAAAATGACAAAATAGTAACGAGCACAAAGAACGAAAGTATGACAATTGCAGTTCATAATAACGATACATAACAAGAATAATTTACACTTTTGAAATTGTGGTTTGAAAGTTCGGCTATCGTTATGATTACTGTGCTTAGCAACGAGCTCCTTAGATCAGTCTGGCGTCACAAGAAACAATTTGGCGCCCTTTCCTAGCTAATTTTGCGTATGTACCATTCTCACAGAAAGAAATGACGTAGCCTCGTTAAAGGGAGATCTCCCGAAGATTCCCGAGGTTGTACTCTGTAGGGAGGCTACTGGCAATAGCGTCCAACGTTCTTGTAAAACGAATGGTGTTAGGGCGAGCAAGTGAGAGCATACATACTTACGCGCGTGTAGGAGAGACCGCGAAAGTAGTGTCAAGAAAGCACTAGTCCTACGTATGTTTATATTAAGAGAGAGATAATATGGAGAACAATGTATAAGAATGGGATGAAGAAGATTCCCGAGGTTATACCCTGTAGCGAGGCGAAAGATTGTGACTCTGTGAGAAGCTAGGCGCTAACATAAAGGCAAGAATACGGATGGTACTATTAACAAGAACTGCCAAATGTTATCCAGATATTCATTCAGCACTCGTGTTATTTAAGAAAGTTGCATTTCGAATAATAGATTTACTTTTGGGGTGCTGTTCTATGAGCGATAATCGTAAAAAAAAAGTTGTTGGTTTAGTTTCTGTTGTTTTTTTTTATTTTTTAATTAACTTTTAACACAACAGGTACTTTGTTGTAATTTTTATCTTAGTTTCTACTTTAATAGGTAGTGGTAGTAATTAGTAGCAGTATATAAGTACAGCAGGTATAATTAATTTTAAAAATAAAAAGCGTTTTCTTTTTATATTTCCTTTTTTTTCATAGCTTTGTTTGTCTATATAAATATTACATTATTTATAAATTGCTTTCGTAATTCTCCACCATGCACTTCTCCAATAGAGTCGTCTGGCATGCACCCATTTTCTATTAAGACATCATTAGATCATCATGAAATTTATTACAATAGTAATGCAACATGCAGCCGAAAATTATTTTTTTTATTTTTATTTAGTAAAATACATTATAGGTAGTTGTTATTCTCTAATTGAGCACAATGTCTCCTGTAATAAAAAAAATAGTAGAATCATATGTGGATCCTTTTTTTTATATATGACGATAAGGTATTAATTCTGTTCTATATTCTGTAACCACCGACGTCATTACTTGCGCAAGCTGTTTTTAAACCCAGGCAGCCCCAACAATATACATTCTACCAACCTTGGGTACTGAGTGGTTGTACTAAATATTTGTTATATTACTAAAGGAGTATTCCACAAGTTAGTGTTTCCTTATTCTCACCAGTCAAAAATATTACAGTAAGATTAAAATTTACGCTTGTTTAATTAAATCTAGCTTATATTTTTACTATAACAGTTATATTTCGTCGTATGCATATTCTTTAATATATGTTGTTTATTACTTCTATTTCGATAATTTAATACATAATTTATTGATGTAAAATTCCTAACATAAATTCTTATTTTAACCTTTTTTAATTATTTAATATCTATATTGAGTCCGGATCGTATTAAAACGATTTATTAGCCCGCTTTTGTATTGCATCTACATGTCTGGAATAAATAATGCCGTTAAATCCTCTAATTTACTAATGTATGCGGACGACACACAGATCTATTATTCTTTCAAGCCGGCAAATTGGCAGCAACCTGGCTCCAGTACAAGTGCATTTGTAAAATGTCAGTAATATAAGTGTCTTATTGTAATTTTATTGCAGCCCATAAATCAAAGGCCGTGAGAGCTATCGCTTTCCTTGTCTATACTGATTCCTTCTAGTAGATTTTGACGATTTTCTGAATATACCTGCGACAAGGAAGCACGCGTTTGATGTATACCTATTCATCCCATTTTTATACATTATTCTTCGTATTATCTGTCTCTGAATGTAAACATACGTAGGACTACTGATTTCTTGGCACTGCTTTCGCACCCTCTCCTACACGCGCGTAAGTATGTATGCTCTCACTTACTCCCCCTAACACCCACATTTTTCGCTGTACGCATTCGTTTTACAAGAACGTTGGACGATATTGCCAGTAGCCTCCCTACAGGGTACAACCTTGGGAATCTTCGGGAGATCTCCCTTTAACGAGGCTACGTCATTTCTTCTTGTGAGAATTGTACATGTAAGTTTCGATAAACTTGAAGTTTTCTGCGGAGACGGATTTTTATTACTTTTTATTTATTAATTACTCCGCAGTTCACTCTTCTGCTAATTTAAATGTTTAATACATTTTATTAATATATTGTTTTACATTTTTGCTATTGGGCAATAAATGAATTGTTATCACTACTGTTATTAGAAGTGATTGTCTTTAAGAGTGATTCTAAGTTCTGAAATCGCATAGCAATACCTTAAAATAATCGTACTTAATGAACAGACCTCGTTTATAAACAAAGAAGAACTTATAAGCAACTTCATTTATATAAGTAACTTCATATTTTCCTATCTGCCTTCTTGACTGAAACCGATAAATCGCATCCTCATAACAGAAAGTGGACGCCACGCAACGTAAAATACAGTGAAAAAAAGCGAAACATAATGCACCCACCTCTCGACGAACCGGAATACGGGGAGAGAGGAAAAAACGAGAAACAAGAGGAAACCGAGAGCGCACACATGTTGGCAATATTGTGTGTGGGTTATTTCCAACGCTCGCTTGATAAATGATACTTGTTATAAGGTCTCTTCTTGTTTCTCTTTACCGTGGGTTTGTCAGTAGTTTCCCTTTTTGTTTACTTTTGTACGTATTACGTATTTTCACTTCGTGCTTTCTTTATACGATATGCAGTTTAAAAACGTCAAATTTTCTTGGCGATTTCATTGCTGAAGAAACGACGTTTGCCGAAATTAGTAATAGTGTTTGAGTGGCGAATGCAAAGGCCATTTATCGTATTTTTACATTTTAAATTGTTTATGGAGACCAACGTCATTTGCCAATTTTCTTAGGACTATTATTCATACGTCTGTCTAAGTGAGTCATTGATGGGAACATTAAGCGAACAGTTTGGTTTCCTGAACTTTTTCCTTTCGTCAAATAAAATTGCAATTAATTTCGATTTATTTACATTAATTTACTTTCGATGGTACTTATTGATTTCTGGGGTCATTCGGGTGTGTGATTTTGTAATTAAAACCCTTCATCGCACTGTTACATTGTAACCGGCTACTTCTTTCTCATATACATATGTATATACTTATCTATTGCTTTTCAACTTCGTCTAAGGCTTCACTTTCTCCATCGGATTTCCCCTTTCCCATCATTTTGACTATCCTGTCTTTATTAGGTCCCTCTAAATGTCATACCATTGAAGTTGTTTTGATTCTGCGAACCCAACTCTAGATTGCGGTTTATTTTCAGCATCCCTGTATGAAATGTTCTAAAAGTGATAAATTGTTGAAAAAATTAAATTTTCGAAAATTAGTTGATTAATTGTATGAACTGAGGGTTCGGAAGTGTTCTAAAACACTTTCTCGGCAATTAAGTCATTTTAATATCAATTACTGAGGTTCTAGCAAAATTTAAAATTGAAAAATGAGAACTGACCTGAATTTTACGACGATGTCAATATATGTTCTATGTTGAATTTACATTACAATTCGAAATATTAACACTTTAAATTGGGAGCACAGCCAAAATACGAGTTACCTCGATGAAAATTTGATTCAAGGTGAGAAAATCAATTTACGTTCCTCTTCTCGTTTATTCCAATCACGATGGCGACTGTTTTATCCACAGCAAATTTTGATGATTCCTTTTCAAATATAATTTAACGATGAATTTTGATGAATAAACCTATTTATTAATGGGGCATAATCAAATGAATGTAGACTGGATGACTCAAAATATATGATTTTTCAGTTTCCAGTTATTCTGTATAACCTCCCGAATCAGATGTTCGCGCGTTTCCGCCTCGATCTATAAACATGTCTAGTCACATAAAACTTGTTCTCTTCGTATTTTAGTATTTAAATTGCTTTAAATGATAACTTTTAATGCGATAACTTGTAAGCGATCTTGAATTGAATGTAGTATACATTGTAATGCTTATAATTCTAGTTTGGTTTTCTCCAATGAAGCAACAAATTAATTGCGAAAGCATAAGACTGGTTCTTCTGCTCAGCGTAGCCCGGCCTACGCTGAGCACCTGAACATTATTCGGGACGGCTTATATATTATATAGCAGATTTCGGGTGTGACGCGCTGCTTTTTGTCGATGACGTATTTCGACCTTGTACATGAAGTGGATTACGAACGTTGTTGCACAAGTCCCGCAGGCATTGAATTTACATAACAAGTATTAACGCTCAACATAAACGAGGTACACTTGCGCTCAAAATAATAATAATAATAATAATAATAATAATTCATGCCTTCACATACCCCATCAGCTTTCGCGAATTACAGGAGGCATCGGCCAGCCATGAGATATTAAGATGTTTACCCTCAGCATTCGCTAAATTTGGAGTAAGGAAAACTACGGAAAACCTTACTCTGAGAGTGATGGGCCCAGGGTTCGAACCCGGTACCCCGAGACTGGTAGACCGGCGCGCTAGGCACCGCGCTACCAGTCCCCAAAATAGTCGGTTCAGGTTCTTCGAATTAATAAAAATGAAATAAAGGTTTAACAATTCATGCAGGATTTACAGACTGGTTATAAAAGGTAAAAATAAAATATAATTTTTATATCTTTTTCTAGATTAACAGTCTTTAAAGGCTGACGAACGTTGATGGTTCGTCATAAGATATTCGGCACTTCAACCTAAGCCCCACTGTTATTTATGACATGTAAAAATGCATGGAAACTATTAGGGTTCTGTGTGTATCTTTTGGTTCTAAACACTACAATATTTGCTCGAAGAAAACATGTTGGGTATTGGATAACACACAAAAGTAAGAAATATTTGTCAAATGGTTTGTAAAGGTGTGGAAAACGAACATAGCTTTAGTAGAAAGCAACCAGTAGAGTATATAATCGAGGCACTTTATAAGAACTAATCGAAACCAACTTACAATTAGAGGAGGTAAGTGCAAAATACACTGCATACCAAATAAATGAGAATGATAATACTTTTTCTGCTGATTGCAAATCTGATTACCATTCTGATTTAAAATTTGCTTCTCATTATAACAGATCTTTCACATATTTCTAGTAATAAATTCGATTTGGATTCTTTGCTATGTTCAACTTCTGGTACACTTTTTAAGAGTAGTGAGTTAGCATATTGGAGAGTATCTTTTCGCTATCTTTTCAAATGAATTTGAAAAATTAACAAAATGATGCAGAAAACGGGAAAACCACAAAGTACAGAGCATGAAACAAACAACGGTTAGTAAAAATGATAACCTGATAAGCTAGATTGTAGTAAGAAAATCTCTAAAAAGTTCTCGTTAATCGCAATACTATCTTCAAATTTATTTTCAAGTTCGTCTAACAACACATTCTTAACTTTAGGGTGTTTGAAATTCTTGGAAGACGTCGAAAAGGAAGTCCGCCGTTTACCCGGTTAATTAACATCTAGGGCGTCGCAGTCTAGACAACACAAAACCGCCGGACAGGTAACAAGAGCCTTATTTACACCAACAAATTTCAGCTTACCTAACTAACCAGTCAGCTATGGTGATAACACGTTCCCCTAATTTGCTTAGCTCCCGTCTCGAGTTTGATATTACATTAAGGTCAGATAAAGTTCTAAATTAGTTGAAAAGTTAAAGGCGAATGGGTGCTATCATGTTGTTGTTGTGTTATCGTTGTCGTCGACGGCGCGGTTTATAATATACATACAAGTATACAGCTCTAGAAGTAATTTATAACGCGGTATCAAATATTATTTCGTAAACTTAGCCAGGACGCTTCAATGTTGTTAGATAAATGTTGTACATCTTGCAAGCTTCAGCCGACCGTCATGTAGTCTACAAGAGAACGATGTCAAGTTTAATGTGAACCTGTTGTTTGGTAATTCCCCTAAGGAAGTAATTTCAAACATGTTATTATAAGTGGTCTGCATTATCCTCCTTGCATAATAGTGCGCTCTTCTGATTACCTTAAAGATATTTATCCAGCAACGTGTGCTATTTAGTTCAGCTATAATATTTACAAACTACTTGCATTAACTCATTTAGGGGACGTAGATACATACACAACTGTAGGATATTGCCTAATATAGTTCATGCATTGTTTTACTATTGAACCCTAAGGTGTCGGAATAGGTAAAGGCATTAGTGGTCCTTACTACCACCTAAAAATGTATCCAGGACCCCACACCAACATATTTCAAGCAGAGATTTCTGCTTTAAACCTGTGTGCAATAAAGAACCTCGAGAAAAGGATACGACGCGCAACTATAAATATATTCAGCGACAGTCAATCAATTCTAAAGACTATTAAGGCATACACAATGAATCTGCTCTGATACACGAATGTGTATACAATCTAAGGCAATTGGGACGCAATAACCACGTTACTTTGCGGTGGGTCCCATGCCACCAAGGGATCGAAGGAAATTAAAAGGCAGATAAGCTGGCCAAAGAAGCAGCGAATCAACCCCTTCTGTTGTTTCCAAAAGAGTGACATAAAACAAGCAATTAAGACATGAGAGGACAACCAAAAGGTCTCGTACTAGAAAAATGTTCTAGGACAAAAAAAAACGAAAGCATTCATATCAGGCTCGCCAAAGACAGCAAAAATAGCGCTATCGTTCAGCAAAGGGAATCTTAGATTACTGGCAGGGTTTCTGACAGGCCATGTAGCCCTAAAATATCACTTACATATTTAAACTAGGTAAAGCTGAAGATCAAATCTGTCGTCTATGCCTAGAAGATCTGGAGATAGCAGAACACATCCTATGCGAATGTGTTGCTTTTAGTCGCACACGACACCAGCATTTCAGTAGGCTATTTTTTGCACTTACTGAACTGAAGGAAGCAGATCCTAGAGTAGTGCTAAGGTTTATTAAAAGCCTCCAACTATTCTAACACACATAAGCGCATTTTGTTACAATAGATCTATTAAGGTCGCAGTAATCAAAGGCATCTGTGTCATGACCCGAATATAATAATAATAATAATACCATTGAATCGTACAGAAGAGATAGGAAAATTTTGTATACGAGGACAAGTATTGTTTTGTCAAATTTAGTTTTATTTCTCAGCCTAGTCCCCTTGTAACTCTATACACTTTTCCGAGCGATGTTCCCACCTCCTTAATCTGTCCAAATATAAGTTGCCACCTTTTTCTGCAAAATAGGCATTTACAACTGTGATGGCCCCCTTATTTGATGAAATATTCTTTCCCCGGGCGAAACTTTGGTGAATTTTTACCGTGGCGACCATTGAAGTGTGTTGTCTTGATGGAATAAAATTTTCTTTTTCTTCAAATACGGCCCCCGCTATTGTCTCCTTTTTCAAGATAGTCCATTAACACAACTTCACAACTTGAACGACCTCTATTGCATGTACCTAGCGAATGTCTTCCAAACCACTCAGAAGTTTGGAGGAACTAGTCTCTTTGTGGTCACCTTTAGAATGCCTTCTTTATCATTTGGAATTCGTCCAAAATGTGGCGTTTATCTCTGCCTTACTTTATTTAGACAAAGATCATGAGTTAGCAAAGTGCCTCCCACAGTAGATCCAAGTCTTATGAAATATTCATCTCTTCCTTCATCCTATCAGTTCAGATGGGATTCCTGAGTTTGGAAAACTCCTGCCACAGTTAGTTGAAACTCTTTCATCGATTGGTCAAAGCTTAATAAAATGTGCTGTACATTTCCAACAGCACTCCTTGTTTTCCACTCAATCCCGATAGAGTTCTAATTGATGGTGGAATGGGCTGTTCATACTAGCGGTTTCAGCATCGACTTTTTTTTAATAAACATTGTCCCTTTAGAATGGGGGTCTAATCTACTTGCTTATTAAAAAGTTTTAAGGACAACTTTTCAAAGTGGATAATTATAATGCTTCAAATGAGTTGCCCCAGATGTACCTTTCTTAGGATAAGTACCTTTACATTCATAAGGGGACGCAGGTAAGTTGTTACACGGATTTAAATGAAACTTTGTAAATTTATAGAACTAAGCTCAACACTACCCTTCGCTGTTTAAGACAATAACTCAGAAACTAAGAGATATCAAAAAAAAATTAAGACGAGATTTAAACTATTGTACATCCTCTTAAGGATGGCGTAATATAATAACAGTTTAAATCTTGTCATAACTTTTTTTTATATCTTTTATAGTGTCTGAGTTATTGAGTCAAACAAGGAAGCATAGTGTTGATAAACCCACAAAGTTTCATGTGAATCGGTGAAACACACTTACCTGTGTTCCCTTGTCAGAGGAGGTCAGTTCTTGATTAAAAAAAAAAATTGTAATAATAACAAATTGTCTCGTTTATGTACGGCGAAACAACTTTTTTAATCTTTATTAACATGCAGTGTGGTCGAAGTATTATTGTGGATTTAAAGACCGAAATTCACTAAGTTTAATTCAATTATTAGTAAACGAGAATACATGATAAAGCAGAAGACATTATTTTAATATCGTCCAGACGACGCTGTAACGCCATCTTAACAAATAGTGCGCTTGTAGTAGGGAATATCCTCGTAATAAAGATCCACATAAAAACGACAGATAAATAAAAGCGATGGCCGACGCACATATAAAACTTTCAACAATAACCCGACGAGAAAACCAATTTATATTATAATCTAGAACGTAAAGTTGTCACCCCGACATTCGAACGGGACAAACAATTTTTTTCTCTCGTGAAAACTCGTCCCGACGAGAACTATACCCGAAGAGGAACGAGCAGGGAATACCCGACGAATTAATTAAAAAAAATATCGTACGATGAGTCGTCGCTTAGTTTACGAGACATCGAAAACGAGGGGCCGTTATGGAAGAAGGAAATGAACAGCAAAAAAAAGTAATAAAATAACTAACGGACATACACATATACCATATACAGGAGCATGTCATTGTCATCGGCAGTTATAATAATTGTCCACATGCAATATGGTTAGCTGTTATTACACGGAAACACCGCGAAGTTTTTAAATTCACTCGGATATATTACGTCATAAAATATCGATAAAACTGTCAATTTTGACTCCCTTTTATTTCGGCTCGTATAACGAAATTGCTGCATGTAGTTCACGTGGGCGGTTGTAGGAATAATGGGTGCAATACTGGACTCTATTACCCTTCATGAAAAATATACGCTATACGTATTACGCTTTAAGTTATACATTTTCAAGTGGTGTAAGAATTTACAGAAATATATAACTAAATAACAATAAAGAATTAAGCATTAGTTCTTTCGGCACAGGTCAGGCGATGCTTGTTTTACTTTCCTATATATTATTACTTATTTGAATTCCTTGTTCAGTTTTAACGTTTGTTTAATGAAACAATTATGTTGCTATTTGTATGTGAAATATTTGTATTTTTTGAAAAATTTTGACATATGGACGAGTGCATGTGAACTCTTACAAATGTGAAAGTGTTTAACTTGGAAAATTGAAATTTTGCGATGCTGTTGACGGCATAGGCTTTTTATTATGCTGAACATTTCAAAAAAGTAAAAACTGTTATTCTACAATTCAATCCTGCCGAAGCTGCAGCTATTAAGGAGAGCCAGTCGAAATTTCAAGATACTTCTGTTGAAACAGATTTACAAAGTATTCATAGCTACTATAAATACTTACATGACGTACTGGAACAATTACAAAATACAGCGTGGTCGTTAGTGAAGTCACTGCAAATAGTGGACGAAGTACATACTCTGCTACGCACTATAGATGACGCAAAAAATATTCGCGTTTTAAAAAAGTTGGAGAGTGTGTTAGAGAAAGATTCCAATTTTATCACATTACAACAAATTTGTAATGGTACTTCGACTAATTCATTAATTCAGTTCAAAGATTATTGTAATCATACATGTATTACATCGGTAGATGTCGAACGATCTTTCTTTAAATATAAACACACTTTTTCACCACTGCGAACACGGTTCCACGAGACAACTATTAAAACATATCTAACGCTATCAATTTTTTACGATTCTTATCCACTGGGTTATAATACTGATGATGGTGCTTCTACTTCTCATGTTCAGTAATTCCAATGCAATCCGCCAGCCTACTTGATTACGCTGCTTAAGAGGGTGAGTGTTTCACAACCTTACAGATATTATAATTCTTGATTAGTTTTTTTTATTATTATTCGCTTTATTACTTCTTTTTCGGTATTATCGAAGAAACCGCACGCCTATGGCGCGACGAACGATTATCTTACTCTATTGATTAGACTAATTATTTATTTAGATTTGTTATTTACTCAGAATAAAAGCATTATTTTTTGTTTATTTGATATGTTTTACGTGTATGTATGTTTTCAATAACGTTTCATTCATTTGTTTGTTTGTAATGCGTGATTAAGTACGTTTATAAATAAAATTCCTGTTATTACTATTTCCTGCTTTTTATTTTCAATATAAGTAAATTTACTGGAAATAAAAATTACCGGAAAATTATCGGTAAACCGGTAATGAAAAAGGAATTTACCGAATTACCGGTGTTGAAAAAAGTCGGTAAATTTACAATCCCTAGCGTCAACATTTAATTTTTCTAAATACAACCTCCTCTTTTTCTCTTTCTTATCAAATTGCTCATGTAAATGGACAAAAAAATATTACATTCATTATGCATCCAAAATGGATAATTTTGTGTATTGGAACACAATTTTCTTCCAAAGAAAAGAGTAACTACCTATGAGAATGTAGCTTATGTATGTTCTTAAAATGTCATCCAACTTTGGAGGTACCCAGGATGTTCTATTAAGAAAAATAAGGGCTATTCAAAAATATAAAAATAAATATTGGTATATAGATTTAAAAAATTAAAACTGCGTTTTGTTGGTCGCGCCCTCTATATGCAATTCTGGTAGTTTTCCAATTTTTATTCGATAAAGGTAAAACACTACAACTTTTGCTTAAAGAATTTGTTTGTATCGACAATAGTAACGGAAATAAGTGACGGTCAAAACAAAATGAAAAGCTCGTGAAAAAAGGAGACATATTAAAGTACATGGACAAGAGCTTTTGAGAAATCAGTGTATATTCGTTTATTTATCTGGTATTTCAAATATAGACGAAGTATTATCAAACAAGGGTACACCTCGACCATCTCCGAGTGAACGCATTTACATAGTTTAATCGTATTATCACAAACAATACGCGCATCTGCAGTAGACATCGATACCAACAGACGCCAGTTGCGGACGTAATCTAATTATCAAATGCAGGCGCTAAAGCAAAATGGACAATGGACGAGCGAACGAACGAAGAGAAACAGGAGGAGCCCAAAGCGCGAAGAAAGGAAGAAAGGAAGAAAGGGTATAGAAGGAGAAGAGAAAGCGTATATATGTGCCTGAGTGTTCTGGCCCGGATCCATCACGGCGAAGCAAAATCGGATTTAGTGGCCGTACGAGGCCAGTAAATACACTAGATTAGCTTGATTAGTTTCGAAGTTCGCCGCGTGTGGCGTTACGAAGATTGTCGACGAGACGCCGCGCCGTCGATGGAATTTGTTTGTAATTTAAATGTCGACACAAGGAGGTACGATACAATACGCTCGAACAATAGGAAATTGCTTGCAATAAAATATACCTAAGATACTTCTGGGGTAGATTACGAAACAATTAAGCGCATGTTTTCATTGCGATTGCCTTCTGTACAATGCAATGGGAAAATTTCTGCGATGTTAGGGCGATAAACTTGGTGAAACAGCAAGCGAAAGTAACCCTAAAAAAGATTTAACCTATTCCTAAAGCATGAGGCGAATTCCTTATTTCTCAAATCAAACAGATCTACGAAAGATATCCGATATTAAAGGTACAAGACAAAACTACACCAATATTAATTATTTAGGATACTCTAAAACTGTGGCACTGGAACACTGAAACAGTTCACTAAAACCCTTACCACAACACTTAATTCGTACTGGACGCACGTTTCGATAGCCAAGCTATCATCATCAGCAGCAAGACTGAACTGTTCAGTATTGCTGCTGATGATGATAGCTTGGCTATCGAAACGTGCGTCCAGTACGAATTAAGTGTTGTGGTAAGGGTTTTAGTGAACTGTTTCAGTGTTCCAGTGCCACAGTTTTAGAGTATCCGATTAATTATTTACTTAAATATTAATTAATTTAAGTCAATAATTCATTACATTCGGCAAGAAATTACATATTTTTCACGGAAAAAAAATGTTTAATGGTCAATGTGATAATGTAATAATTCTAGTGATAATAATAATAATAATAACTCTTTATTAGCTATTAGATCTACAGACATAAGCTTCGTCAAATTAAATATAAATAGTAAAAATTGGTATATAAACAAACACAGCACAAACAAACATACAACACTCAATACAACAATTCCGAGATACCCAGCGCCACCCAGCCCTAGTCTAGGTGTTCGGAGATGCTATAAAAACAGTTCTCAGTAAAATAGTCCCTCACAGCTCTTTTAAATTCCAACGCACCCAACGACCTAAAAAAAAATAAGAATGGCACTTTTTTGCAAACATAGCACATTCATAGAGAAACACAGAAGGCAATTACATTAAGCCATTTGCCTTAAATCTAGGTAGGTAGAAAGCAGTTCTCTCCAAATGAAACATGGTGCGTACTAGTCGTTTCTGAATAATAGAGCAATGCCAGCATACTAATGATGATCTATCAATCTGGCGCCTCGTGGCTGTTAGACGCAGTAAAACTGTTTTAGACTTATTAATAAGTAAGCCATTCTGGTCACACCACGACGACACATTATTAGCGTAAGTACAACCGGTACAAGATATATCTTTTTAATTGCGGCCCGGTTGCACCAGCAAATTGATACAAATCCTTATTTTAAAACGAATTACGTAGGTCATTGACGAATAACATAAACAAAAGTGTTCCCAAGAAGGATCCCTGTGGCATACCTTGTAAAACTTTCATGGCAGAAGAGTATGCAGTTCGGTCACTACATCTAACTGACACAAGTTGAGTACGGTCCGTTAAGTACGATGCTATCAACTGCTTGCAACATCCCCGTATACCACAAATTGACAGTTTCTGGAGTAGGAGCTTATGATCTACAGAATCGAACGCATGTGTCAAATCGGAAAACAAGCCACCAATCTGAGTTCCGCTGTCAAGAAGGCTATAGATGTGACCTATTGCTTTAAAAAGAGCATCTTGTGTAGATCTGATGTTAATTAAACCAAAATCGATTCGGGGCTATTATTCTGAATGTATTCACAAAAGACGTTATTCTCTAGAACGTTACCTTTGCAAATATATTTGAAAAACAAGACAAAATGGATATTGGCCTATAATTCGATACAAAAACTTCTTCTAAACACATGAGTTTCCATATCAGAACAGCTACAGCTAAAGTCTAAACAATGTATCAGCTGCGCGTGGTTATCGGACAGACCCGCCTCCAAAACAGTAGATGTGTAGCGCTCGGTATCAAGATTTGTCAGTATAAGAGTACTGGAATGTGCAGTAATTCTAGCAGGATCTTTAATTGTGAAATGAAGCCCATAAGAATGCACAATATCTTTAAAACGACTAGAAACTGTATCGGGATGACCACCAGAGTTTCAGAAAATATGTAACTCCTTTAAATTTCACCAATATTTTGTTAAAGTAGATAGCCATACATTTTAGTTAGTTAAACATATTTGACGCATAAGCTTACGGTGCACTTTTGCCATTGAGTTAAAAACACCATTCGTCGTAAAACAACCCGATACTTCCCATTTTTAAACATTCATAGCGAATAGCATACAACAAATTTATCAGAATTAATCAGTTCCATCATAGTCACTACAACTCGACATCCCTTTGTCATTATGTTCTATTCATTACAATGATAACAATTCCGCTGTAAATCCGATTCGTCCAGCTTTTTCCTATAATTACGAGAACAAATCCGCCCTCTCCGTTCATTATCGAAATTAGATACGGCGAAGCTTCCCAGCAATACGAATTTATAGACTACTGCTAGCTAAAGGGTCAACATTAACTTGTTGTACATTAGCGAGCAGCTACGGGTGCTCCCAATATTATCGATATTCATGGACCGTTGTGTATATGCATGAAGCAATGTACAATGCTAGACAGCTAAAGTGGCTATTTCAGGTTGTAGTCTCTGCAATGGAATAGCAAAATAATGTAAAAAATTATAAAAAATATAACAAAATGTTGCATCAAATTATGAAAAACCCCTTTTTCTATGGAAATCCTGTACTCAAAAGTTCTTCCATTACATTCCATACATTTTTGATAACGTCTAATTAAGGCTGCAGTGATTACATTTTCTAAGATTTTTAGGACTCTGCTGCCAGAAGCGAGACATCATAAACAAGACAGTACGTGTTTTAAATATGCCCAAGGAAAGTAATCTTTAAGGTACTTTAATTGACAAATCGCGCTGGCCATCTCAACACACTTCGAAGTATTTTATTTTCACGTGTCTTTAATGTTTTGATTTTAATGTATTCATTTATCTTTTAAGTTTGATCTATTCAGATCAGGTCTGATCTTCAACTTTTTCTAGCTTAAATAAGGGGTACTTTACGACTACGTCTGGGGTCCCTTTTGCTGAACGATAGCACTATTTTACTGCCGTCATCGTGAATGATCCTGTATACTAGTAATTCTTCTTGAAAAATGTGTTTGTTCCTCCTCATTATCAGCTTTAATATAATTAAGATAATTTTTGTTTGTTAATTTATAAGATATACTTGTAAATAGCGAAAAATATGATTTTTTCATATTGTTTTTTTTTATATAACAATAAAAACAGGAGATACCAATATAAAAAGAAAAAATAACAGGAAATATCAATATAAAAAATAATGTGTATATATAATCGAGTATAATTTTTGCCTATACGTTCGGATAGAAGACGCAATACAGCATCAGCATTAATACAAACAAAATAATTTGTTGTTTGTTAGTTTTTAAGATGTACTTGAAAATAGTAAAAAAGATGATTTTTGATATTGCTCTTTTTTATATAATAATAAAAAAAGGAAATATCAGTATAAGAAAACAGGAAATATCAATTAGAAATATAAAAAAAATAAATCTCAGGTTTCGCCCAGACACCGACACGCGCCTGGCGTGTTTTTTTCACTACGGCGTCGATTTACCGAACACCGGTTCATATAGTTGCAGGCTCCCGTTTCGAACGAAATTACGCCTATGTTTTAGGAAAAGTAGACCCCTTTCGATCTAGGTCGATCGCAAGCCTTCATCTGGCTCGCTCTTTTTCGCAAATTCCCTACAATTTGCTCCCTTTTCACTCTCTTTCCCGTCTCTCTCGCGCCTACGGATGACCGATCTATAACCGAGGATACAAAAGAAGTTACGTGTTTTTGACAATTAGATATTATTAACTTTCGAGATGCCCACAGCCTCTGCTCGTGTAGCACCATTTGATGAACTATTCCGATGTTACCGGTGGTGGTTGCAGATTTTGGCCGTTCCGAACGTTCATCGTCAACCAAGCTGGTTCGTCCACGTTTAAATTCAGCTGTTCAAAATTTTGCTGTGGCTAATAATGATGCAGAGTCCTCGTAAATAGCATCCATCTCGGCTTTAATTTGCGTAGGCGTATTGCTTTTCAATTGCAAGAATTTAATAACGGTTTGATATTCGATGTTTCTTTTTATTTTTACGGAAACACTTACGTCGACTGGCACAAACATCTGCTAAACAACAAGGGAGCGTCCAACATGGTTGAAATTTTCAAGGGCGTCTTTCAACGCATGCGTAATTGTAATTACTAGAATATTATTGGCGAGTAACGCCATCCTCATGTTGAGGCTTGAAACTTTTCACACCACTCTCGCGTATGCCAATGAAACACCTAGGACGCAGTCGATCACCTTTCCTATGTCCACGTCTTTATAAATGCATTCATCCAGCATCATCTTATCAACTATTTCGATGTTATTTCCAAACAAAGTACTTCAGGGGCGAATAATGTTACACAATAGATTTTTCACAGTCGAAAGAAGACAAGAGATGTTTCTGTTGTCCAGGATAGTACATTTTGCGCGTATCGCAGGGCTCGCGCCGCGTAATACCGGGGATTCATCAATTCGCAACAATAATAATGTGCATAATTGAGGGCGGGAATCAATTCAATAGAATTCGCGGAATCGATTATGTCCATACATTGGATACAGACGCATGCATACGAGGATATTATTTGCATTACCATATTGGAATCAGAGACGGGCGTGCTCCCATCATCGCCACCGCAAAGCCATTATCCCAGCCAAATCGAGATAGGATGAGCTAAACAAGATAAGTAAGCATTGCTGACAGATTCATTCAGGTAATCTCAATATTTGCTAGTATTCTGTAAGTCAAATTGTTGTACAGGTATTGAAAGTCATAATATTACATGTACAAGAAGATCCTGTAATTTAAGCTAGTACAGAGTGGCGCAAAATGAACATTGTGGTTTAAATTTTTTATAAGTTTTTTATTTAAGCGATAATTATTGTATATGTATATATATTTGGTTTAATTATGAAAACTGATATCTCCCAAGTGGCGGCCATTTTCTGCTTCGTGCTCTTTCTACATATATTTTCCGTAATCTTTCACAAAGTTTCAGGTGTTATGGACTCGATTTTATTGCGAATGTTGTTTTTTAGTTGGGGGATGGTTCTTGACTTATTAACGTATATTCTTTCTTTCAAATATCCCCAAAGGAAACAGTCAAGAGCGGTTAAATCCGGTGAACTCGAAAGCCAATCGAAATCGCTTTCGCGCGAAATAATGCGTTCGTCAAAGATATCCCTTAACAGAGCCATTCAATCCTATGCAGTATGCGCCGTGGCTCCATCTTTAGTGATATTAAAAACTGGCTTTAAAAAATTTTCCAACATCGCCCGATATTGAGCACTCTCCATGCAAACTGCGACACCGTCTTCATTTTCAAAGAAGTATGGGCCAATGATCTTTCCGGACGGAACACCGCACCAAACAGTACACTTGAGGGGATGTAATTGTTGCTGATGAACTGAATTCTTGCATAAGCTGAACTTTATACGGGAACATGCGTAATGTACGCAAAATTCTCTGCAGCGATCTTCGTGATAGTCCAAGTTGTGTCGAACGTCTCCTCATTGATGTTTCTGAATCTTCCTGCATACCTCTCTCGCACACGTTCAACATTTTCATGCGTGTATGTTGTCTTACGGCACCATGAAGGTTCCTTGCTGTCCTTTGTTGTCGAAAAGCAAAACGAAGCCAACCTTGTCAATTCTGGTTGTTTACAGATAATAAATAATCAATGTTTCTCTTTTAATAACTCGGAAACGAGGGAATTTAGGTATAGGAAGTGGAATATGTTTTACTCGCATTGTTCCAAGTAGACATGTAGACATTCTTAAAAATGGGTAAACTGTAGCTGGTATTCCTATTGTGTGTATTCGATAACTGTTCCTCACCCAAACCCATGAGGTTTGGGTTTTTCAGCTAGTATTTTCAATAATATTACCCATACCAATCGCATTTCCTTGTTTTCCTAACGATACGAACACATCTTTGTAAGCTATAGCTTTGAAAGAAAAAGCAGGTCTTATAAGCGGAGAAAAATGAAAATCAACAGCGTTTGGTATATTGGTGATCGGAGTAGTAACAGAAGAGAGTAAATGATTATTTAAAATTTCTATGTCTTTCAAGTGGTGGGTATTTTCTTCCAAAGATTTCTTCTATTCCGGGAGCTTAACGAGCACCGTTGTTGGAAATAAGCCGCTTTATTGCTCTGTTTATTTTGTTCTTTAAAGACTTATAGTAAGCAAGGTGCACCTACGTAGTGCGTTGTCTGTTGCTTTCATTAACTTAATATTGTAAGTTAACCAAGGTGCAGGAGGCCGAGTGTAAGTGAATGTTTTATTAGGCGCATCCTTGTCTGTATGTTTAGAATATTGGCATTAAGGAAGGACACTTTAAGTTCAATATCAGGTACGTTATACAACAGGAGCCATTTTGTGTAGATCGGGAGTGAAATTGTCACAATCAAATTTAGCAAAGCTGCTTGCCGTGAACCTCCGTTTATTTTTTTTTAACTTTTAGATTTGTGTCGCAAAAAATACTTTGATAATCAGAGAAATCCATTATAAACGTACTGGATTTTTCACTGGTGGATCCGTGTTGCTGAGATATTTGCTCGAGAAACGTCATTGAATCTATTATTGTAATTGCCTTCTTTTTGTGATTACAATATACTGTGCCTCGATATTGTCCTTGTGTTTAAACTGAGATGTCTTCGCTGGTTTCCATGCCGGAATTACGTGATAGGAATTTAAACTAAATAATGCAATTTGTACCGATTTTCACCGCGCCAACACAACTCATCCGCAAATTATTTCTCCTCATTATACAAACATGAGGTTTCAGGCGTTAGTGCGCGAAATATTTTATTTTAAACAGCAATAACTTCCGATATAAACGCAATATTTACGGTTTATCGGGCCGCGGCATGCGTCCCTAACCTCTCGACGTCAATTATTTTCGGCGCGATGGTAACGCATAATTAGCCGGGCTCCCCGTCGACCGCCGATATTCCGACAAATAACCTGCCTATATGTATACATATAATACATATGCGCTTGGCTTCGATACTCGATCATAATTTATTCTTCTCAATTATTTTGCATGTAAATCATTTATGCGGCGATCGTTAATTTCATTTAAATTGGTTGTCGCGTTTCCATAAAATGCGAATGTGGGCGAGGGGCGGCTTGGCGAGCGAGGGAATGGGTGAGGGGTGGAAGGAAGGAAAGAGCTTATGGTTATGCGCGCACTACAGATGTTTGTTATTAAAATAAACGAGGTGAGATGTTTACTGAAATAATGGGATTCGCACTAGGGCGCGGCTTCTATACCACTGTTGTTGGGATATGGTTTTTGGAATGCGTCTTCTTATGCGTAGTATTTTTGTAGCAAAATCATGGAATGTAGTTTATTTTTTAATATTTCAGGGTACAGTTACTTCCGTAATGTTCCTGAAATTTAAATCACGCGCGTCAATGTACGCAATTACAATAGGTTTGTTTCTGCAGGAATTTGAAATCATTTGAAATTAAAAATAGTGTTCGTGCAGTTAAATCGTCAAACTCTGACTATTAGTTTGACATAATTTGGCGTCGTGGGGATCGCCAAATTATTTTCTGGCCGTTTGCTAATAGTTGTTCCAGTTTGAGGTTTATCATCCAGTGATCAATCAGATGCATGCGCATTGTTATACGAGGGTCACGCTATATATTTTGAGATACAAGAAAACTACAAGTCTTTTTACGAAAATGATTTTATTTATGTTCAGAATAATCTCCTCCTGCATCAATGCACTTTTGTAACCGAAGTTTCTACAACGTAAAAGCGTGAAGCCAGTCATCTCTTGGAATGCTCTCAAAAAATAGATGAATTGCTTCACCTATCTCATCCTCCGTCATGAAACGTCGACCACGTAAATGTTTCTTTAGGTTGAAGAACAACCAGAAATCACACATGGCCAAATCAGGCGAATAGGGTGGATGTTCAATGACTTTTACGTTATTTTCACGTAAAAATTCAACTGTCTGCTGTGCACTGTGTGACGATGCATTGTCGTGATGCAACATTAACCCGCGAATGTTAGCTGGCTCAAGAACTGCAGGTAAACATTTTGTGGTGTACCAGTTTGCTGTGACTGTACGTTGGTTTTCTAGCTTCATTGCTTTTACTAATCCGGTACTACGGAAGAAAACTGCGTACATAACTTTCTTGACAGCCCTTTGCATTTTGGCCATTGTTGGTCTTGGTGCATCTTCGTGGATCCACACGCGGCTCTCCTGGCGGATAGGAATATCGTAAAATGGGATGTAAGTTTCATCACCTGTTACTGTTTTTAATAGAATGCGATGTCCACCATTATTTAACATTTCCAATGTTTCCCGAGCGATTCTTACTCGCTCTGCTTTTTGGAAATTGGTAAGCTTGTGTGGCACCCAACGAGTAACAATCTTTTTCATCCGAAGATGATCATGTAAAATTGAATTTACTGTTGCGGATTCAACACCAAGAGTTGCATCAATCACTTGATAGGTGCATCTTGGATCTTCGTCGATCATACGTCTCACACTCTCAATGTTTCCAGCGGTAACTGAAGAACAGGGCCTACCGGTACGTTCCTCATCACCAAGTGATATCCGTCCTCTTTTAAATTCGCTATACCAGCGAAACACAGTTGCACGTGAAGGACTTTCATCACCAAATGCGAGTTGCAATCGTTCAAGACTTTGTTGTTCACTTAAACCGACCTTAAAATCGTAGTAAATCATTGCGCGTACATGTTCTCTTGACAAGTCCATGTTTCTATGACAAATCGTATCTACCACGTTTACTCTATGACAGCAGTGACTCAACTGACAGTCAGAGTTTACTACTTAAGGATGATGGTATTTAGAAATGCAGTATTGTCAGCTCTAACTTTTCTACTTTTATGGCATCTCAAAATATATAGCGTATCCCTCGTATTATGAAGTGAATAGTTGTATTACAGGTTTTTTGTATATGTTCACACTTCACGTATGTTTTATTCGTGTCTGTAGCTTTGTTATGCGGACCTTACACGATCAAGAATATTGACAATATCACTACCTACAACCGTCAATCCTCGTGCTACCCAATCTAAAATTGCTCCACCTCATAGGATCAATATTTCTGACAATACTGTTGTCAGTAAATTTGTTCAGTACCTCTTTTTCTGCCTAACGAGAAAGGTGTAAAAGGTGTGTGGTTTTGTGGTTTTATACGCCTATTTGTGGGTTTTTTGCTTCTAAAAATAGATAATCGTAGAAAAGCTTGCGTAGCTATTATTTTGGCGACTGGAACTACTCGTCGCGTGAAATGCAAGCGCTGAATGAAGGAATGGTTGAAAAAGAGGAATGAATATTCTCATCTAGTCCTGTTAAAGGAAATAAGCCTGGACGACGTTCAAGATTTCAAAAATTACTCAAGGAAACTGTTAAAGATGGTTAAACCGTTTTTGAGAAGAGAGTACACAAATATGAGAGAAAGTATAACTGTTAAAGAGAGATTAGCCTTAACTCTGAGGTATTTTGCGCTCGTCTCCGACCTCTTCGATATGGCAATCTTCTTCAATTCTTTCCTATAATTTGTTCGTAAACTGTTTATCTTTTTTTTTTACATCTTCCCTCTTGTTGGCCGCCGGATTTATTTTCACTAGAAATAGTATGAGTTGGTCAAGAGTAAAATTTCTTGCTGTCTTCTACAAATACATTGGGTTGGTTGGATTCCACATTTATGGGGATAATTCATATTGTTTGATACAGTATCGAAGGCTATCCTGTTCCTCCTCAGGGGGACCCCATGTACCAACGTCGTCATCACGTAGGTCAACATCGTCAGTAAAAAAGGGATCGGTCATTGTCGTGCCTCCTAGAGCGCGATGTGAACTGAACTGAGCATTTATAGAAATATTGACCACTCTCCCCTACACGGTCAATAATATTGACAATATCTCCTCTAATTTCCAGTATTAATGCCCGAATAATAGAAAATCTGGATTTTCTTCAATACTCCATCAATATCGGACGCCAACCCGCTTTTTTCATATTACACGGTCAATATTGTTGTCAATGCGATAAGATATTGTCAATATATAAAATAATATATAAAAAAGTTACTCTATTTCACCGATTACAGCATCTACTAAAGTCGTCACTTTGTGGCCCCCGATGATAATAATAATAATAATAATAATAATAATAATAATAATAATAATATTTATTTGTGCCCAACAGTAAAACACCAAAATATACACATATACATACAAATTATCTAAAGTGTAGCAAAAGTACAAAATGAAATAAATTAAACTTCTTAGAGATACACATAAGACTATAACGATGAATACATACATACATACGTTGCATAATATACACGTAACACTAAACAAGTTGACCCAGAAAAATGTCTTTATATAACATATCAGCGCAACGACAGATGCGGTTTATTGGCGCTAGGTGCATTACATTAGTTCTCACAGGTTTCAAGTAAAATGAAGATACATTTCGCGATTCCCTAGCGGGAACATGAAAAGGTACCCCACACAGTAACTCTGGACAATCAATTTTATTATTAATGAGCCTGTAGAGAAACACCGCACCAGTGTTCATAACGTTCATGGAGTGATGAAACACCGTGCGACAGAAGAAGCTGGCCATGATCGTAGTTCCTTTTGCGGATAGTTACCAGTCTCCTTGAATGTTAAATATTTTAAAAAGCGACGTTGCACTCGCTCAAGTCGAAGTTGATGACATGTGTAATAAGGGTACCATATAATCGCTGCGTATTCCAACTTACTTCGAATCAACCCGTAGTAAAGAGTCTTTAGAGCAGCGTAATCAGTTGCACACCGACATCACCTGCTGGCCAAAGCAAAGTCGATCATCAAATAACACTCCAAGGTCTTTCACAGTGTCCGATGAAGGTAGCTACAGACCGTGTATATTATAATCGAAAACGATTTTGAACACCTTTCGAATGTATCTAAGTACGCAGCATTTCTCCACATTAAGATGCAGTTTGTTATCAATACACCAATTACTTATAGTTATCAGATTCTCTTGTAGAAGTCTGGCATCATAAAGTGAATCATTTCGGTGAAATATCTTTAAGTCGCCTGCAAACGCTAAAAAGCGGCACGTTAGTGATTGTAAGAGGTCATCTATAAATATTAAAAACAGCAGGGGTCCCAAGTTGGAACCCTGCGGCACTCCAGATGTTGTTAGATAACGCCTAGAAGAAAAACCATTGTACACTACGCAATTGACTCTGCCAGTGAGATAGGATGTCATCAATTTCAGCAACGAAGTGCAAAAGCCGATAGTACCCAACTTCCGTAGCAATAACGAGAAATCAATAGAGTCAAAGGCTCTTGTGAGGCGAACAAATAACGATGTGACGAACTTTTTAGAAGGATTCATATTTTTCGAAATATTCCTCTGTTAAGATTAAAATGGGACACCCGGTATACACATCATTTAAGATTGGACTTCTATGGAATCATATCGAAGATCTTAAAAATCCTGAAAATTAGCGATATGAATATATGTACATTAAGTGTTTTTTTTCTGGAAGGTTCAGCAACCCAAAGTGGCAGCGTAGTACTTAATGCTCTAGCGTCCCAATGTAAAAACAAGATTTCAGCATTTTATGTAAACATTTAGTGCTTAAGAAACAAATTAAACAATCTTGAAGCACTTCTCAACAACACAAACATCGACATTTTATGTTTTTCTGAATATTGGATGACGCTAAATTAGCTCCCTAGATAAATTTATACCTAAATTGTCTTAGATAATTTCTTGAAATAATTTGCCTTCTATTATTGAGGTTTCGAGCTTTTCAACAAAGAGAAATACAAGCCAAACCAGCATAATTTCTAGCGATCTTCAAAAACGAACCAAAAATCATGTCTCTTCACGTCTATATCTTATCAGCTTCATAAGGCATCTTTCATGATAAGATAATTTACTTAAAAGAAACGATTCATCTTCCATAAAACCGCACACTTCAACCTCCATGTATTTATAACTTCAAAGAAATCGCATAAAATCAAGCAATAAATTCTTACCAACATAATTGCAGTGGTGCGCATTCGTTCGACACGAAAAAAGTCCCTAAAAAACAACAAGTTCTGTTCACTCCGCGTAGCATTGCTGCGCCGCAGTAAATCCACTAATAAACACCATATTTATTGGTGTGCGCGGATTAAAATAAAACCGTTTCCATAAAATTAAATGTCGACAGTCCGATAAAAGCTTTCCTGGCATCCGTTCAAGACCCTCCGACGATGACAAACAGGCATAATAAATGTTGCTGTCCCCATAGTTCCCGAAAGGCAGAAACGATGCGGGGTGAAGGGGGGTGTAGAAAGCTGAAATATCATCACGAAACTACGAAACCGTTAAATAATAAAAGAAGATGCAGTAAATTCGCGAACGAGGCGCAGAAATGTACATACATTAGATTTAGATCTGTGCAGCCATCTAGCGAGCAATAATCTAAAGTCGTCTAATATTTTACGGCCGTTACTCAACTTTAATTATACATGAAAGTTTATTGGATCATTTAATTACTTCTTTTCTCAGTTAATTATGTAGTTTTATAGTTAACTCGTATTGTTGATAATTTTATTAAAAATTATGTACATACGAGAACAATTGTGCTCAAACTATGTGAGTATACGAGGGTGCTATGATAAATATTTGTTTTAAGGAAGACAACGTAAATTTATTTCTCGACATAATCTCCTTGTAGGTGTATATACTTAGCCCAGCGATGTTTCAACTTTTTTAGGCCACCCAAATAATAGAATTTGTCAAACTCTGTAAAATAAGCATCTGCTTCGGCAATGACCTTTTCATTTAACGTTCATTTGACGCTATTTTTTCCAGGCTGGAAAGAGAAAGAAGTCATCCACAGTCAAGAAGGGGGTCAAATCTGGCGAATATGGTAGATGGGACACCAGTTTGTTCTGTAACTGGACTACTTTTGCTGTCACAATTGCCTTGAGTGTGCCGGGGTATTACCATGATGATAGGGAGTATTTTTCTTCACTGGGGGTGGGCTTTTTAATAATAATATTCTTTTTCTGAGTAATAGCAATTACTAGAAAGTCTCCGGCGTTTACAAGTGTCACCCAAGTGTCACATATTGAACACACTGAATCACAGTCCAATGTGCTATTTTTCTTTTCCTGCAACCCGAGGTTGGCGGATTACCCGAATCCTTCTTACTGATGTTCTCTATCGTAAATACTGCTCCCTATCTCTACGAAGAGTGCTGATATGACGGTAACTTACCTATATAGATTAATAAAGAATTTTGCAGTACTTATTTACTTTTTATTATTTACCGGTCTTCTACCTTTCGTTTTTTCGTATGCGTGCAGTGACGACCAAAATATGGAGCTTCAAAAATGAAATCACATTTTACTATCTAGAGACAAAGAAATACTACGGTTGAATTTAGTTTAGTGGCTTGTGTTGCCCTTAAAAATTTGTCACATTATTTAAGAAACATCCTGTATATACACTGTATTGTTTCGATCAGATCTTTTGGTAAACACCTCTTTTCCAACACCTTTAACATTTTATCTCTCTCCATCACATCAAGAACCTTTTGGATATCTATAGTACATGTACATATTGTTTCTCCGTTTTGAATTATTCTCTCAAGAATTTTTCAGTACAGTATAAAAATATACGCGAAGACCTGGATATGGAGCATGCCACAATAAACGATGATCTGCGGGAAGCATCTCGAATGTTACCTATTATTAAATGAATATTGGGTACGGTTTATCGTATGGACGCGTCCCGTATCTCTTCTAAGATGTCTGGATAACGGTTAGCGATGCGTAACGTTCGCCGTATGGACTCCCTTGTCATCGGTTCTATCCTTACGGGCCCGTAACGCATGTAACAAGGATAGTTTTATCAGTCATTATTAGCGTAACCAAAACTTGCGGACTCGCATAGGCGTCGGTATTACGGGTTAATATAAGAATACGAAAAATTCATAAATAAACTTACTTGCTAATTATTCAACAAATTAGAGGCATCAAGATGTGAACTACTGTAAACTTGCATCATTGCATATGTTTCCACAGTTACTTCTTTAAACCTTGTGCGTCGACAAGAAAAAATATTCTTATACATAGAAAACGATCGCTCTACATCTAAGGAAGTTACATTTGCATGTAGAAACTGTTTTTCAAAATCACTTAAAAGTTCACTATTCTTACACTTATTATAAACGGCCTCTAAAGTAATAAAATCGGATTTTCCTTAAAACATCTGCCAACTTTTGACTAGCGCATAATCCTGGCGTATCATTTAATGTGTGTAATTTAATTTTTACACTCTCCACTATGTCTAATAATTCCTGCAATGACAATTCAGTTCATTGTAGTTTTCTGATGGCATCTAGTAATACTGTATAAAGGGTACATATTGTTGTTAAATCTTCTAAAAGTTGAGGAATTTGAAATTCTCTTTGACTTTCTCTAATTGCTTTGGATTCATTCCGATTAAATCGCATTATAACGGATTTAATTTGTTGAAAATGGATCAAATAGTAAGAAGCTGCTGTTAGCCAAGTACCCCATCGCGTTAAAATTGGTTCAGGAGGTTCTGGAATACCTGGAAATTCTTTTAAACGTTTAGGAGATTTACGAAACACTGCTTTAGTACTTCCAATCATCCGATCAACGTTTCCGTAATGTTGTCGAACAACTTCACCAACTAAATGCAAAGCATGCAGCACGCAGGTTAGATGTATTAAGTTAGGAAATATATGTTTTAAGGATCGCCCAGCACTTAACATCGTTGCTGCACTATCTGTCACAATCATCACAACTTGATCTTGGGAAATTTTAAATTTTTTCAAAGCGTTCATTATCACTTTTTGAATATTTTCCGCAGTATATTGTTGAACACGTTTGCAAGCTAACAAACATCGAGATGCTGTGTTCTCGCTAGATAAAACGCGAGCTATTACATTCACAATACTGTTTTTCTTTATATCGGTCGTCTCATCCACGATAATCCATATTTTTTTGGAACACAAATCACGTTTACACACATTTTCTAGCATCTCTTTCATTCGCGGCAAATGATTCTGTAATTGTGTTTGTGAGGGTAATGGGTACTTTGGAACGTATTGTCGCCAAAACGTTTTAAAAGCTGCTTTTCTCACCAACGACAACGGAAGATTACAAGATTACATAATTAATAAATGTATGAGGAATAGTGTATAAGGTATTTCAGTTATTGCATTTCTCATATGCTTAATACCATTGACATGTCTCTGGTAATCAGTTCTGTCCAATGCGGCCAAACGAACATTGCATATTAAGCAAAAAGCTGCACTACCGTCATATTTTAAATGGGGAAAAAGTGACACATACTTATGTACATTAGTAGCAAATCTATTACGAGGCATTGTTTTCTTAGGTATGTAAATATTAGTTCTATATGAAACGATACACTAATTATGTACTTGGTATAATACTACAACACACAAAAAACACAAGCTATATTTTCAAAAGCGACACGTAAGTACATAACCTTGACCGTTTGACTAATCTCTGCAACAGCTCAACCGGTACTAAAACGAAATCTCTCTCAGCGCGGTTTAACATGATTTATATTCAAGGTCGACACTACATGCCTGCTTCTCTACCGGTTTAGTTTATTTATGAATTTTTCGTATTCTTATATTAACCCGTAATACCGACGCCCATGCGAGTCCGCAAGTTTAGATTACTCTATTAATTACCTTAAATGGGTGAGTACGTTTAAGCTACTTTCTTTTTTTGATCAAAATAACAATATTTGTGATAACATTTTATTGCAGCATCAAATTTCATTTAATCTATTTTGTCGCTTTTGTCGGAATCGGGGAGCATCCGCGACATTTTACCAGCCATAACTTAAGAGGCTCTTGCAGGTCGTGTGTTGCATATTAGGAGCTAAGAATTTGGGGAATTACCTCTAGTCAGTTGTGGAACCTACTCACAAAATTTGAAAAAAATCTGAGATGGTCGAACGTAGGGACTTGATCACTTGACATGGAATTACCCATAGATAAAATAATAAATAAAGTATGCAGATAAAATAAAATTGTAAATAAACGCTGTATTCTTTAAAAGGTAAAGGAGGATCGCAAGAAACATGTTCAAGTAAAGATTTTTTTACACAACATTCTTTTGCTGCGCTTTGGAAGATGGTTATACAATTTTGTTTACGGATGATATTTTTCCTGTTAAAATAATTTGACCACAGTTGATTGGTGAATGTTGCTATTTAACACAATTTACGTAGTAGAGATGTGAGGGCTGTCCTTGGCTTCTAATAAATTACTTACCTGTTCATTTATATTTAATGGGGTACGACCAGACATTGGCAAATCTTTGACACTACCCGCTTCATGGGATTTTGCAACAAACAGCTTATCGTGCAACGAGTTATTGGGGGTGTTCCCTATTAAAGAATGCCCACACTTCTTCGAGCGTCTGCAGTTGACCAGAAAAACGAAAGACGAATATATACGTTTTCTTCTATACGTTTTCATATTGATTTTAATGATGCTTAATTTGCTCATTATTTGCCAGAAAACCAGAAAACGATATAATTCATCAAACTACTGCTTTAGATCATTACATATTGCACTATATATCTTTCCCAATAATAAATTGAAAACGCAATAAGTTCTCGGTTGCGCAACTGACGAGGTATAACGAAACAATTCAGTTTCGCATTTCGAAATGGACGATACGCTAAAATCACTAGGTGTACGGCGAACCCAACGAATGTAACACCGTACACCGCGACCAAATCCACCGAATGCCGTTGCATATGTTGTACGGCGAATACGTATATTTGCAAAATCGGATCTATTGCAAAAACCGATCTAAATTAATCGGTCCGCTGACCAAACAGTTTCGAACAATTAGCACGCCTGAACGAATTAAGCCACTGTTATTCGTATTTTAATGCGGCTTTGTTGCTTTAGATACGCGAAGCTTGCCTTGATTTATTATTAAAATAGTTCATACTAGAGGATTGTGTGCTCTGATTTTCATTCGTGAATAGAAATTCAAGTGATGTAAACGATAGATCGAAATTGTATCATGTTCGAGGGGTTTTCATTCTTTTCAGAAGGGATTTTATGGATTTGATTGCTCTAATTTAACAAGGAAAATATTGTTTGTTTGATTAATCTAATAAGGTTAATTTTTTTTTGATTAATTACATGCTTTAGATGAAAATTATTTAAAGACAAATTCTCCATATTGCACAATTACGAGTCCCGTCCAGCTTCAGTTGGCCCACTCGATAAAATTTCAGTTATTAATATATATTGAAGATCATTTAAACTAATAGAGATATAATTCTCAATTTTTATTTTGCAAATAACAGTTTGAAGATATATTGCACAAAAATAACGGAACTGATTAGGCCTGAAAAAAGAAGAACACAAATTTTTGATTTTCAACTCTACGATATAGCTCATTCTACCACTGAGTAACATAACCTTTATTTTTAATAACCGCTTCCATTCTTCTCGGTAAACTATTTACTAGATCCTCACACTCCTCTGCAGTGAAATTATCCCAAATGTTCTGAAGCCTTTGCTTGAGTTCTTGCACACTTCTGGCAGGATTGGCTCGCAACCTCTTTTTCATGATATGCCACAACGTCTCGATGGGCGAAAGGTCCGGACTACTAGAAACCCGGTATTTCATGGTCTGAAAGCCATTTCATGGATCTTTTGGAAGTATGACATGCAGCACCGTCTTGCTAAAAAGTGAAGTCATTTCCAGAAATCCTGCTCTCTTCCAAAGTAGGCAACAAAGATTCCTCTAGGATGTCTAAATATTTGTCTGAGTTAACAATGCCGTTGATAAAGTGTAATTTTCCAACTCCTCTAGCCGACATTAAACCCCAGACCATTACCGAAGATGGAAATTTAACTTTGCGCTTAAGACAGTCGGGATGATAAGTTTCATGTTTCTGGCGAATAATTCGGCTCCGGCTATCACCGACACAAACTTCAAATCGCGACTCGTCACTCCAATGTGCACTATTCCACCTCTCCATATCCCAACTTCGATGGCCTCTAGCCCATTTTAACCTGCTTCGCTTCTGCTTTAAGGTCAATAACGGTTTTTCTTTTGCCTTCGCGAAGGGGAAAACGAATTATCTTTTGTCCCTTAGGATTGAACTCATGAAACTTACGTTGTAAGTACCAAAGCCAAGTTTTCTTGCTTCTGAATGACATGTAGACCTGCAAACACGTTTTCCAACAGAGTCACTCCAGAGTACACTCAATGCTCCGTAGTTAGCATGCCTATTAGACTTGATAATTCTGGCCAGAGCTCGTCTATCAGCGTCTGTTAATTTCGACTTTCTTACATATCGGGGTTTCTGGGCAGCTGAACCGTTTGATTTATACCATTTTACAATATTTCGAACACTGTATCTGGATATGCTGAGCAATATTCCGATTTCGCCGTTTGATTTTCCGGATTTGTGTAAATTAATGATAATTGATCGAATTTTTTCATCAATTGCCTTTCCCCTGCCCATTATTGACAATTGCACTATCAATTAACTGTTCTACAATCGAAACATATGTCACTGTCATTTCCGTCAAAAAAAGCATTGTTTCCATAGCCACCTTAATACACATCGTTAGCAGTACTTGCGTAATGGAATGCAAGAAAACTACATTTTTTAATATTTTCGATTTTTTATGAGACAACACGCTCAATTGAACCCAGATCTCTCCTAAAATCCTCTACATAGCATATTTTGTCTTAGATATTACATTGTAGCGGCTGGTTTTGCTCCTTGAGCGATAAATGCCAACAACACTACAAATTTTGTGTGTGGGCCAATTAAAGCTGGACGGGGCTCATATATTCTGGTATAATAAGATGCTCAATTTTTGTTGTACATCTTACGAGTTTGCTTTTTTAAATAGAACATCCGGTACATTATTATTACTATTGTTAACACGGGCCATGGCACTGATGAATTTAGTCACTGCGACATAGATAGATCTGTTGTAATAGTGACCTTATGTGTGTTAGTTGGAGGTTTTGATGAACCTCAATAATATTATTCAAATACTTCTCTAAGAGTTTTTGGCTGAAGTAACTCATTTGTGTAGAATTTGCTTTACCGTCTCCAGATCTTCTTGGTATAGATTACAGAATTGATCTACAGCCTTTCCTTTTAAACAAGGGAAGAATTAACAAAAATTGTCGAAACTAATTAATTAATTGTACGGTCTGTAGGTCCGGGAGTGTTCCTAAACACTCGTTTGGCAATTTAAATTAACCTAGTTATCAATTAATAAAATTTTACGAGTATTAAAACTTGAAAAGAGAAATTCTATATTTATGCATATGTTATGTACTGAAACGCTACTTATTCTTATGTTAGCAAACTTGATTTTTGCTTCGTATTTATGCTAAAATTTAAACGCTGAACAATTAGAAAAAGGGAACACTTAGAAAAGGGGAATATTTTGACAAGAAAGTGAGAAATTAGCGTCCCTTGACTCCTTTATTTCATTCGCGATAGCGATTGCTTAATCACGGCTAATTTGGATAACTATACCATTCGAAATATAACTTGATAATAAATTTAAAACGAATATTCTTATTTTTAGAAATAATATAATGCATGTCATGCAGGGACGCAACTAGAAAACTGAAACTGTGCGAAAATCCGAATTCTTCCTTATTACACTGTAAAATTTTTCTCTAACACATACGTCATGTCATCTACTATCTACAATTATTCGAGGCCTTGTTTTGCAGCCTCGCAACTCCAGTACATCTGCCGGTCCTGGTTGCACTGCTTTATACACAAAGATTTCTTCAAGGTCTACGAGCTTTGTTGACAAATCAAACATATTATATGCTACCCTTTATATTTCAAATCTGGAAATTCTCATATAAACCTCGCATTATGATTAAACAATTGCCTGTTATTGCGCGTTTTCCACTTCTTTACGTTATACCAAAGTCACACAAAGGAGATAGAAATATAAATTGTTTGCACTGTCATAACAAACAAAACCACAGCTTCAATCACAAACGGTAGTCTGGTACTGAATTTCTGACCTAAATCTACAGTGTGTTTCACTTTATAGCTTGATACCCCAGTATATTTGCTATTGGTAAGCGAATTGATTCCACATTTTTGTGAAGTATAGAACTCTTTTAATGAAATGTTTCTATAATTAAAAAATGAACATACTATTAACCATTAGCTTACTACGATCAAAAATTAGATACAAAAAAAAATCGAAAAAGCAGTAGACCTTGTTTAATCGTAAAAGCAGTTTTTCCTAAAATCAAATTTTGGATAAATCGGCTATGGAAATTTGTTTTGTCTTGTATTACCAAGAATCCTCTCAAACTTTTTACTCATTGCTTTCGTTAAGTTTTGTATTTAGGATGGTTGAAAGATTTTTATAGGCTGCTGAAAAAGTAGGATTAGTTTATTTAGCGAGTTCGCATAAAAATGTTACTTTTCAAACAGTTGCAAATATTTGTAATCTATTTAATGTTTGTAAATCTAGATCACAACGTGAAAATAGAATTAATCCTACTGCAGATGAAGTGATCTTTACGTGCTTATCCTAGATTAAGCATACGTAAAGTTGCATTGCAACTTCAAGTTTCACAATCAAAAGTGTTGAGGTGTTATAAACGGGCAAAAACTTTAACCACACAAACCAACACAACCGCATACACTTGAAGAAAACGATGAACTTATAAGAAAGCACAAGGACATTTTTTAAATAACAATATTTTTTCAAAAACCATGTTTACGGATGAAGCCCCTTTTACAACTAATGGAGTCGTTTCATCACAAAACTATAGATGGCGGGCCTCTGAAAACCCCAGCTTTATACATAAATTGTAAGAGACAGTATTCCCAGAAGCTCAACGTTAGATGCGGAATCTTAAATGACAGAACTATTGGTCCATCTTTTTTCCATGAGGGTTTTACAACTCAACGGTTTCTTCATTTTCCTAATATTGATTTTCAAGACGTACTTGATTTGTTACCATTAGCAGTAAGAAGAGATTCATACCTGCAATTAGATGGCGCGCCAATTCGTAATATCGGAATTGTTCGCGATTGGTTGAATGAAATATTTCCACTGAGGTGGATATGTCGTAGTAGTCTCTATAATTATTGTCTCTTAAGTGGCCAGAGATAACTCTCCCAGATTTGTTTTATGGGGACTGCTAAAACAAACAGTATATCAAGGTAATGTGCAAAATAGAGAAACTCCACGAAACTACGAAATACTCTCAAATAATAGAAAAGCGGATTAAAAAGTGTATTAGGCAACGAGGGAATTTGGTGGAAATTGGAGAAATCTAGTTTCGTACATTAATATATTAGTTATTAGATAAAAACACTGCATTATAGTCAAAAATAAAAAGTAAAAAAGCAATTTTTTAAAGTACTGTAGTGAAACCGAAAATAATGCTAATATAGCTCATGGTATTGGCAGGATCATTCCCGGCAAGAACAATGCGAGCAGAGAAAGGAGAACGCTAACACACGGACATGTTTCTACCTACCCGGCGTCATCATTCATGTTACTAGACACTTTTTCATGTGTATTTTTATACGTCGTGGTGAGCCTGAGGGATCATTTGTACGTGCATTTGCTTAAGCGCTTAGGCGCAACGGCACCTTGTGTTCAGCAGTCCACGAGCTGCTCGATAGGTGGCATGCATCTGGATTCCGGTGTGTGTCGCCACGGTCTAGGACGGCATGACTATGTTTCTTGGCGCTAGGGGGCGCCGGGAGGTACTTTCAGTGCTGTTGTGGTAGATATAGTGCTTGCAGCAGAAAGGTAGCCAAAGGTAGCTCGTAGCCACGCTAATGTCGCCGGATAGACAGAAACATGTCCGTGTGTTAGCGTTCTTCTTTCTCTGCTTGCACAATTCTTGCCGGGAATGATCCCATCAATACCATGGGCTGCATTAGCATTTTAAAAAAACAACTTCTACTTACAATTTTTTAACCAAAATTTGATTTTAGAGTTTTCAGGTGATCTTAAAACGATTTCTGTGACTGCATTAAACAAGGCCAACTATGTTTTTTTCGATTTTTTGCTTTTAATTTTTGATCATGGTAGGCTAATGGTTAATAATCTGTAAATTTTCTAATTATATAAAAATGACATTAAAAGGTTTCTACACCTCATAAAAATATGGAATATATGGAACAAAGGCACAGGGGTGTCAAGCTGTAAAGTGAAACACATTGCGTATCAGGGCTACACGGCAGCATATGGTTTCGATTCCCCCGAATGTGATGCCACTGCTGTAGCACTCGCTGGTGGCAGCTTTAATTGTTACCTAAAGCAAAAGCGATCGAATCTATTTCTTATTTTTAAAATAAAAAAAGCTTAAAAGCTTTGTATATGTTTTCTTAAGACTCTTTGTTTAACATGCAATCTTGCATTTCCTAAGTGTTACAACCTTCGAATTATTAAACTTATTACAAGCACAGCGTATCAGCTACATATATCTTTATTTATATAGATTAGCTCATTAGTTCTACACACGACCAGCTTCAATTTCTTCCACGTTCGGGGAATATGGCTTCCGTGCTAGCATTTCCCTATCGTATACCCGACACGGAGAGACCTAATTCGACAAATAAATTACATAGCTACGGAAGAAAGAAAGAAGTAGACGTTCACGCATGTGAGGTACAAAAGGAAAACCTCATCGCACCACCGCAGCCAACTTCATATCGGTAATTATAAGTTATATATCGTTAGGTTTTCTTTTCCTTCGACGATTTTTTTTCTCCTGTGCTCCAGCGCTGTCTGTTAATTTCGACCAGCTGAAACGAGAAACTGGACGAAGAAAGAATAGTAAAGGGGACGAGGTCTCTGAAAGAAGTTGGTAAAAAAAAGAAAACAAGTCGCAATTCATTAAAGCCGTGAAGTTAATTATAACCTTTTTGACATTCGAGTAGGACGTACAATAGTGGTCGAAAGTAACTTAATTAGTGCTCTAACTTAGTTTTGTTTGAACTGACTTCAGGATTCTAGTAGAATCTACAAAAACGAAACAATTAAAACTAGAATATTTAACAAATTTTGATATCAAAATGGTCAAATTCCTTTAATGGTTTATTATGATTTCAAAAAAAAGTTTAATCGCTTATGAGTGCAAGGAAAGTTTAGATTCAACCTTTAGCAACTTCTTTGGTTACAATTTACCGATAGTATAAAGACTTTGCACCTGAAAGAAATTCTGTTCGGCATCAGAAAGGAACACAACGTCCCCCTACGGCCGTCTCCGAAAAAGACATTGCTGCTATTAAGTAAATAGTTGAAGAGGACAGCAGAGCGTCAATCTAGCTTGGATCTTCAGCTACCAAGACAGTCAGCTGTTAAAACAGTCATACTGTTAAAAAAGTTCTCTGCTGTTTTATGCCGCATCAGCTTTCTGACGTTCAAAAAGCAGAACGTGTGAGAATTTGCCATAGAACTTTAACTCTTTTGAAGAATAGCGCTTGCGAATTTTTTTCTAAAATTGTTATAGGTGACGAAACGTATATTTCCATCTTTCGACATATGTACCCGCCAGGGGAGTCCTGTATAGCTTAATAAAGACGAAGAAACAGTAACAATGACAAAGAAGCATGCAGTGTTCTTTAGAAGTACGGGAATGGTATGTGCAAATGCGTGAACAAAAAACAGTTACAATCAAACGAAAAACGTTTGTTGTATCACGATAATGCAACCTCCCACACCGTAGCTCTCACGATCCGATATTTAGCTGAAAAAAAAAATATAAAAGTAATACTCAGAACATCGACCGTAGTCACCTAATTTGGCTGCGTGTGACTTTTGGCCGTTTTATGGGCTTAAACAACATTTACGAGGTACGAGATTCATCATTATTTTGCAAGTATTCCAAAGGAAGATTGGTTCCAGTGGACGGGTGGTTTAAAAATCACAGATCTCAGACCCTAACTTTCATGTTTACCACGCTTGTATTTTACTGATATTTCTTGTATATAAAAATTAGTATTTGGTATAATTATGTCAAAAATTTCTTCAAAAAAGAGCATCTAACATTGATGTGGTGTGTTGGTATTTCTTGCTTCTCCAAGAACTCCAGACAGGTGGGTAACGATATTTTGCGAATGCGGCGAAGGGGAGCATGCTTTTTCCACTTAGTTCCATAGTGGTTCCATGTAGTTCCATAATGATACTGAAATCTGAAAGGTTGTCCTCTTCATCCGGTTCTTCTTGTTCCGTATTTGAAAAAATTTGATTCGCAGGATGTATTGCTTGTTCAGGCTTCTAATGCAATGACCGAATTTTAAAAAATTGTTAATGATAAGCCTACAATTGAAGAACCTGATTCGTAAGACTCTTTTGGTTTGTTTATTGTTTCTGTATTATGTGGTATCAGAGATTATTAATTACATGGTGTAACAAGTTAAGACGAAAATTCAGAATGTGTTGATAGAATTTTGGGACTTAATAGATCAACCGACTATTTCACCTAGTCCTGCACCATTCCAAGGTTCATCAAAAAGCGAATGGCCTGCAACTCCACAATTAGGAACATTTTTAAACAACAGCACAGGTTACCAGTCATATGGCAACAATGTAAACGATTTAGTAAATAATGCGTTACGGCAAATATAATAAGCTCTGATTGTACCGATAATTTTCAGGGATAAATAAAAATAATCTTTTGTGCATGAATTTTTACTTTACTTTTAGTTATTCTCCCTTCAGTGCTTTGTAAATGGCGTCACATGTTTCTGGTGTTATCCCTGACATAGTACATTGCGGTATAGGGCTACTATATTGTAAGCTTGAATAACTGTCCTCGTTGCTAGAAATTTAAGAGTAACCAAGACGTTCTTCAACACCAATGGGATTCCTTAAACGTTTGTTTTGTCTGCAAAAAAGTGGAGATATTTTCGAAATAATGAACTTGAAGATATCTTCATCCGTTCGTAAATACTTTTTGTAAGCCTTTATAACCTCCAACTGAAGTTCCTAAATTAACATATGACATCCATGGTCTTACCCAAATGCGACAAGTTTTTATCTTGTTTTTCATTTTGATTAACCGCAGAGTAAAAGTAGTTGTAATTGCCGCCGTACCAGCAACCAAATGCTGTTTATTACATAGTATAATATAGTCTGCAAAGTTTTGTAAAACAAATAACACAAAAGAAATGCTGTGAAATATTTTGTAAAAAATCTTAGTTAAAGAAATTTTATACTGGCTTAAAGAAGCCGTATTCGAATAATTTCACTCACAAATGTACAATCGTCGGTCAGTACGAGAAGCTGTAGGTTAGGTGACCAGGCGTACAGCATTCGCGACGTTCGGAGGCGTTGGGCCCCAGGGTGATGGATCTTCCTTAATTAACTGTGTCGTGACGGACAGCAATTCTGCTAGCTTACACAGTACTAAAAAAGATTAATGTGAACACATAAGAAAATTGATTTTTCGTATTAATGAAACGATAGAGATGTTTTTGTGTGTACGAATTCACGCATACGCGCAGAAGTTTATGTTCCCGTGTCGGACGGTGGAAATTAAAGCCATTTTTATTAACTAGTTATACGAGAATTTTACACGCTGTATAATGAATATAGCCCATATTAATTGAGTTTTATGGATTACTACTAGGATAGAAACTGAATAATTACGTAGTTTAGTATGCTAACGGGCGCGTTGACTGTTATAGAACGGCGAGTGATTTATGGCTTCTTCAAATGATCCAGATATTTTTAAAATACTGAGTTTAACACAATTTTCACACTGCAACCTGAAAAAAATGGGTGAACATTATTCTGAAAATGAGAGGCAAATTTTCCACAACTTTTCGAGGTAAGTTCATCCTGTGAGGGTAGAAATTACCTCGTAAGTGAAATAAACATTTTGGTAATTAAGTAGTCGCTTTTAACTTTCGTCTACATATAATACTTAAAGAAACGTATTCAAGAAACACAGGTAAGCGCATTTCAATGATTTATACCCCAAACTTAATACTACCCTTTACTATTTGACTCAATATCTCAGAAACTATGAGAGATATAAAAAATAGATCTAAACTGTTTTACATGCTCTTAACGAACACGTGCCACGAAATGTTCTTATTTGTGTAAAAAATACCTCATTGTTGTGTATTTTGTGCATCTTTCGGGAAACAGAATCTTACAGGATGTTTAAAATGTGGTAGCCGTTCGGCGATGTATCCACTTTTATACCATGCGTATTTGAATTGATCGGAGAACCTCGGCGATGACAATTGATTATAAGTTGAAGATTGTAACTGAAGAAGTTTCCGGAAAGATTATATAGAAATACTAAACCTAGATCACAAACAACACATTAATTGTAAGGTTAGTGTAATTTTAACTTATATATTTAAAAAAGGGAGACTATTTCGGTTTGTTATTTAGGAAAGTCAAGTAATAATTTCGGTTAATAATATTAAAAGTACGTATCCTTTACCCGTAGTATAGACAGCAGAGAAGGAAGGTCAATAATCAATTTGGTACTGATTGGAAGAGAGAACTGGAAAATGATAAAAGATGTACGAGCAAAGAGAGGGTTTGAAATAGATTTCGACCACTATCTGGTACACATTAGTGGGAAATAAAAGAGCAAGAAAATATAGAAATTCCAGTGTTAGAGTATATAAGTTACAACAGACAAAGGGAAAGGTACCGTAGGAGATTAGATGAAGAACTCGAGGAAACAAGCTGGGAGAAGGAGCACAACTTGGAAGTACTATGGGGAATTTACAAGAATATAACGTGCAGAGTATCAGAACAAATATGTGGCATATCTCGGAACAACAGTATTAGGGGAACGAGATGGTGAAACGGCAACATTAAAAGAGAAGTTCAAGAAAAAAAAATCAGATGGAGGACATACCTGGGCAATGGGAATGAAGATAATTATCACAAATATAAAGAGCAGAGAAAAATAGTAAATGAACTGGTTGGAGAAGCAAAAGTACGGCGTGTTACACAAATTATGTTTTGAAGGCGGCAATTTATTCTTCACTATAAACGTCTTCTTTTCCTCTTATCTTCCAAAATTTCTTTGTTAGACCAGTATAAGTTAAAAGCAAATATTTGCAGTAATAAAGTGTATAATGGCTTTGACGAACTTACAAAGATTACTTAAACGAATCAAATTGTGTTAAATTAAAGAATTATTACAGGACCCTCTATTACATGGATAATACATCCTTTCTATTCTAGTAATATAATGAGCCTCGGCTATATCCAAATCGCAGGAAATCTTGTTTACAAAACTATTGCTAGAAATATTCGCAATAGCTTTGATAGAATACGAACCATCCCCAATGGTGTCGTCATTTACCACAACAGATGTTTCTAATTCCCTGAAAATACATATATTAATGAGAGAGACCAATTTTTTTAAATACGAACTTTTTATCAGCGAAAATAGTTACTTTGGGTAATGGAAATACTCTATTTGCCGTACAAATTACTTGTGGTGTAAAATCATGAGCCATGCTCTGTGATATTGTCAAATTCTCAGGCGGTGCTAAAAGAAAAAAAGAATATTAATCAGAAGTCATTCCAATCACCAAAGTGTCTTGATATTCCACACCACACAATTTATTTGATTAAATCGGAAGAATTGTATCGCGAATTCATGGATTCTCATTGCCAACCGTACTACTGAATTGTGCGAGAAAAAGGTTTTAATTCTAACATGGCTTGTTTTATCCCTATTTTAAAAGATATTTATAAGTAACCTGGGCAAATATGCGGTAACAGCTAGAGGCGTGGCGAGCGCATAAAAGTTTACACATAAAATAGAAGGTAAGAAATAAATTATAAAACGTGCTGAAACACTTACCGTTTTAAAAGTCTTTCGTGAAATCACAAACTGGGTAACATCTGTTCATTCTGTCATATGTCTCCACAGCTGTTTCAGTCAAGTGAGTACGACGTGCGGAATAAATGTTTTTTAATGCCGAAAACGACCGTTCGACATCTAGCGATGTTATATTTGCATATTTGAAATAATCTTTGAAACAACTTAATGCATCTTCACACGCACCTTCACAAATTTGTCTTAATATAAGGAAATCGGAGTCTTTCTCTAAAACACTTTCAAATTTTCGTATTACACACCAATCTGTTTCGCCTTCTACAGCGCATAACTGTGCGTGAACATCATTCACAATTTGAACAAAACCCACTAGCGACATCGAAACATTTTGTAATTTTTCTATTCCTCCCGCTAGTCCGAAGTAATTGTTGTGAATAGTTTGTAAATCTCTTTTAACCAGACTATCTTGAAATATTTCCTGGTTTTTCTTGATTGCTGCAACTTCAGTCGGATTGAATTACAAAACTACCGTCTTTCCTTGATCAAAGTATTTGTTGTAGTAAAATGCGGCCTGCAACCATGTTCCCCAACGTGTAACAATCGGCTGTGGTGGTTCAGGTAAATCAGGACACAGTTTGTGAAATAGTCGGGTACGTTTCACGGACTTTAGAAACACTGCCTTTGTACTAGCAATCAATGTATTTACTAGTGAAAAACATGTAGGAATCGTTTGTGCCACAAGATTTAGAGTATGGATTTTACACGTTACATATAAGAAGTTACCACTGTGTTCTTTAAGACATCAGCCCAAAGAACGCATGTTTGCGGCACCATCATTCACAAACGTTAAAAGTTGCTTAGTTGAAACTTCAAATTTGTTCAATGAGTTCAACGCCACCTTTAAAATCTCATCGGCAGTACAATTTCTAACTCTTTTGGAAGCAAGTAAGAAGGAGGATGACGGTCGATGTGGTTCCATTGTATGTACCATGACATTAACCACAGAATGTTTTTGACGATCTGTTGTTTCGTCCACACACAACCACAGTTATTTTTATCTTTCAATTCCGTTTCCATTCTTTTTTCTATATGTTCACGAGGAAATGGCACTACATTTCGTATCGATGTCCGACTAGGTAATTTACAGTCCGCATATTTATTCCAGAAGGAGACAAATGCTTCTTTGTCTAGTAAACGAAACGATAGATTACATAAAATAAGAGTAACACATAAATCAAATGTAAATTTTTCTTGGTCTCGTATGCCACTTTTTGCAGAAGAATGCTGTTTGCTTTCGATGTGACGTTGACAATGGCTTCTGGACCAACACATTAAAGGATTTTACAAACTAGACATTGAATTTTAGCGCCATGAAAAATTAAGACCGGCATGTCCACTATAAAGTTTTTAACTGTATCTGCCATTGGTCGTTTTCGAGGCGTACCTAACTGCAACATTTTTAAAGCAAACATAAGCGTACAATTACGAAATAAGTTACGACAGCCTACATATGCACAGAACTACTCGCATACAGCATCGATTTAGTACTGACGCTGTGAACGCGTGAAATAAATAATCGCCGACTCCGCACCACATATCTACTACACTGACTTGTACCGCTGTTTGCCCAGACTATTTATAAGTACCTACTTTTACCGCCTATATACCCGAAAACCAAGTGCTTTTGTTTGCTATCATTATTCAGAAGTTATTGTTATGAAGAGTTGAAGAGAGCTAAGATTTAAGCTAACTTTAAAATCTTGAAAAACTGTTTAATGTTAATTAAATTCCAACATAATATATGTTGATGTTACGTACCAAATACTAGCATCCTTTTTGTTTGGCCATCTTCATTAGTGAAGGTAGACACGACACAGCTGTAGTTTCCAGTTAATTCTACGCTTGCATTCCGAATATAAAGGGCTCGATAATTTGGTTTCGTTGTTTCGTTACTTATTGAATGGTCCAAATCTAATTGCCCCTTTAGCATACCTATTACATAGAACTACATATTTATACATATGTACATCAAACGCGTCGTAAACATTTCTATTTTGATGCGCATACCCACCAATAACTTGAGGTTTTCTACCAGGAATCCATTGGTATACTAGTGAATGTGTGTCGAAGTACCACTTTAGAACAAATCCTTGCTCTGCATCTGCGTCTAGGGCGTACTCACAATCTAAGAGAGCAGGAGTGCCCTTCTCTACAACTTGCGGTACAAGCAAGTTAGTAACCTCGACAGCAAGCCTTCCTCCAGTGAATGGAGCTACAACAAATGCGTATTATCTTTTTTCATGCATTAAACTGTTTTGTTTTGTCATCTAGCGTTGTACACTGAAAACATAAATTCAATAAATCGTGTTCGTTTGTTAACGCAACAAAAGGTTTATTGTATTAACTAATAAATGTATTACAACAATGAATTACGTTTATCAAATTGAAACCTGTTTATCAATAAAATAAATACCCGTATATTAATTTCCTTTGTGAGGATCATTAGGCATTAATAAATATATTAATGAAGGGAAATAAAAATCAGGTCAAATTTTCTCACAAATTCTATTAAGTATCAGACGACCGGTTTCGTGTTCAAAGACACATCATCAGACCAGCTACGGGGACCACCATGAAAGAAAACAAGCAAATATACAAAAGTGACCCAGAAAAATTGTAAAATTTACGAGGGTAAGTCAAATATTATCTACACTTTCGCCATAACAAGCTTTGAAGGTTATCGTAGTGGCGGCCGCATGCGTTGAATTGGCGCTTCTGTGGCCATGTGCGCGGAATTTAATTACGATCGCGTCATTTGTCAGCTAGCTACAACAGCATAAGCATGTCAGCTCCGCTATTAGTTTGGTCCAAATAGGAACATTCACAATACTGTTTTTCTTTATATCGGTCATCTCATCTACGGTAATCCATATTTTTTTGGAACACAAATCACGTTTGCACACATTTTCTAGCATCTCTTTCATTCGCGGCAAATGATTCTGTAATTGTGTTTGTGAGGGTAATGGGTACTTTGGAACGTATTGTCGCCAAAACGTTTTAAAAGCTGCTTTTCTCACCAACGACAACGGAAGATTACAAGAGGTAAACATAATTAAGAAATGTATGAGGAATAGTGTATAAGGTATTTCAGTTCTTGCATTTCTCATATGCTTAATACCATTGACATGCCTCTGGCAATCAGTTCTGTCCAATGCAGCCAAACGAACATTGCATATTAAGCAAAAAACTGCACTACCGTCATATTTTAAATGGGGAAAAAGTGACATACTTATGTACATTAGTAGCAAATCTATTACGAGGCATTGTTTTCTTAGGTATGTAAATATTAGTTCTATATGAAACGATACCCTAATTATGTACTTGGTATAATACTACAACACACAAAAAACACCAGCTATATTTCCAAAAGCGACACGTAAGTACATAACCTTGACCGTTCGACTAATCTCTGCAACAGCTCAACCGGTACTAAAACGAAATCTCTCTCAGTGCGGTTTAACATGATTTATATTCAAGGTCGACACTACATGCCTGCTTCTCTACCGGTTTAGTTTATTTATGAATTTTTCGTATTCTTATATTAACCCGTAATACCGACGCCTATGCGAGTCCGCAAGTTTAGGTTACTCTACTCATAACATGCAGATACAGCACAACTCCGTCTTCCTAAAAAACTCTACAAAACTTAGTTCTTGGTTTTATACAGAGGCATACGTAAATATGCCATAGCCTTCTTTAGTTATTTATTCTACCTACTAAACCGAAAAAATAAACAGTTGTAGAACATTTTTTGCAATTTCTCAAAAATTGCATTTTTGAATCCGTGTTGTTTCTGCATGCACCGATTCAATTGCTTATCTTTGACGCTGGTTTTCAAAATTTAGCAAAAAAGACATTTCATTTTACTTACCGAATACAAGAAAGGTGCTGACGAAAGCGAGATTACATATTTTTACAAACATTCCTTACTTTTACGCTGTTCTACTTTGAATTCTACAACAAATGTTTGTCTAATACGAGTATAATATGCAAGCACACGGAATTTTTTGTTCAAGTTGAAGGTTACATTCACGAATGTCACTTAACATATCGCTAAACGTTATCAGTTCTTGGTGACCTTTAAAAAAAATGAATTAAATACGATATCTGCTTTGCATTTCGAAAAAATATAATAAACTAATGAATAACACCTCCAAATATTAATTTTGTTCTAGAATTTGTTATTTCAAACAATCTAGTTACTATTATCAGGGTTAAATTTGTATAAAAATTAGTTATAAGTAGAAATGCTTGCAACATCTTATCTTTTTAACATCTATTAATGTACCAGCTTCTTACAGCCGACATATTTGTGCGACAGTCACGTTTTTCAGCGAAATTTCAGCTTAAAACTAATAAAATTACGTTTTACCGGTTTTTCATTCTACATACATGTAGGACCATAAATATCGGAACGCCCATAAATTTCTCAGCATTTCAATATGTCGGTGCGCGCCGACTGCATGAGTAAAAGGCGAATAGACCGCTTGATCTTTATACAGCAATAAAACTAACGTGTGCTCAATATAAAATACACAAAACTCGTAAAATGTTATAACCTGATTCATGACCGGTGCTATTAAAAACAATATATGATATATGTATTTTCTCGATGTCAGCGACGTCATGTAGTGGTAAGTAATAGAGTATTTAAAGTAATGCGCTTGGTAGCTCTTATGAGATGGATTATTGAACTAGAAAATGATTGCGTTTCCTTATATAGAGGTATAGCAATTACGTACGCGATTCATTTTGATGAAAAAGATGGAAAAATATGGAATTTGGTTAGATGTTGTATATACTAGAGAAAATAATAAAATAATTGCCACAGATTGGTGAATATCAGAATTCCTGTTTGCTTTAGGTATTAGCGAAAAATCTCGCCGATATAGTTTTTAATACCAGTAACACCAATACCATACATTAACAATGCTTTGACCTTTCCGTTTTCATATTTTGTAACTAATTGTTAGTATATTTCCCCGTTTCTTGATATAACAGGTATTTCAGTGAAGATAAGGAATAAGGCATGCTTGCATGCATAAGTCCATTGAGGTATCTGCTGTTCTATCTCCTACCCTTTTTATCATGACACCTAGCACCCTTCTAGCACCTAACCATACCATATCAAATAACAATATCAAAGATTTATTTCTTTAAATTAAAAAGATATATCTTTGCGCAGTTGTCTATTGGCGAAGTGGGAAGAAACGAAGGTTGGCATTAGAAAGCATACAAAATCGCTTCAATGTCAGTGACAATTATGTAGATGGGAAAGTCATTAAAAAAAGGTGATGCAAGAGGGGATAAGTTATTGACAATTTCGAAGAATGTATTTAATAAGTTTGCAGCTACCTTAGAGAGCTTCCCTAAAAGATGGATAGGGACGAGGAACAATTGAATGGCCAGCGCTCGTTCACTTGATTTAAGTCTAGTAGATTCCTTTTTGTGGGATTATTTGAAAATACAGATCCATTCTAACAAATCGAATAATTTAAATTATCTCAGACATAGAATCGAAAACGAAATGGAATATATCAGCTGGGAAACGATTGAACGTTTAATTCAAAGTGTTTGCCGATTAATGTCAAATTTTTAACGGGGAATATTTTGAACAAATGGGATAAGTGTTATTATTTTAGTTTCAGACATTATTTTTGTTAAAAATAAAAACCGTTAGCTTCATGTTAAGTTTAGTTTTAAAATGGTAAGAAAATCAATAGTGTGGGGGTATCATTGTCCTTGAAAAATAATAGAAAATTCACTTTTATTGGAAAGAGTGAGACTGCAATTAAAAAAAAACATGATGACGTCATAGCTACAAAACAGGAAAGGAAAAAATATCTTCTACTAATGCCTCTAAAAATAAAATTGACTTGTTTCAGCGTTTTCCAAGAAGGACTCATTAACAATGGATATCGAGCGTTACTCGATCGACGCGCTACATAAATATTGTATTATTCCCACAATAATAACATGTGATAATGTTACATACTAATGTCATTACACTAAACTGAATAAAACGAGAAAAAACAATTCTAAGTTATTCCTACGTCTATACTAGAAGGCTTCATACAAGGATGGTATAAGATGTACCCGTGTTTGGGAACAGATGGCGCATTATGTCAAAATCTGCATTACCGATTGTGAGTACTATACTTTAGTCAATTTCTGTCAACATTTCGGAGAGATTCATCAAGTAGTGTTGTTTTGAGGGTCGTTAAAACTGAGCAAGTTTATGAACAATACCGGTCAGTGATTCGATTCCTTTTTTGGATGGGAAAACATGTGCAGAAATCAAAGAGAAGTTGGATGCAGTTCATGAGAACAATGCACGTTCGATGATTACCATAATGAATTTAAGCGTGGCCGAACATCCATTTTTGCTGAGGAGCGGCCATTGCGGTGACTACGGACGATATGATTAATAGAGTTCATGATACGTGTGCAAAACATCTTTCACGAGAAATTGAGAATGAGAAAGCTAGCGGCGACATGGGTGTCGCGTTTGCTGACGATTGATCAAAATTGGAATCGCGTGATAACTTCAAAGCAATGTTTGGATATGTTTAAGCGCAATACGAATGAGTTTCTGCTGCGTTATGTGACTATAAATGAGACATGGGTACATCACTACACGCCAGAAACCAAAGTTCTGTCGCTAAATGGTTTTTTCCTGGCGAACGTGCACCGAAGAGGACGAAGACGATTCTATCAGCCGGAAAAGTCATGGCGGCGAATTTTCGGGATTCGCAAAGCAGGATCTTAATTGATTATTTGGAGAAGGGAAGTTCAATCACGGGACAGTACTATGCTGATTTATTGAACTGATTTGACGCTGAACTAAAGGGAAAAATGTCCCACCTAGCTAAGGAAAAAATTCTCTACCATCATGATAACGCCCCGATCCACTCATCGGCAATTGCGACAGCAAAACTAGTCTAGTTACGGTACGAATTGGTTCCCCATCCACCCTATTCGCCAGAATTGGCCCCCTCTGATTTTTTTTCTTTTTCCAATCTTGAAAAAATGGCTTTGCGGAAAGCGATTCACGTCAAATGAAGAGGCCACTGCGGAAACAGAGGCCTATTTTGCATAGTTCGACAAATCCTATTATTTGGATGGTTTAAAAAGGTTGGAATATCACTGGACTAAGTGTATAGAGCTGCAAGTATATTATGTCGAGAAATAAATTTACTAAATGCTAAACAATTGCGCTGTCCTTCTTAATACAGGCTGTAACAAGTTCATTGTTACGCGGTCCGTTTATTTTGAACGGCGCTGTATGCCCACGAATATTTATTTCGATTTGTTGCAACATTGAATCTTTCTTCTAAGTTTTTTTTGTTGCGTACGATTTTTATGCGTATCTTTGTCTGAATAAAATTTTCCTTCTGCCCTTTTTCTCACCATCTTTGATCGAATTCAGACGTGAGCTGCAGTTCGTTTGTTTTTTCTTTAAAAATAAGGTGCTTAATTACCTTAAATGGGTGACTACGTTTAAGCTACTTTCTTTTTGTTCATCAAAATAACGATATTTGTGATAACATTTTATTGCAGCATCAAATTTCATTTAATCTATTTTGTCGCTTTTGTCGGAATCTGTCGCGGTTAATTTATAAAACCTCGTGCACGTGGTGCAATGCCTCCTACCTTATGAATTTTTTAAAATTAAAGAGGTAGAAATTTACTGGAAGTATCAATATTATTTCACTTGTATTTTAATGTCAGCGAACTGCTTCAGAACTTTTTCCTTATGTAGTCTAGAGATTTTGTGAATCACTTTAGTTTATTTGCATTAAATGCTAAATTACTAGCCATATAGTCAATTTCTTTTTTTTATGGTTTGATCATCACTTTCTCTTTTCTTTTCCTTTTCGATATTCATTGAACACATGAAATAACTTTCCTTTACAATCTTTTTTATTAAATTAAATTATACCTGCATTAGCTTCCCGTTTGCTGGTTCCTTTGTACTTCTAGGTACTTAAAAAAAACAAAAGGAGAAAGAACAAAGCCTCGATTGCAATTGCCCTGGTGTTCTGGCCGAACCTTAACGGACTCCTAATACCAGCGGACCGGTTCCGCCTGACCCAGTGGACCTGATAGAAGGACACCCCTACGACCCAAGTCAGCCAAGGGTACAGGTTTTCCCGAAAGAACAGAAAAATAAAAAAATCGTATTATCTTCACATCTATTCTTTTCAAAACAAAATAAATAAATAAAAAGTAACATAACTAGATTCAATACCTTGCTTTGAAATGTAATTTATTTGATATAGGAAAACTATTCACCAAATAAAATCGTTGGTAAAATTTTTAAATTTACGTGTTATATATATATTTTCACATATCAAGGGGAGGTGCAACAAAGTTCCTGGCGCTCTCACTAAAAGATTTCACCGAAATTCGAACTTTGATGGATCTTGACTTTCTCTTCGGGGAATCTCTGCTATACCCTACCCGGATCCCTGCTCTAGCTGGAGGCACAGTATAACACTTTCGGAGGGTTATAAGAAATCACACCATCCTCGTATAAGGCCAACCTAATCAGATCTCATAATTGTATCGAATATTAGCATCGTAACACAACACAATATACGGATGGCATCTTGTATCACCGAATCGTAGATTGATCGATTTACCTCCTTAAATTTCGCTTCCGTTACCCATCTAGAACGTATTACGTAATAACGTCGAATTAATCGTATCCGCAACGCGAGCAGTAATATACATAGCCTGAGCGTAGTCAGACGCATGCCATCGCTCCACCTGTCGCAGAACTCGACGGCAACCGCCTCCTCCTCGCCCGCGACTGTACGTCGCACCGCGCCGTCCATACGTCCATAAGCATAATCAGTCATGTGTGTGACGATCCGTGAAGCATGCAAGCGCATCTCTCCTATTCAGTACGCTTTGACCGTTTGTTGCCATGGTTACGTGCGAATGGTACAATCGTATTGTCAGTACTTATTGTTAATTATCCGCCGGTTAGGCTGTACCGTTGCGGTAATGATGGGTATACACGTCAAGATCGATCAATAGAGGGTGCATGCAAATAAAAGAAAGCGGAATAAAGAAGATGGATTGCCGGGTTAACTGTCATTAGAATATAGTTACCATCACGTTGGTTATACTAATATCCATTTCTCATTTCACCATGCTCTCGTAGACTTTTAACTTACTCATAACTAGAGTGCGGATCGACGCGGTCCCCTGAATAGTACACGACGCGTCGAGACAGCAACCCATTCATAGCGTACAAATGAATCACGCGGCAGCGCTATTAATATCAACTTGTTCCACTCGACCCGGTGATTTAGAGAATAGAATCATATTTACGTAATTTATGTAAGTACAACACAAGATCAATACTAAGCAATAATTGCAACGTATGTTTCTTTGATAAATTTAATACAGTGCATAAAAGCTTAATGACGTTCAAAGTAACCTTTTTTTCACATTAATTAGCAGAACTTTCTCTAAATTCTTCTTGGTAAAATTGAAAACATTTTTAAATATTGAAAAAAGTAAGGTATAATGTGATATTTTTTATCAACATGTTTTTATTGCCAATAGTTTTTAATATAGTCAAATCTGGATTGCGGTTAAAGACTGCATTTACGTTTTCACTTATACGACTGCCAAACTCATTCTCACTTTCAACTTTATTTAAAGTATCATTTAAAGTGTCATTTAAAGTATCATATAAAGTAAAGTATCATTTAAAGTGTTTATCCATCTTCCAGTTTTATTGTTCGAATTTCCAAATATTTTATAATATTGAGTAACTCTTTAAAATGCTTACCCACAGAGACAAAAGTCAGTTAGGATCGAGGCGTGACTGAGAGCTTAAACAATAATACGTCAGCGTGAGGGTGGTAGAGAGGCAGTATCGCGAACGCATTCTATCCTTATCTATGATAACGATAGAATGATGTACTATCACTCGCATAAAAATCTGGGATAAGCGACAATACCCATTTTAAACCTGTGTTTTGTAAACTATGAAAAAATATGTCAAATTCTCTCTCAGTGTCAATCATAAATGGACAAGTCATTGTCACAAGATTGAAAAAAACGTTAAAACGGGCTTTTAAGAGTTGTCCCAGATTTTTATGCAACTGGCTTTCGTCTCTGCTTATCAATAAATTCTAAATTACAATATAAGGATTAGAATTGCCCACTAGCGCCAACGGGCAGTGGCGGAGGTTCGATACAACCCTCAGTATAACTGCGAGTCTCAACCAGATCTGTTGTGTATACATGTACGCTGCCGTAAATACTATTTCGTAGTTCTACGTTTGTTTTAAAAATATCACAAAGATAGGTGTACAACAGATACATTATTTTTCGATATAATCTCCACCTTTAGCAATGCACTTGGTCCAGCGGGCCACAAGCTTCCGTATGCCTTCCTGGTAGAAGGTTTTCGGTTGGTCGTGAAGCCACTTTTGCACCGCATCCCGAACGTCTGTGTTTAAGGCAAATCGACGACTTCTCAAAGCTTCCTTGAGCGGTCCAAAGAGATGAAAGTCTATGGTAACTCGCCTATTTGCTGTAACCATCTTTCGAGCTTGCTGAATGTTGTCGTCGCTGGTCGAGGTTGATGGCCGTCCAGCTCCCTCTTTTTGTGTTACGCTCGTGCGGCCACTTTGAAACATTTCGACCCACAAAAAAACGCGTTTACGAGTTAAAGCACTGTCCCCGTACTGTGACAAAAGTCTCCGGCGAATTTCAGCACCTTTCACACCCTCTGACCACAAAAATCGGATCACTGCTTGTTCCTCTTTGGTGGGAACTAATAGCGGAGATGACATGCTTATGCTGTTGTAGCTAGCAGACAAATGACGCGATCGTGATTAAATTCCGCACACATGACCACAGAAGCGCCAATTTAACGCATGAGCAAGCGGCCGCCACTACGATAATCTTCGAAGCTTGTTATGGCGAAAGTGTAGATAATATTTGACTTACCCTCGTATATAAGTAAATATCATTTTAAATTTAAATTATGTTAAACAAATGCCTCCAAGGATAATAATCAGTAGCCGTTACTGTACAGCAATGAAGGTCCGACTGCACATTTGGAAAAATGTGTTTTTATTGAACAATCCTCGTATTTAATTGATTCTTCAATTTAATTAACTGAAGAAAGTATGTGTAATAAGACTACCTCCAGATGATGAATAGTTATAATGAAACAAAACATCAACCTACCTATTCGTTTTCGCGGCCTCATTTGATATCGATCATTCCACTCACAGCTCCCTTTATTAAACCAACAATACCGTACAGCTGCATACGTGCCAATCAACGCCTATTTATGAGCATATTACCGTCTTCCTTTTGCACCTTGTAGTCGTGATGATATTTTCCATCTACGACATCACGAATTGAACCAAGTAGATGTCTGTATTGCTATTTCAAATGGAATAGAAGCATTTCACGCGGACGATGTTATTAAAATCCAACGGTTAAGCTTTTAGCTTTTTTTTTCATTTCCTTCTGTATTTAACATTAATATTACCAACAATTGTTATCGTACAAGCGTTATTATAACTTAATAACATAAAACCAAGTTAGCCTGTATTAGGCAATTAAAGTTTAATTAATTTGTTAATTACTATAACCAAGTTACATAATTTAGAAGAATTTAATTAAATCCCAAAACGCTATATTTGCGATGCATAAAGCTAATTAAAGGGAAAAAAGAATGAAGAAGCCGGAGAAAACGAGGAACAGAGAAACAGAGGAAAAACTACTGTTCGTAGTACACCTAATACTACTTGGAAATTACTCCCAAGAATCAAACACCTTGATTAAATTATAAAGTAAATACGGGTTCTCTCTCTTTGGTCTCGCAAAACGGAACGTAAACACCAAGAAGAAGAACAAGAAGGGGACGAAGGCGTGCGAGACGGAAAACGAGTCTTCCCCAACAAAGAGGCGCTAAAGAACGAGATGTTATTTTTACAATCTTTAGCAACTTTTCAAATTATCTAATGGAAATCACAAACGAAATCTCAATTTATGAGGATAACTCCACTTGACGAAGCGAATGAAGAAGCGCAAAATGGCCAGAAGAAAAAGGAGAAGGAAAAGGAAACGAAAAAATAACAGTTCCTTCGTTAAATATTTAGGGACGACGGGGTGGAGTTGAGTTATTGGCGAGCTTTCTTTCGGTAGAAACTTTTCCTGTTTCTAGGCCGTGGAATGGGATTTATTAACGCCGCCAAACTAGAAATTAACAACGCGCATAGTTTTATTTACTGATGGTTACTATTATAGGACTTCTAGGAATCTATAATAGTACGCTTGCAAGTTGATGTGGCCGGTCAACTTCTTTTACTAATTAATTACCTTCTACGTGTGTGGTCGTTCTTATGTAACATGAAAATTATAAGTTTATACGTCGAAACCTTTAATAACCTATTTCCTTTACGGCCTATAAAGTTATGTTATTAAGTCGCTTGTAATAGGTTCATCATTACCAATATATTAACCTGCTAATTAAGATGTTATGCTGAAAAAACAGGTATAATAATTTCTTCATTCCTAAGTAGTAAAATGGGAATTTCCCAAAAATTACAAATTTCTGACATTTCAATCAATTTCAAAATAAAAAATTTCAATATGTTTCAGGAGATTTTATCGATAAAACCTATATGAAAACATAATTGATCAAAACAAAAATAATAGTAAGCTAATATGGAGAATTATTAAAAATATGATGGGTCTCAAAAAAAGTAACAATCCTGTTGAAAGTACGAAAGCATTCCAAAAAATAGTATTCGTTTAGGCTATTGATCCAATTAAAAGAAAAGTGGCGCAGATGTCAACAGTAACATCGTAGCTTTCCGGGAAAAAAGAGTTGAAGTTCTCTTGGTGCGTGGTGTGAGTTTTATGACTGTTTACAATGGCGCATAAAATCCAGCGAAGTGCGAAGTGCGCGTATGGTACGGGAACAATGGATGAGTCATCTGTAAGGCGCAGGGTTCGAAATTTCAAAGAGGGAAGAGATAATGTGCACGATGAAGAGTGGTCAGTAGAGCAACGCAACTGCGCTGAAAGACAGTGGCGGACGCATAAAAGTTTACACAAAATAAATTAAATGTGATACGTGCTCAAACACTTACCGTTTTAAGAGTCCTCCGTGAAATCACAAAGTGGATAATGTCTATTTAATATTTGTAACATTAGATATGTTTCCAAAGTTGTTTCGGCAAAGTGAGTGCGGCGTGAAGAAAAAATGTTTTTGTATGCCGAAAACGAACGTTCTACATCTAGTGACGTTATATTTGCGTAAGTAAAATAATCTTTCAAATAACTTAACGGTTCTGTTGACGCACCTTCACAAATTTGTCTTAATGTGCTGAAATCAGAGTCTTTATCTAAAACACTTTCAAACCTTTCTAAAACACAAACATTTCTTGCGTCTTCTATCGCGCATAGCTGTGCGTGAACATGTTGCACTATTTGCAAACATTCCACTAACGACACCGAAGAATTTTGTAGTTTTTCTATCGCATCCGCTAGTCCCACGTAACTGTTTTGAATAATTTCCAAATCTGTTTTAACTTGACTATCTTGAAATTTCAAGCGGCTTATGTTGACAGCCGCAGCTTCCTTTGGGTCGAATTCTAAAATCACGTTCTTTATATTCTCAAAATATTTAAGATAATAAAATGCAGCCTCTAACCATGTTCCCCAACGAGTAAGAATAGGTTGTGGTGGTTCAGGAATACCGGGGCATAGTCTATGAAATTCCCGAATACGTTTTGGGGATTTTACAAACACAGTTTTTGTATGTGCTATTAGAGCGTCTACCTCGGGATAACATTTTCTGATACTATCTGCTACGAGACTGAGAGTATGAATTTTACATGTAATATGCAACAAGTTAGCACAATGTTTTTTAAGAGATCGACCTACAGCAAACATGTTTGTGACACCATCACTCATAAACATCAACAGTTGATTTGTTGAAAGTTCAAACCTTTCCAATGTATTTAACACCAATATTGAAATTACTTCGGCATTGCATTGTTGTATTCGTCTGGAAGCTAGTAAAATTGAGGGTGACGGTCGATGTGGTTCCATTGTGCCTACCATCACATTAACCACAGAATGTTTTTTACGATCTGTTGTTTCGTCCACACATAACCACAGTTTTTTATCTTGCAACTCCGATTTAATTCTTTTCTCGATATGCTCACGAGCAGACGGCACAAGTCTCTGTAATGTTCTCTCACTTGGTAACTTAAAGCCCGAATATTCATTCCAAAACGAGACTTAGTAAATGAAATGGTAAATTACATGCAATAAACACATAAATTAAATTTAAATTTGTCATAATCTTGTGTGGAATTTTTTTTGAAACATGCCCTGCACTATTTACGTGCCGTAGACAATCACTTTTCTACCAACACATTAAATCTATTTTACACACTACACATTGAATTTTAGCGCCATCACACTTTAAATCAGGCATTTCTGCAATAAATTCTCTTATCGTGTCCAACTTTGGTCGTTTTCGCGACGTAGGAAACATTTTCAAAACAAACGTAGAACTAGGATATAGTATACGACAGCGTAGATGCATACACAACAGATCGGCTTTCGAGTCGCGGTTATACTGACGCTTATACGGAATTGTCCTGGCCGTGTTTATTTTGTGTAAACTTTTATGCGTGAGCCACTGGCTTTCAGCGCAGTTTGCGTTGCTCTAGTGGTCAGGTCGCCCGTCCCTTATCACCGACGATCTGAAGAAACGTGTCGATGATTTCATCTGCGCAGATCGACGCGCAAAACTGAAAGAAATGAGTAAGCAATTTCCTGAAATTTCACAATCATTGCTCCATGAAATCGTGACGCACCATCTGAATTACAGAAAAAATTGCGCAAGATGGGTGCCCAAAATGTTTGTCGGCGAGCACAAGACCAACCGCATGGGTGCAGCGTTGACGTTTTTGACTCGTTAGGAGCAGCAGGGCAATGCATTCCTTGACCAAATTGTTACTGGGGATGAAGCTTGGGTGTGCCATTTCACACCTGAGACAAAACGCAAGTTCATGGAGTGGCACCATCCACGATCTCTAACAAGGCCGCGCAAGTTTAAGCAGTCGTTTTCCACGAAAAAGGTCATCACCTCAGTGTTCTGGGATCGAAAAGGTGTGTTCTTGGTTCATTTCATGCTCCAAGGAACGACCATCAGTGCGGATACATACAACTCACATTAACATGCTAACTATAAATCTAAACACTAAGTCGTCCTCTATAAAGCACTTTCCGATATAACGAACGAGGTACGTAAAAAATTACCATTAACACATTACAAAGAGCAATTGGTTATTTTCAGTTGAAAAGACCCGACAAGTCTATTACTAGCATGTTATATACAATGCTTGCATGACAGTAAAATTCTTAAATTAATTAATATTGAAGACCCAAAGTCTTAGGTGACAATCAAAGTGTTGTCTTCTAAATGGATCGAATGCTGTGCTGCACTTACATTGTATAACATACTCCTATTCATATTTCGAATTTAACCCCTGCAATAACAACCGTTACGACTTCGTAAACTACGATTACAACGGTACAATCCATGAACCTTTTCGAATAGTAACGACATATGTAACAACCCAAACCAAAGATGCATTATTTGCATATCGTTCGCCTTCAGCACATCGAAATGAATATTTATGCGGAAAGCGGAAATAGCAGAAGGAATACATGTAAAAATAACGTCTGCGTATACTACACGTGTCTATCTTCTATAATACGTCCTACGACCGCGAGATGACAGTATACGCAGCACAACAACACAACACAACTATAAAACGCCATATGCTCGCAAGTACCTATTTCTGCATATATCAGTCGGAAAACGTACGATTTCGAATATTTTTATTGCCGTCGAGAGATGCGCAAATGCCGATTTGTGCCGACCGTGTCGCCTTAGATTCTCGACGCCCTGTCGACCCTTACAATGGCCACCGTTGGAGGATGTTGTATAGTCCGTTGCTGTTGGTCGTGAAATACGATACTATAAAACATTTCTATCTGCTTGCTGTTTTTTTTTATATCTTTTATGAGTGTTCAACAACCATGGGTACATTTCTTCCATTTTAGATTAAATGTTATTCAATATATCTAAAAAGTCTCTATTTTATGTAGTTAAGTAACGCATGTCATTTTACCAAGTAGAATCTGCAGCCTGTAACGATAATTGATTGTATATTACTGTGTACTTGTGTATACCGGATGTACCAAATTCAATGTCAATAAATTAAATGTGATACGTTCTCAAACACTTACCGTTTTAAGAGTCCTCCGTGAAATCACAAAGTGGATAATGTCTATTTAATATTTGTAACATTAGATATGTTTCCAAAGTTGTTTCGGCAAAGTAAGTGCGGCGTGAAGAAAAAGTGTTTTTGTATGCCGAAAATGAACGTTCTACATCTAGGGACTTTATATTTGCGTAAGTAAAATAATCTTTCAAATAACTTAACGGCTCTGTTGACGCACCTTCACAAATTTGTCTTGATGTGCCAAAATCAGAGTTTTTATCTAAACCACTTTCAAACCTTTCTAAAACACAAACATTTCTTGCGTCTTCTATCGCGCATAGCTGTGCGTGAACATGTTGCACTATTTGCAAAGATTCCACTAACGACACCGAAGAATTTTGTAGTTTTTCTATCGCATCCGCTAGTCCCACGTAATTGTTCTGAATAATTTCCAAATCTGTTTTAACTTGACTATCCTGAAATTTCAAGCGGCTTACCTTGACAGCCGCAGCTTCCTTTGGGTCGAATTCTAAAATCACGTTCTTTATATTCTCAAAATATTTAAGATAATAAAATACAGCCTCTAACCATGTTCCCCAACGAGTAAGAATAGGTTGTGGTGGTTCAGAAATACCGGAGCATAGTCTATGAAGTTCTCGAATACGTTTTGGGGATTTTACAAACACAGCTTTTGTATGTGCTATTAGAGCGTCTACCTCGGGATAACATTTTCTGATACTATCTGCTACGAGACTGAGAGTATGAATTTTACATGTAATATGCAACAAGTTAGCACAATGTTTTTAAAGAGATCGACCTACAGCAAGCATGTTTGCGGCACCATCACTCATAAACATCAACAGTTGATTTGTTCAAAGTTCAAACTTTTCCAATGTATTTAACACCAACATTGAAATTACTTCGGCAGTGCATTGTTGTATTCGTCTGGAAGCTAGTAAAATTGAGGGTGACGGTCGATGTAGTTCCATTGTGCGTACCATTACATTAACCACAGAATGTTTTTTACGATCTGTTGTTTCGTCCACACATAACCACAGTTTTTTATCTCGCAACTCCGATTTAATTCTTTTCTCGACATGCTCACGAGCAGACGGCACAACTCTCTGTAATGTTCTCTCACTTGGTAACTTAAAGTCCGAATATTCATTCCAAAACGAGACGTATGCTTTCTTCCTTAGTAAATGAAATGGTAAATTACATGCAATAAACACATAAATTAAATTTAAATTTGTCATAATCTCGTGTGGAATTTTTTTTTGAAACATGCCCTGCACTGTTTACGTGCCGTAGACAATCACTTTTCTACCAACACATTAAATCTATTTCACACACTACACATTGAATTTTAGCGCCATCACACTTTAAATCAGGCATTTCTGCAATAGATTCTCTTATTGCGTCCAACTTTGGTTGTTTTCGCGACATTTTCAAACAAATGTAGAACTACGATATAGTATACGACAGCGTAGATGCATACACAACAGATCGGGTTTCGAGTCGCAGTTATACTGACGCTTATACCGAATTGTCCCGGCCGTGTTTATTTTGTGTAAACTTTTATGCGTCAGCCACTGGCTTTCAGCGCAGTTTGCGTTGCTCTAGTCTGGATACTATGGATTTACCTTTTTAGGAAACATAAAAAGTAAATAGGGTGTAGCTGGTTTAAATTGTATTGAATGCGTTTTTGCTATGCCTGCAGAAAATCTTAGACTTTTATCAGGATTTCACGAACCTACTCGGGTGAATTGGTTTGGTTTGGCGCTATCGCGACGACTTTCTTGCCCTGGTATCTAAACTAGGGTCACCTTTGCTACCCGTGCCAAAGTTCATCATTTGCATCAAAATATGTTGACCCGGAGTGAAATTTCTGCTATACCTTGCTTAAGACTGTTTTAGTAGATACCGATGATTTCAGAAAAGAAGAAAACGTTTCGCTACATTCAATAAACTTTAAACACTTTCAACTTACTACATTAATTCGTTTAGAAAAAAACTCTCTAGAATCACAGTTTTGATGCAAAACGCAATCAGCATCAAGAGGCACGAAGAAACACGAAAAAAACTACCCACATCTACCCGACCCAACGATCACGGAAAGTGCCCCTTGAAGTACGCGGAGGAGATTCATTAGTTAAGTGGATAGTTAGGTCTCTGCAATTTTCGAGGTGTACTGCGCGATAAACTTAATAGAATAATACTTGGCGTAGAAGATTGCGCCTCTTTTTTTAAGTAACAAGAAGCTGCTCGTGCCCGCTTTTAAATCTACTCTACCTCTGATGCTACTGCTGCAGTTTCTCCTATTTCTTTTTCAGTTTCCCTCGTTTCTTTCCTTCTTCCCTTTCCTTTTTTCTTCTCTCATACTGGTCTTATTTACGCCCTTCATGAGACGATGTCTCTCTTTCTAACGTCTCCCCGTTCGCGGAACAGGGCTTTCGCATTATTTTGTTACGCGGATAAGACAAGTGAAATGTAATATTTACGGAAATTACGTCGCTCGCTTTTGCCTTTTCGCTGGTACCGGGTTATGCTTAACGTGCACGTTTTCGATTCGATTTCTTACGAAGTCGGGAACGATAAAATAAAATATGTAGTTCTTCGCAAATGGATCGCTTCTGTTTCTTTTATGCTAACTTGTAGAATTTTTCCGTCTGAAATTGTAATGCGTATCGTGCCTTTACATCGGATAATTCAAAACGATTATCTTATATTTTACAGTATATTGGATTCTTGGAAAATGCTTCTAGTTTGAAGTTGCTTTCTTATGCATACTTTGCTTTATATGACAAGGTTCTTCTTGGAATGTATAATATTTAAATTAAATAAGTATTTTCTTAGGGTTAGAAAATACTTTTTTAATTTAAGTTCTATTGAGAAATTAGGTGTCCGGTTTCGTGTTCCAAAAGCACATCATCAGGCCAGTTACAAGGATATTTAATAAAAGAAAAATTACAACAATGGAGAAAAAAACTAACGAAGTGACAGTTCGCTTCTCTCTGTCCGGGGTTCTAATTGTTGTCATCTTTCAGGGGTTCTTCGTATTGATGGCAGTAGGAGTCGACTTCTCATGGAAATATCTTGACAGCGACCCTGATCACCGCACGTCAAGGAGGAGGACGGTCCTGCGACTCCACCGCCACCTGCATCAGAAGGGGATTCGCGGATTGTTGCACTCGCTCCAACGTACTCCGAGCCGGCTGGTGAAGGTATTCCACCAACGGCGAGATCTTCAGGTCTTCTTGCAGCCGAACGTTTCTGATGAACCATGGAGCGTTGGCTATTATCCTTAATGTTTTGTTTTGGAGTGCTTCTATCATTCGCATGTGACTAGCGGCTGTCGTGGACTACGCCAATGCGCCGTATGTTATTATCGGCCTAAGACATGTGGTGTATATCAATAGTTTCATCCTCAGGTCCAGCGGGGAGTACCGACCGAGGAGAGCAAGTAATGTATTCTTGGCGCGATCGTATTTCTCCCTGACGTGCTCTACGTGCATTCCTCATGTCAGTCGCCGATCAAAAATAATATTTGACCGATGGTCTCCAGGGGATATCAATTCCATCTACCTCCACCATTTCTGTTAAAGATCTTCTCCCCCATGAAAATCTAATGGCAACACACTTTTCCGCGTTAACCGATAGACCCCATCTTGACAGCCACTCGGTCATCCCATCCAACGCTCCCTGAAGGCGCCGCACGACAAGATCTTCGCTGCGTGACGCAGTGTAGAGGGCCGTGTCATCAGCATAAATAGATAACTGTGCTTGTGGAGCTCTAGGTATGTCCGAAGTGTACAAAATAAATAGCTCGGGGGCAAGCATGGAACTTTGCGGCACACCGGCAAGAATCGGCTTTCTAGATGTGTGTCCTGCCGTCAAGGTAGGACCCGATCAGCGCGATCATATTACGACCAATGCCCATGTTTTCCAACTTGGCCAGCAGACCGCGGTACCAAACCGTGTCAAACGCCGTGGATATATCTAAAAGTACCACCCCAACCGTTTCTTTGCGTTCGAAAGCATCCCGAATAAACTCCGAAAGACGGAACAGCTAGAGATCGGCCGGGAGTGCTGGCCGAAATCCAAACTGTTCGACCGAGAACGGGTTAATGTCTGTCAGTTTGTCTCTTAATCGACTAAGAATAACTGCTTCTAGCAGCTTGGCTAATGTTGACAGAAGACTTATGGGGCGGTAGCTCCCGGGGTGTAGAGGGTCCTTACCGGGCTTCGGAATGGCCACCACGGTCGCGTGCTTCCAGACATTCGGAAAATAATAGAACTTGAGGGCCGCATTGAAGATCAGCACTAAAATCATAATCGACCTGGTGGAAGAGATTTTAAAGCTCTATTAGTTATATTATCAGGACCAGGGGCCTTGTTGTTTGTCAATTGTTTGATAATTGCCCCCAGTTCAGCCGCCGTAGCTTCCATCAGCGACTCGTCGCCTCTCTTGCATCTCGATCCATAGTCGATACTCTCGTCACCGGTCTTATCATCAGATACATCATCTCGCGCCCGTCCCGCCCATATTCTCTCTAACAGACACGCGTGAACCTCTGCTTTCTCCTGTTTCGTGTAAACAGTGCCCGTCTCACCCTGAAGTGGTTGCATCTGGCAGCCGCCCTTTTTCCTTAACGCTTTAGAAATTCTCCAGAGATAATTGTCTGAGGTTGTAAGAGACCGGACTTTTTCTTGCCAAGGTTGGCATCGATGTTCGGTTAATTTGCTTTTAACTAGTTTAGAGTATAGATTAGCTGTAGTTCCGTCTGAAGGGCATAAAGTTAAGTTAGCTCTTTTCAGCGCTCTCCTCCTAAGGCCGATTAACCTTTTGATCTCCCGTGGTAGTGAACTATTCGCAGTAGGAGCTCGATCAGTGGACGTTTGTGACTTCCAGCGTTTGTGACTTCCAGCGATTCCTGCGAATCTATGTCAGTTGGTAGCGACCCGCATCTAGATTAGATATTCCCACAAAACGCATCCCGGTCAGTCTTCCTCCGAGGCGGCACGGCAACCGCAGAAGGCTCCCCGCCCACAGAAATGATTATCGGATTGTGGTCCGAAGAAAGGTCGGACACACTCTCGACGGCAAGCTCAGAGAAGACATGCTTGATCACAGCCAAGTCCAGAATATCCGGTCGTGCACCCGCCCGGAAGAAAGTGGGTTCCCAGGGGAATGAACCTGAATTTTATCCCCCTGCACATAAGAGAGTACACATTTTCCATATGAGTTAGTGGTCCTACAACCCCAAGCTACGTTCTTGGCGTTGAGGTCACCTGCTATCACGACCGGAATGTTCACCGCCGCACAAAAGAGCGCCCGAAAATCCCCGGAGCACAGATCCCTGCCGGACGGCACATATACTGAGATAATAAGATTACCGACATCTCGAGTCTCCATGGTCACCGCCGTCGCCTCCAACATTACATTATTTTCACTGCAATGTTTATTACAAAAAGAAAGAAGGTTTTCATCCTATTGTTATATAACAAATAATAACATATTATAAACTAATTATCATTAATTACATTGCCTAGTAATAAATATTTCAATGGATCCTTTCAGCTTGCCGGATGGTGAGAGAAGTTTCTCGAAACCGGTAGAATGTTTATTAAAACAGAGTGTTGTGAGAAGTGGACTTTTATTTTACCTTTCCCAGTTAAACATTATATCGAAAAAATTAAATTTGTCAAGAAAAGCGGTTATTTTAATCCTTTCCGGTCACAATCTTCGATCTGTTGATCGATCGATCTATCTTCTTATCTCCCTAGAAATTATTTTACTAAAGAATTTCGATTTATTGAAAAAAGTTCAAATGGAGAAGCTTAATCGTTTTTTTAAAAGAGTTAGAATTCTGTACTGTTCGCTTTTTTGGCGGTTATTTCGAATCTTTGCAACTTTTAGCCAAAATAGTATTGATATAGTGTCAATTTTGCTATGCGCAAAGAATTGGTTTCTTGCAGCAAGAAATTAGATTTTGTTGCAAAAATCAGTTTCTATTCAAGAAAATATTTTTATTTCAGGACTATAAAAATGTTTAATATAAGAAAATCATTTTATTTGTATTAAATAAATATTTTTTTTGGGTTAGAAAATTTAAAAAATCAAAAACAGAAAAATTTTTCTTTCAAGTAAATCATTTAGTTTTAAATTAAGAAAATATTCATATTACATTAACCGGTATCTTTTGAAAATGTTTATGAAACGTTGTCCGTTGAAGGTATATATATATATATATATACCATACTTACAATGATATATATATATATATATATATATATATATATATATATATATATACCATACTTACAATGATATATATATATATATATATATATATATATATATATCATTGTAAGTATGGTATCTCTTGGCACTAGGTGGTGCCAAGAAATATATTTTAGTGGTGTTTGTGGAGATTAGTGGCATAAACTGAGAGGCGAACAGCAATGGTGAGCAAGGGAATGTGTTCGGAGCAAGGCTGATGACGTCGGGTTCGCAGAAACATTTCTGTAGGTTGGCGCATTTCTCTTCCCACATTGTTTTTGTCGGAATGTGATTCCAACAATACCATGAGCTACATTGGTATTATTTTGGTTAACAAATTATTAGATTTTCAATAAAAAAAAAACAAGGGGTTTAACAGGGTTACTTTTCACCAGTTTGAATATATGCAATTCCAACGCAACAATGCGGATTTGCTTTAATAGAGGTATGTCGGTAATCAAGGCAAATAATGTAACTGATTTAATACACCTGCTTTGATCTCCCTTTTTTCGATGACTGCACCACTAAAAATGTAGCAAAATTTATATGAATTGAGTAGTATTTTATTATATTCCGTTTTATTTAACATCTAAATATGTTTCTACACTCTTAGTAATATTCGAGTATAATTTTCTTTGACACAAGGGTCATTTCGTCTAGCGGACACTACACCACCAACAAAATCTCTTAAGTGAGCGCATTAAAAAGCCCGCTATCGGATGATTTAATTAACTTAATTGGTTAATCACGTCCTACCTATGTAACGTATGCGAGTATAGGTTGGCCGTATCGGTACATATATACACACATATAATAAAACGGGGCCGCTGAAATTAATTCTGTCAGCGCGCGTTTGCCCGTTGTGTACACACAAACATAAAACGATACTCTGGCGCACGGCTAAAGATTTAATTAATTAATTACATTTGATGGCCGAGCATCGTGAAAACAGCTCGTAAAAGCGCGCGGCGCTCTAAAATAAATACAATTAACCGTATTAATTCTCATCATCATCTAGTAAACGAATCGTCAATTAATCTTGATCATATATCAAAAATGTTAATGGATTTTCGAATATGCACGAAGGGGCATGTGTTTCATATACAGGGTGATTAATCTCTATAGCGGTGTGGCAAATTAACACTCTGTAAGTAAATATCTTGTAAGGTCTTCATACTATTTTGCTACAATATTCTTGTCAGCACATTTTAAAACGATTTTCATCATCTTTGGAATATCAGCATATATAAAAATGGTTTAGGAATGGTTAAGCAAATAGACAGATTGTCAATGAGTAAAATTTTATTCATGCAACTAAATTATAATGTTTTAAGGATGTATTATCATTAGAGTTACTCCCAATGTTGGACAAAGTTACAGAATTTATAGCAGAAATGCCAGACCTAAAGTATGATGGCGTTAAAATTCAATGTGTAGTTTGTAATATCCCTTTAATGTGTTGATCTAAAAGGGATTGTCTACGTCACGTAAATAGTAAACAGCATTCTTAAAAAAAAATTGCACACGACACTGACAAATTTAAATTTAATTTATGTGTTACCTTTATTGCATGTAATCTACCGTTTAATTTACTAGACAAGGAAACATATGTCTTGTTTTGGAATAAATATTCGGACTGCAAATTACAAAGTCGGGCTTCGTTACAAGAAATTGTGCCATTTGCTCGTGAACATGTTGAAAAAAAAATTAAATCGGAGCTGAAAGATAAAAAACTGTGGTTATGTGTGGACGAAACAAGAGATCGTAGAAAACATTCTGTGGTTAATGTAATGGTACGTACAATGGAACCACATCAATCGTCACCTTCAATTCTATTAGCTTCCAGACGAGTACAACAATGTACTACCTAAGTAATTTCAAAGTTAGTGTTAAATACATTGGAAAAGTTTGAACTTTCAACAAACCAACTGTTGATGTTTATGAGTGATGGTGCCGCAAACATGCTTTCTGTAGGCCCGTCTCTTAAAAAACATTACGCTTGTTACATATTACGTGTAAAATTCATGCTTTCAGTCATGTGGCAGATAGTATTAGAAAATGTTATCCTGAGGTAGACGCTTTAATAGCGCTTACAAAGGCAGAGTTTGTCAAATCCTCAAAACGTATTCGCAAATTTCACAGACTGTGCCCCCGTATGCCTGAGCCTCCAGAACCTATTCTTACACGTTGGGGAACATGGTTACAGGCCGCGTTTTATTATCATAAATATTTTGAGAATATTAAGAACGCGGTTTTACAATTCGATCCAAAGGAAGCTGCGGCTATCAAGGAAAGCCAGTCGAAATTTCAAGATAGACAGGTTAAAACGGATTTAAAAACTATTCAGAACAATTACTTCCGACTAGTGGAGGCAATAGAAAAACTACAAAATCCTTCGGTGTCGTTAGTGGAATCTCTGCGAATAGTGCAACATGTTCACGCACAGCTATGCGGGGTAGAAGACGCAAAAAATGTTTGTGTTCTAGAAATGTTTGAAAGTGTTTTAGAGAAAGATTCTGATTTTGGCACATTAAGACAAATTTGTGAAGATGCGTCGACAGAACCCTTAACTTGTTCGAAAAATTATTTCAATTACGCAAATATAACGTCACTAGATGTAGAACGTTTGTTTTCTGCATATAAATACACTTTTTCCTCACGCCGCACTCGGTTTGCCGAAACAACTGTGGAAACATATCTAATGTTGCAGATATTTAACAGACATTATTCACTTTATGATTTCACGGAAGACTCTTAAGACGATAAGTATTTGAGCACGTATTATATTTTATTTCGGACCATTTATTTTGTGTAAACTTTTATGCGCCCGCCACTGGCAGTTGGCGTAAATTGAGCAACTCTAAATTTATCATAGTAAATTGATGAATAATGATAGCAAGGACTGTGGGGTAATATGGTAAACACTAAAGTATCGGCACATTCCACACCACACAAGTTGTATGATTTATTCGGAACAATTGACAAGTACTTACTTTTATAAATATACGTAACAAAAAGAAAACTTCTTGCCTGTAGCACGCCAATAGATCCATCAAAGCTAAGTGGTTAAGCGGACCTTCCCTGTTTAACAAATTTCTTAATTAATTTGAGGTTTTCTTTTTTCTATAAATTCTTATATATACTTTGACCAATCCATTAATTAAGAAAGTGTCTGTTCCCTTTCTATAGATGTTTATTTCCAGTATTTTGTTGTTTCTTATTTCTGAACTATTTAGGAACGGGAGTTGGTTCTTCCTCTACTGTAAATTTAATGGTCTCGAAGTTTGAGTTAAGTGCCGCGAGAAATTCTGGAATAGTGCTTTTTTTAAGTAGGAAAACATACGGTGTCCTTTTTCATACATGTTTTTCCCCTGAACTTTTTTCGGAAACTTTAACTTTAGCAAAATGCGAAGAAACAGTCCTACTTTTTATTCTCTTAATGAATTTTACTCTGTATTTTTGTAAAAATTAAAAAAAACGGCTTTTCAATTATTTTCTTTCAATTTGTAAAGTACTCCTCTTTTACGAATGCTAACGGGAATCTATATTACCGACGTCAGCGATATAGATGAAGGTAGTGGCGCATCCAGCTCATAGATGTCGCCAGTTGTTGCATGTTGTTTGTGGATTTAGTGATTTAAAAGTGAATTTACGGCGGTGTCGAGCACGGCGTCCATCAACAATCTACCGGGGGTAGCTATTGTATCCAGAGTCCAGTGACGGAATAAAGAAAATAAGTAGAAGTACATGGTTTTATTTACAAATTTTAAATCAAAAGTCATTATTACAATTAACGAATAAGTAAACAAGTGACAGAAATCGTCAAAGTAAAATAAAGTAATCTCTGTTACGGTGAGAAATACAAAAGGAAAAATAAATTCTCAAAGTATTTATAAGCGGTATAACGATATGTATCGGGGTACTGTCCCAAAAGTGTTCCAAGTTAAACTATCAAATATTTATAATGAGAAAAACGGTATGAGTCAAAATACGGACTTAGACGTTTCTAACAGTGGTGCCCACTAAAACAGCTGAAGGCTATTAGTATGGAAACGGTAAGAAATATTCTACAGTATAGAGGTATAGGCTTATTTAAGAGTAGTATCAGAAATTATTTAATATCTAAGGCTACTACAGTACAGAAGAATATTATACTGACTAATCTGACAATACTGACATGGCACACATTTACAGTTGTAAATCCTTATGCCAATAAAATTACCTATCTATCTATCTACAGTTGCCTGCATTAAGGCCGACTACCTGCGGGATATTTCTCGCACTCTGCTCGGTTTTTAGCCAGCTTTAAAGCGCTAATTTGTCGCGCAGAGGTGAACTTGTATTACTCAGCTTCTAGCCAGCTTAAACCACGTAGAAGTTCCCCGAAATGCAAATCTGAGGGATTTATATACCAAAATCATGCATGACGTTGCACTTCTTGTACTTGACGTATTGCGACCTTGTACGCGATGCGTACAAGCAAAACAATCTTAAAACACATTACACAAGTTCCAGTTTGATTGATCACACGTCGTCACACGTTTTAAATTTGTTGATGAACAAATTAGCTATGAAAGGAGACAGTGAAGTTAATTTTAACATCACTTTGCATAAATCAAAATCGATTTCAAATAGGTGGCAAGTATTATAAACAATTATAACGTACGGCGATGGGAAACCCGTGGGAGTGCAGGTGTAAACGTCACAAGAATGATTCATTGCTCAAAGCATGTCTCCCTCAGAATCAAAGTAAATGTGCTTTTAGACATTTTTATTTTTGTTTTAGTTTCTGAAATATTTCGGGTGGATTGTTTTCAATAAACCTCGCTACATTATGCCGATATATTCGGCAAAAGAAAGTTTGTTTAATTTTGACTAAAGAAAACAGAGGTCGCTAAATTTGAATAAAATTTTAATCTACCTTCATTTGTATTCAGTTCTTTGCGCGAGAAACTCAAAAGTGTAAAATCTCATTTAAGTTCTTTATGGTTAAACCATTCAAGGAAGATAATGCAATATCGAGAAAAATCTGTAAATTTCAAGAAATTAAGGCTGCAATGAATGGAGAAGTATTAAACAAGGCACCTGTGGGACCTAAACTTTTATTGTTTGAGTGGTTCCCTTGCACACAGTGTCATTATATACTGACATTCTACATTAGCTTGTATTTGTTTTAAATAATACTGACCTCTATCAGAACACCTTGCCCAATTATCAACACTGTGCTCTCCCGATCGAAAGGATTCAGAAGATTTTTGTGACCATATAGGTTTTGATATTCCGGTATTAACGCCAAGACTTGATACATTTCTTCAGGAATTTCCCAGTCTTAATTTATTGAAATTTCAAAGTTAATAAACATTTCTCTTGCTTCCATTTGAGAATCACTTGTGGTTTGAAATGTACTTTCTTAGAAATGTATCACAGAAATATTACTTTTGAATTTCCATATTACCATATATTTGTGGAAATTAATAAAAAAGTTGATATACAAAAGGAATAAAACAAAACCATGTTCAATCTATGAAAGAGCTAATTAAACCATAGGGCACTCTAACATTCCTTTTCTAAAGCCTTTTTCCATTTAATTTCTCCCGTGTACCTCATTTACTGCTGCACCATTTCAAAAGTAATACGGCAAAGTAATACGGCAATGGCTAAATGCATTTACCCCTACTAGCACTTTTTAAACGGCAATAAGAAAATAATAAAAACTACAAATGCGACATTTATTTTATTAAATTACATAACGGAGGTGCCGTTGGTGGTATTTTAATAAAACCCTACTGAATAAATTGCCACAGAAAAGCTGCATTAAAGCGAATGAAAATTCAAAGAATATAGTTAATATTGCTTACGTAAGTCGGAGCGATGAAAGATAAAGGTTTTATTATCGTGAAAACGTTCGCTTAGCCACATTAACTGTATAGTTCTCTGAAAGAATTACCTGATGCGAAATTTTCAACTATCAGAGTGAAATTGTTTTAGAAAAGTTTTTTTTTTTTATTAAAGCATTGAACATTCGCTTAAAGAAAGAAAAATTGGAGAATACGCTTGCTAATCTAAGGGTTAGATTTGAGTTGACGGTTCGAACCTTACGTTAGACAATGATTTCTTCCAGTCACATTTTAATATTGAGCAATTGAACATATACACTAACAAGAATTCTATAGCGACAAAGAGCTTAGCAACGCTATTAAATACCTTAAACAAGCAAAACAACATTCAGAACCCCTGTGGTGACAATAAATTTCAATTATCTTCAAGCATTCATAAATAAAGAGAAGAATTCTTCTTGGCTGCATATATTTTCTTATTATAAGATGCAAATTTAATTCTCTTGACACTTGGATATATTATCGGCGACTATACAATTGGATGTATAACTAGCAATTCCTACTTTTAATCCCTGTATTTGCCATCGGGTTCATGCACGACATTACCCTAATTGACACCTTTGAATAAAAGCGTCGGTCATGATATTATCGCATATTATTAACAACTCAGCATGACTTAAGGACATTAATTGTGTCCATTACAAATATTGACTACTACGCACTAGCTGACAATAGTGATAACGATCGCATATATCTATTTCTTGCAGAGAAATCCATTACCGTACATCATTTTACTTACGAGCGTGTTTTTACGTCGTTCGAAACGTCGTTCCTACAAAGACATATGACCCGGCTGCGTTCATTAATGTGCAACTTGTGCACTGTCGATCAAATGAAATGACCAGTTAAAATTAACACTGTATAAATTCTAAGATACTATTTATAACAATAGTCTGCACGGTACTAGATGATCGATAATAAATATGTGTTATTAATCCACTTTTTTATGCTGATTTCAGAACTGTTCTCATTTTTGATATATCACGTATAGTTTTTTCACAATGTGGCCAACACAAAAAATGAAAAACAAATTTCATATCCAAGTATTCTTTCAGCCATTAGGTCAGTCCTGTATGGAGATGACCTGCTTCTCCCACCTCCTCCTACTGATTTAGAGAACAACGCAGAAGGTTATGTGAAAAATTATGAACGAGTAGCCGAATGTGATGAATACAAATCCAGTACGAGATCTGAATTTGCCCAAGGAATCTGTAGAATTACTTGGTTTCCGACTTAAAGGTAAGAATCCTCTGGCAACAAGAACACATTTTTCATGGTACATCCACAGAGAAAGAGAAATACTTCTTTTATTCTCACATAACGATTCCTTAGTTTACTGCAACGACATAAACAAGTTAATGCACTTCTGTGGAATTGAACATTATGCTACCCAATGAAGACTTTTTATTGACTCGTCCAAAAGGAGTCTATTACTGCATAATGGAAATTTATGTGACTCTATCCCTCTAGCCCATTCAGTACAAATGAATGAGTCATTTGCGAATATAATGACATTGTTAGACAGTATTTATCATGGAATTGGTTAATTTGTAGTGATTTTAAAGCGATAGGAATGCTATAATGACAACAAGCTGGATTCACAAAAATGCCCTGGTTTCTATGTGAATGGGACAGTCGGGCAAGAGATAGGTATTGAAATGTGAAAGTTTGGCCAAAGAGGAAACATTTTATGCCTGGTAGTGAAAACATTTCGCATAAACCACTTGTAAATCCCAACAAAGTGTTACTTCCACCACTACATATAAAACTAGGAGTAATGAAGCGGTTTGTAACGGCTCTACAAGAAGATGGGGCTTGCTTCAGATATCTTTCAACCAAATTTCCCTTCATCAAGCAGTAGAAATTGAAAGCTGGGATTTTTGTTGGTCCTCAAATTCGCAAACTGATGAATGCGAAAGATTTTGAGGACACGATAAATAAAAGAGAAGAAGATGCATGGACAGCTTTCAGATCTGTTATTGTGAATTTTTTGGGGAATAAAAAAGTCAGAACTACAAAGAAACTGTTGACACAATGTTAAGAAACTTTAAAAAAGTTAGGTTATAGAATTAATGTAAAAGTTCACTTTCTACATTTTCACGTTGACTACTTTTCAGAAAATCTAGGACGTTATAGTGAAGAGCACTTGGAACTTGGAACCCTTGTATCAAAATATTAAAGAGACGGAAAAGAGATACCAGAACCAATGGAATGAAGCAATGATAGCCGACCACTGTTGGATGTTAGAGGAATCAAAGGAAAATATGCAAGGTAGTTAAGAAAGAGAAAATTTGAAATATAATGCAGTAGTTCCAAAATTATTAGAACAATTGCTTATAATATTTTTAAAATATATTTTGTAAGAAAATGATCGTTGTGTTATTATTATTATATGAATGAACACAGGCATCAAAAACACAGACACACTTCACACCCGGTGATCTTTGTGTGTCGTGCTGTTTGTGTGTTTCTCTTACTTAAAATCCTTAAAACAAAAGCTTCTTATTGTGTAAAATTCTGATGTAATAAGCAAAAATAAAAGTTATTTTCAGAATCAGTACAAAAAATTGATTCAAGAACACCTATTCTTAAGAAATCATCTCGTAAAAAATGTAAAAGTGCAGGCTGGTGTAATTACTCCTAGTATGTGCTATTTTCATAAACATTTCAGAAAAGGGAAACATCATGAGTATAATCTACTTTACCGAAAATATCAACCTATTTTTGTTTAATATGTAATAATTACTTAGAAACGTTAACATTTTTACTTGAAACTGAATCAGATGTAAGCATATTGTTAGTTCTATACAATATGCTTACATCCTAGATGTGGTTATTTGCGAAGAAAATAAACGTTCTTAATAAATTATTCTTTAAATCAAAGAGGTGGTAGGTTTCGGGGATAATATTGTATATAATATTCCGCATTTCCTTACGAAATTAATCCATAACGTTTTTTCATAAAAATTTATTACTTAAGGTTCACATTCTTGTCCTAGAGCTGGGCCAAGGCTCTCGGACTCTCTAGTATGAAGCAGCGTCTTTTTCACCGGCAGAGACTTGTCCACAAAATGACCCACCAAGGATGTCGCAGATCTCATCCAGTCTTCAGGTATGAACTAGCAAAGTACGAAATTTTCACTATAGCCGATACTTGATCCGAAACACCCGTACCTTAGGTGATGGGCTGTCCCGAGGCTCTATCACCACCCTGACCAAGGGATTAGCGCTGGCTTTAGTCCCCTCCCAGGTGTTATTTGAAAGGGTATGGCGATGCCCCTACAGCGAAGGAATTTCCAAATCCCCCACCCACCAGTTGGCGCAACGTCTTGTTTTGGAATATATCCAAGTTTTTTAACTGGTATCTCAGGATAGTTGAACTTGCCAGTGTTCAGTATGTGAGTATTGGTCTCAGGGTGGTAAGGTAGGGCGTCCTCTTGCCACAGTGGTCGGGCACGCTGTTCGGTCCATGAGCGACATTAATCGCTGCTTAGTTCTAGAAATTTCTTCCTGGTCTCCGTGACATTGTGCATCCACCTAAGCGTCTTATTCAGCGCCAGCTCCAGGTACTTGACCAATGCATCCCAAGACAGCCGAACACCTCTGAGGACAACATTGGATTCGTGAGGCTTCCATTTATTTGTGAAGCGGATTGCGACGCATTTACTCTTGTTAATGTAAAGCCTTCATTTCGTGAACCAGGCGGTAAATTGTCCGATAGCGGTTTTCAGCTGCCTGGTCAACATTTGCTCGTCTATACACGAAGAATAGACGACTGTATCATCGGCGTAGATCGCTCGGAAAGATTTTTATTTAGCTAAATTGCGAAATTTGAAAGAACTTTGTGTGTGACGCTTTTAAATAAATCTGTTCGTTGTGTACGTGTGTTAGTAGTATTTATTTACTAATTTGACAATACTTTTAGATTAACTCGGGCTTGATGATGGGATAATTGTTCTGAAACCGGTCGCTCATATTTTATTAAACGAGTTATTGTGAGAGAGTGGACTTTGCTTTCAACCACCATTAATATAATATTAATCATTTCTAAATCAATAAAATTGAAATCTGTTGTAGTTCTGTAAATAAAAAAAAATGATTCCTATGTTTATATAACATCTTTTGGTTTAAATGACTTCCTAAACAAGATGTCAAAGTCTTTATTAGCCATCTATTATATCGCCCTGTATAATAATGCTTTCCAGGAGATTCCAATATAACCGTATTACGCCAATTCCAGGATTTACAAGACACATTAGGTGACTCCTAATTCCTAATTAAAGAAAAAAAAGGTCTGCTTAGATATTTCTACGAAAGATATAAAACACAACAGGCGCTTGCTGTCTTATAATTAATTTTTGGATGCGCTCTCGCACTTGACGGGATCAACTTCCCAACGCGTTCTTCTTTTAAAGTAATTATTATTCATCGCGGACCATTTTGCAATTCACGAAATTTAATTAGCGGTCCTATTTCGCTCCGTTTCCTCTCCCCGCCGTCCCTCTTCATCGCTCCCCGCCATAGTCTTTGTATTGTGGGCTACGAACAGCCGTTCGCATTTAGTTAACAAAATTTCAAAGGCCGTAGAACGCAAATTATGCGTTCATTGTCTTTCGAATGCGCCCGCTAAAATGGCAGCGCGAAGGGTGACGTCGACGACTGCTTGTCGTCTATTACATTCGTGGACATGATTATGATAACGACTGGGGTCGTTTATGAAGTGTTGTTCTTAAAGGTAAATATGTTCATTATACATATTTTCAGCGGCTGGGTTTGATATTTCTTGCAGTATTGGCAACCGAACTCAGGTAACCCGCAGATTCCGAAATAAAACTTTGGAGGGTTTGTGGACCGTTTGAGTGTAAGAACAGTGGTGCGCGAATTATATACAATAACGTGGTATCACTTCCGGTTTCAGCGGAACTGACAAATTAGGGTATTCTATTATTTTAAAAAGAATACCCTATATATTATTATACCCGTTAGGATAGAAAATTAAATAAGCTTTTTAGTAAACGCTTCATATTATGAATAGTTTTTGAGCTATTATAACAAGCACAGAAATTAAATAAAACAAATGAAAACAAATAACATCTTGACTAAATTGGTTTTAAAGCAAGCGCTTAAACAGTTCATCTACTTCATAACATTTCCGAAGCCGAGAAGTTATTGTTTCTTGGACATTTTTCAACATTGCTGGGGAAATTAAACAAGTCTCGCCATGTATCCGCTCTTTCAACTCCTTTAAATTACCCGGTCTGTTTAAATAGATCTTGGATTTTAAATAACCCTGCAAGAAAAAGTCTAATGGAGTTATGTCAGGTGACCTAGGTGGCCCCTCAATAGTTCTCCTCTTTCCAATCCATCTGTTCGGGAAAACTGCATCAAAAATCTTCGAACATTGATTGCATACACCTGGAAAAATATATCTTTATATTGTAATATCGAATTTACTGAATTAATTTTACGATCTGTAGGTCCGGGAGTGTCTCTAGACACTCCCTCGGCATACAAATTAACACCGAATATTTACGCTTTATAATAATTAAATTTGAAAAAAGGAAAGTAACCTCAAGTTGTAACGTTTCAATATAAACTCTGTGATTACGTATTCTCAAAAATCCAGCGTATTTTTATAAATAAACAAATTTGACCCTCACTTCGTAATTAACGTTGAATTTAACCACTAGAAACTTAGCCACAACACACTTAGCCAAACATGTGATAAGACAACAGTAGCTCAAATTAAACTGAGAAAATTGTAAGCGACTCTTTTGTTTTAGGAATTATAATTTTGTATTAAATTCTAACCTAATTTTCTTCTCATCTTGCTGAAATCAAATTAGATTATTTGATAGGTCAGCATCCTGTTGCTTGGGAAGAGCTCCAACTAAAACGGGAATCAATTCGGACTTGGAGAATCTCTGAAGCAGCGTTCCTCGGTCAATGTATGTACTTTCAATAAAATAAGGCTCTAGAACAATTCCCAACCACACATAAATTTTCTGTGGATGCTAAGTATGTCCCACCTGCATCCAATGCGGATCTCCTGTTGCCTATCGACGGAACCATGAAGGGAAAATGTCGCCTTTAATGAAATTTGTAATGCCAATTAACTATTTTCTCGCAATTCTTCGCAGAATTGGATTTTGGATATGGATGGCATAAAAGCTGATACAACGATGAACGGCTCCCACAATTTGGAAAATTCTATGAGCTTCTGTTTTCCGAAAGATATACAAAGTACACCCTCAGGCATTAAGAATATAATGGAAAATATTCCACAGCCATCACAGAAATGATTATACCATTTTTTTTTAATGTGAACCACTAATATTGGCAAATTCTTGATGCGAGTGCTGATATATTGATATTTATCGATTGCTCTTAGGTCATACGTATTTTTCAACCGTTTATTTATTGCTCTATAAGAATGTATAAGAATGTGGTGAAAAATAGCATCATACCCTAATTGAAAAAAACACAGTTGATCTTGCTATGACCATTGCAAATTTCTCTAACAAAAGTAATAGCGCCACCTACTACTTTGGTATTTTCTAAGTTTTGTCTGAAGTATTTTTATGTAAAATCAATTGATTCCAATATATTAACGTGGTTCTATTCTAGGTGGACCAATTTGTATATGTACAATATATTATACCGCCCAGGAATTTTTTTTTTCGGTGTCTAACGCAATGTATTAAAGATACACAGTTGTCGGATTGTAACCGGCATACAAGTCAGTCGCGACTAGTTAATGGTATTGAGTACAATATCTACGACCTATAAACTAAAATTAATAAATTACTGAATCATAAAATAAGTAGCTGTATTCCGCTAAAGAATCCTATTGCTTAAAATAAAAAAAAATAATTGATTGAAGTAAAAACTCAGAGCGAGAAAGGAAACAACTGTTCGTTACTACTTACTATCAAAAATAGGAAACTAAACATTTCAAATAAAAACCTGATTCTAAAATAAAAAGAAAATAAATTTAAATAGAACTGAATCGTTCACCCAATAAAAACAATAGCTGGGATTATTATTATTAACAACCAGTAAAAAACAAAGCAAAATTTTCTTTATACACAAAACGAGAATTTCTAAGGAATGACATGCATCAATAATTTAAATCAAATACTGAAAAATTCCCCCGTCTTTTGTTGACATTGCGTTAAGCCGTTATCCCCGATATAACAAGGCCTAACTGCTTTGACGTCAGCATGCTGTGACGTATTTTGGTTTAGGCAAACGATCAGCCATATTTATCGTCTTGATATTTACACGTTCAGACCATCCCTTGCGTTTTGAATTGGTTTATCCAAATTATATTGGTTTTATTTAAAACAATACTGTGTAATGATATTTCCGTACTTTGTTGGTGATACCTGCAGTGTTTTTCTAGTGTTGTATAAGTGATAAAACCTTTTCTGAAACGATAAAAGCGTGACTCGGGCGGTCTATTTATAGTACTGTGGCTTCGGCTGTTTTCCAACAATTATACTAGGGTTTGTGAGTTACACTTTTTAAAAGAAGATATTATTTATTTTTCAACAGCTACAGATTCAAGGATCGCTGAAATTATAACTGCAAGTTTGAAAACTCCTAGGCTTAAAAAAGATGCTATTCCAACTCAATTCCCTAACTGTCTGTTGTATTTGACAAAAAACGTAAAGATTTTATTGTTTAAATAGTTTTGTATTCTTACGTTATATTCAACAAAATAATTTTTGAACACGAAAAGATGTTTCTAAATGTGTATAATAAACGTTCTGTTTTAATACAGTATATTTTAAATTGTATTACCGAACATAGCCATTTGGAGCAGTGAACGTATAGCAACAATTATAATAACTTGTCCAACAAATACCCCACTTAAAAATTATTTGGGAAAAGTAATGACAGATTAGGTAAAACACCACATAATAAGAAATTAAAGAAATTTGTTAAATACCATGCCTGAAATTTCGAATAAAATTGCAATTACTGTATCATTTCAACCTTAGTTTCGTACAAATACATGTACAATTACAAATAATAATAATTAGTCGATTAAATATCAAGCACAAATACACCTTTCACGAAAACGGTGCTCGGTTACGTGTTTGGTTTTTGCTTTGGAACTTCGTTTCTCCAAAATAAAATCGAATGGGATGCGAAGAAGGGTTCAGTTAATGACCGGCATACTCTTTAAACCGGAAGCCCTTCAAAACTTATAAAAGATATGGAAAAAAAATGATTCCTTTACCGCTTAGGCTAATATCGTGCATGGCGATACATCACCTAAAGAGTGTGACGTTATTGAAGAGCGCTGAGACCTTATAGTCTCGGTGGTAACGGTTACACACCGAAGAAATTTGATTTCCTAGGCGATAGATCACTTAAATATCAAAAATTGAATTAATAAAAAAAGCAATAATAAGATTCAATATGTTGTACTGAAGATGACACTAAGATTACTGCTGAAACGCAATAGGATAACAATACCTGCTAGGTGGTATCCTGATGGTAACAAGTTGATCTTGAATTGTTTCTATCCGAATGGCCATAAGCGCACCTACCATCAACCATCAACAATTCCCACCCTAGTCAAGTAAAGGACGCCCTGCGGAAGAACAAAAAGAAAGCCTGTTGCCCGACAACCGCAACCCCTCTCAATGACCAAGAGATCGCAAAGAGCGCAAGTGAGGCAAGCAAGCAAGTAAGTGTAATACCGACAGTGTCGGCAACGGAGGGGTGAGACGAGTAAAAGGGAGGAGAGAGAGAGCTAAGGGAGAGACAGAATTTCGCAATTTGTTTAATGCACTCGATAAATTACGTAGCGGGGGTACATAAAGTCCGCGCAAAATACGCCATTTAGCGCGGGACGTCTTTAGTTCGCGATTTTCCTTACTTTGACTCGGTTAACTCGGCAGTAAACATGCATTACCGTTTATTTGTTTCCAGGATTTACTGCCGACGCATCCTAGATGCTGCTTCGTTACGGATTTATGCCATGAAATATGTAAATTAACGCGTTTAAGAGCTGCTACGTTGTTGGTTAAGGAACGGAACAGGCGCTGGATTTAGAGAGATTTGTTATCTTGTGGAACACTTGTCACTCATTTACTGATTAAACCTCCTCAGTTTTCTTTCTTGACATTCTTGCAATATAATTGAAATTACAACGTGTACTTCCTTTATTTCATTTTCTATTCTAAACTGAGATAAATAATTTGGGTTACTTTCATATGGTTTCTGGTTTCAAAGACAAGAGTGTTATTAATGAATTTTGTAATGTTATCTGTTCTTTACTCCAGAAACGTCTTTTTTAGGTTTGTTAGAAATATCAGCTTACAAAATTTTGTATTCAATCTCCAGCATTCTCCATATAGCAACCACGAAATTTCTATCTTGACGGTAAAACATAAGTTTTTGAAGTGCGCTATTACTTTTCTAAAATCTTTGACAATACGGCAAAGCTTTTTGTTGCAAAGACGGGAGTGCCGCAAAAGTCTATCATAGGACCCATAATTGTTCTTTTCACAAGCTATGCTTTCTCGATTCTGTGATGATACTTTAAGTCGGCTAATAATGGCAAATGATAAGATGTGTTTATCTTGACAACTCTCAGATGACATGGATAGTTCTGTGTGGCGGTTGGATTGGGTTTAACCGTTGCCTCCGATATATAACAAGGCCTAAGCGCTTTGATGTCAGCAAGCTGTGACGTATTTTGCAATAGGTCGTCGATCAGCCATGTTTGTAGATAGGACATTCACACGTTCAGATCGTTCCCTGCGTTTTGAATTGGTTTATCCAAATTATATTCCTTTTATTTAAAAAAATACGATGTAGTGATATTTCCGTACTTTGTTGGTGATACCTGTAATGTTTTTCTAGGTTGTATAAGCGATAAAACCTTTTCGGAAACGAAAAAAAACGGATAACCCAAAAACCGTGGCGTCGGCTATTTTGTTTGCAGGTATTCGCCGACCCTTTACAGGTGTTCTGTGCCGTCGGCTGTCTAAAGGTGTTTTGTGTATTACGTGTTTATAACAATGCCGTATACCTGCTGCGTATCTGAGTGCCGCGATAATTATAAGAATGGGCCGAAAGTTCACACATTCGGTTTCTCCTCTGATCCTCAGATGTGTAAAAAATGGGTCTGTGTACTGCATAGGGAAAATTTTACTCCAACAATGTATGCTAGGGTTTGTGAGATACATTTTATAAAAGAAGATATTATTTATTTTTCAACGGCTACAGATTGAAGGACCGGGGAAACTATAACTGTAAGTTTAAAATATTCTAGGCTTAAAAAATCCCTAACTGTCCGTTGTATTTGACAAAAAACGTGAAGATTCTATTGTTGGAATAGTTTTATATTGTTACGTTATATTTAACAAAATTATTTTTTAACAGGAAGAGATGTTTTTAACACTAGAACCGCCGAGAATTCCTCATACTTAGAACCGCCGCCCCGGTCAAATTGACCGGTGATTAAAACTCAATTTCGTTTCGACTGTTTTTATTAGTTAGCATAATTTCTTTGCTTAAAAATGTATATTTCTTCACAAAATATAAAAATAACTTCTAACTTAACTTTGGTATTTTAAATATCGTTACAATTTTTGCAATAAGTTACTTTAAATCCACATTTTCCACATATGTTCTTGTTACAGTTCTTACATCTATCGTAAGTCTTATTTTCACATTTCTTTTCTTGACATGTGCGTTTGCGAGATTGCTTATCTGTCTTTGATCCAGCCTGTAAGTTCTTGGTGCATTTTTGATTCGATGTTCCCTCCTAAGGGTCTTATTCGTTGTTATTGGATTGTTGCGAGAGTTCCTCTGCCGATTGCAGAATGAAGTCGCGATGTTTTATTTTTTTGCCAGTGATGTCTTTGTATACAGCAAACGCATTGATTGCAGTAAGATCCAATATATTATAAAAAACATGGACTGGCCGTCTTCTTCACCTAAACAGCGTGACGTCATCGAAGAGCGCTGAGATCTTCTAGTTTCAGTAGTAACGGTTTAATTCGATAGCAAGCGGAAATTTGGACCATTTACAAGAACGCTAGTTACAATTTTGAATGACGCCATAACTTGAAAACGAATGAAAATCGGATAACAACATATGAGCCCTTTTACACTATTCCCTCCTGAAGTCCATTCCTTCCGATTCACTCTGTACATGAATTGTTATATCACTTATTAAAAAATCTGGCCGTCCCTAGATAATGGAGGGTATAATAAATTATATTCGTGGGTGATATTTCTCGTACTTATGAGGTTATTTATTTTTTTGAGTGTTTACTCCAAATGTGACCTTAAAACTAAAATGTTCCAAAATGGTGATTATTGTCACTATGTCAGAACAGAAAAAAAAGAACTCTCCAACATCAGAAGAACGCGTTAAAATTTCTCTAAACAAATACTCATAATTTAAAATCCTTTACCTTTCGTTGCGCGACGTTGCCACTAACAACGCTGCCGTCGCCGTCGCTGCTGCCTCTCGTCAAAGTTGGAAAGACGGAAGAAGGAAGGCGTAAGCAAATAAGCCGGAGTAAATTAGTTTGCGCAAGGCGTGGATCCAGACCAGGCGGACGATATCCGACTCGTTTATGTTGACTCTATAATGATTGTTATAATTGGTCGTAAAGTTTTCGCTCGTTACTACATCTCTCTCCGTAATTACGAACATATAAACATGCATGTTCATTCCATGATCCGCTTATTTTAACAAGATAAAGATGAGATATACACAAAAAGAAAACAGAATTTCTATTATATTGCTTTTAGTTTGTTGTAGGACAGTATGGAAATTAGTAAATTGGTAATTTAGTGTAATGTTTTGATTGCAAACTTATAGAGGTACCAAATGTATGTAAATGGAAAATTGGTAGTAATTCCAGTTTATTCAGTAATTCTATAAAAATATTAAGAGTAAATGCTAAGGATTTACGATCGACTTAAAGTGCTTTGTTGTTTTTCAAAGTATTCTCCACAAAGATTGTTACACTTTTTCATTCTTTCAAACCAACTGTTAAAGCAGTTATGCCAGTCATCAGTTGGAATAGCCAAAATTGTCATTTTAAAGACATCGACTACTTCTTCCGGCAACTGGAACCGTTCACCACGCAGTTCATTTCTGTTTCTAAGGAACGTAAAGAAATCGTTGAGATTTAGGTCCAGACTTTGCGGAAAATGAGCTACAAACTCGATACGTACTTTGGTGCTGTAAAAACTGTTTTTTGGGCTCTATGTGAACTCGCATTATCGTGGTGGAGGACGATTTGTCGTTGTGGGTTAATTTTTTCGGAGCACGGCACTCACTTCTGGTAAACAGTTGCATAGCAAATTAACCATTCCTCGATCTTCTAAATAAATTGTAACAACATGATCCAGAAATTGGGACAACAGTTGCGACCATTCTCTTTGACACAAGTGGACGGACAACTTTTGTTGGCTTCTCCTTGTCTTGAAACACCCACACAGCGGATTGACGTTTGGTTTCGGGTCCATACGAATAAATCATGATTCACTATACTATAAACATTGTTGAGCTTCCATTGTAGAACTGGCTAAAAATTTTTGGACACCACTTAACACGAGTCACCGTTTGTTCTTCCGTTAAAAGATGTGGGATCTAACGGAAAACTAACTTACTCAAAGCCAATTCATTACGCAAAATTTTTTGGATTGAGGTTTTTGAAATGCCTAAGGATGGCTCAATCTCGCGATATGTTACATGTCGACCTTTCTTATTCAGTTGGCGCACAGCAGCGATGTTTCTTTGAGTGACTGCTGTCTTTGGTGGTCCTGTCCTGGGATCGTTTTCAGAATGGTGCGTCCACTTTGGAATTCGCAGTATCAGTGAGAAATTGTCGACTGATGTGGTGCTTCATTACCAGAAACAGAAACCAACTCGAGAAGCCATTGTTATTGAGATAATCCTCTCCGTAAAAATTATTACGCGAAAATTTTCTCGACGCAATTCAACACCTTCTAAAAAATAAGACCTCAGTGCTTGCGTGTGATGTCATAAATTGTTGGTATGAAACAAAATAAGGAAATAAGGAAAACAAGGCATAAAAACAAAATAAGGAAAATATCTAAATCAAATATGCAATCATATGGTGAATACAGAAACTAGTCTGATTATCTCACCAAGATTGAAAATTAAATTAATTTAATTGTAACCAGTGCCGTTCCAAACAACTTGGCCGCCTGTGTGCAAAAATATTTTGCTGCCGCCCCTCCCCTCCTCATTTTTTATATTTGGGGAATAATTATTATGTGCGTAGGTATTATGCAAGGGTGGTAGAATACATTTACTTTAAAGGTTGTCTCAGTTCCTATCTTGCAATACTTGGTCGAAAGTTTGCAGGCGAAGAGGCGAAGGACGCATATTTTGACGTCATTGGTAGTAATATATCTGTATACTTGTTCGTAACGACGTTTAAATTGATTGATCTCATATGTTCTATATTCTATCACCACTGCCGTCATTGCGCATGCTATTTTTAAACTGAGATCACCTTTAGAGTGAATGTATTCTACTAACCTTGGGTATTATGTTATAAAAACCACTAACTGGTGATTCACTTTAGAATTTAATTTTGAAAAAGAGATAGTAACTAAAACTTAGGGCTAGGGTGTATATGTAACATCGGCTAGTTTGTTTATTTTCAAATGCAGATACAGTTCAAGGACGAAGTTCTACGTGTCAGATATTATTCACGATATAACTACTCTATAAGGTCGAGTTCGCTTATTTCTAATGATAATGATCAACTGGCGAAGAAATGGGATAATATAAAATAATATACACCGAAAGGTAGTAAAATTCCTTACAAGCATTTTTTTGTCGTAAGACTAAACAGTCAATGATTTATATCCTTCAGACTGTTTTGATTTCTGTTTGCTCAGTTCATGCCGCCTAACGGCTTGTTTTCCTTATCGATTACTTGTCACCGATGCCGCCCTTTACATTGGCCGCCTGTGTGCAACGCACACTTCGCGCATCCATATGGCGCGGCCCTGATTGTAACTATCTTAAAAGTTATTTATTTTAAAGTAAAATAAAAAATTAAATAAAAATAATGACCAAATAAAACGGAATAATGCCTAAACACTTAATAAACTTCAATACTCAATAATTTCAATACTCTCCTTTAAGGGTATTGGAAGTAACTAAGATTTTATTATAATAAATGAGATCTATTGTACAAATACAATAAATTAAAATAAAAATAGTAATTCTAATTGGAAAATGAGATCAATCAGTTTTAAGAGGATGGGACGCTTCACCGCAAGCGATTCGCCGCCGAGGATTGTTTTTCGCTGGCTGTTTAGCCGCGGGTCGTTTGGCCGTGGGCCTTACCGTGGTTGTAATCTGCTTGTAAAGCACAATTGAATTTACTTACGTTGACGTTATTTTGACAAGCAAATGACATTTTACACAGATATGAATAGAGATTGTTTTGATGAACGAAAGGTCGTGAATCGATCGCCACTAATATGCAATCTGAGGCGTCCTCCTTTTACCCTACTAATATTTTTTGATTCAAAATCACTTTGGTGCTGATAGCGTTCCGTTTACGAATATTCAGTTTCGGTGCAATTGCTAAGATACTGAAGAAGTTCAAATTTTAATCACTAGAGCCCGGTAACTGGAGAGCAATCGCAGCGGCGGTGTGACTGTGTTTAGGCGGGCGGGGAGGGCTGGTCGATTATGATACGACACGACAAATCATCATCACTCAGTTCAGTTTAGCATTGGATAGCGGATAGGGCGTTTTGATTTTATTGATACAGACGTAGTTATTAATTGTAGTTTTTAGTGAACATGTCGAAGGTTAAAAAACGACCCTTTCAAGACATAGTAAATAAGTTTATTTCTGATTTTCCCGATTTGTTTTAGGGTACGGCTATGGCACGGCTCCCTGTTACCGGGCTCTAGTAATAACTAATAACCTAATAACTGTAATAAGTGTAGTAAATAATAAATAACTAATAAATGCCTATTTTTTGCGCCTTTTTTGCCTTTTTTATTACCTGTTTGCCGCCTATTTCTATTATGTTATAGTGCCATAAGTCCGGGCTTTAGTAATCACATATTTTGTTGGTAAGTCACGATGTGGTTAGGTAAATTAGAATATGTGTTCCTTTTTCTGACATATAATCACTTCATTTTCAATTGAGTTGGTTCACTTTCCAATCACTTGCAAATCATCTCAGTTTAAAATTAGTTAGTAATTTTGTAAAAGGAGGACGCCCCTGTCCGGTGATGCATTTAAGTATTTAAAGTAACTGGTAATTATTATACCATTATTTTCACTTAAAATCACCAGAACAACCAGAATAACACAAACATCCCGAAGCTTATTTTCTAGAAGGTATTGCTCAATCTCATTTTTCGAGTGACTTGTCAATTTTAAAAATTTGCTGTGGCTAAATCACTTGCCGCATATTGATGAAACTTTGGATTTAAATTCAATAGATATTGAAATTAATTTTGACAGACGACATTTCATTACGTATATACAAAACTAAAAGGACAATCCTCGTATGCACCGGTTGAAATCAGATTTAGTTGACAAACGGTATATTAGTAAAGACTATTCCGGCAAATTTAGTAATAAATAATAAGCTAAGTAAATAACTTTTTTCTCTTTAATGTGATGTAAATATACGTATTACGAATGGGGAACAATAAAATGGACAAAGCGATTAAAAAATGCAAAACGCTGAAGCAATTTATATGGTAGTTCGTTTATTTCAGTAGGGCATATTGCAGATGATGCATCAACGCATAATAATAATTAATTCTGAAATTACAAGGGATAGAAAAAAAAAACCGAGCGGTGCACGTGCTGTAATCCCAATTTTTAATTGAATAACGAACACATCCACAAAAAATTGATTATCCGCTGAAAAACGGAAGATAATAAACAATTCGATCTAGCTGTTGATCAGATTATGTATGTACACCGGAATTGGATAGAAATTTAATCGTTGTAGATACGTGGTTAGGTTAGAGAATATGTGAATGTGTGAAGATTTTGCTATACATAGTGATTGTGGAATATCTCTCCGTAACGCTGTCCGAGATGGTAGTATCCACTCGGTATTGTATGTACCCCAGAATTTTCGAAATGCTTTTTTATCAAGTATACGAAGTGGTAGACCACATACCATAAACGTTAAAAGCAATTCTAATTGAAATTGACGTTGTTGTGACACACCATTTCTTTTATTTCTGTGGTGTGCGCTATTTATATGTCTTTCACAATCACGTTTGCTCCAGCACAGTAGTTTCTTTTTACAAACTTTACAGAAAATTGTACTCCCATTGTAGTGTAAATCCACAAATTCACTAAGAAATTTATTAACTTTCGTAGGTAATGGCCGTTTATTTTTAATAGTTACGTTAGACATAATCACTAAAGCGAGCACACCGACGCTTGTTTCTAGTATGCCACGAAGTGGTGCAAACGTAACATCTGCAGACTCGTCATTTGTTGATGAATAGAGCGCGTCATCCGTAAATGAATAAGCGCGCTGTTAGTTCGTAGCCGTCGATGAATGAACTTTTTTTGTAGTGGCCCACTGTGAACAACGCCCTATTTATCAACGAACACCCAAACTGCAGGTGTATATTTGCGCGTCTTCACGACGTAATAGACAGTGGTTTTGGTCCTCGTCCTAATAATTACATATTTAAATTACCTATGTTTACATACATATATGTGCCCGGCAGCCTGATTGCGAACCTGGCGCGTGGCGCTCTTGGCCCGCTCTAATTACTACACAGAATATAATTTCAACTTTACCCTCTTTCCGCAACAATCGATCACATAATTTTGGTGTTTAACATGACTGTACCAATTAAATTTTTTTGCCACATAATTAACGACTATCTTAGCAACAATAAACCATATCGTACGTGAATGCGATATTAATGAATATAACGTGCTCGCCGGAATTTGCTGTTAATTGGTAGCGAAAATTGTTGGAATTAGCAAATAATTAATCGAATACATTCTTAATTAACACTCGTGAGCGCGTCTAATATGCGCTGCACACATTGTTGTAGCTATTAATATTTCTAATGAAACTTTAATTCAGTAACGGTGCACACCATTTCGGGTACATTATGTATCACATACGCAGAAATGTTATTTATGTGTATATTATTATTATTGCGAGTTGAGCAATTAAGCAACATACGTTTAATGTGTTTTTTATTTACATCAGAGAAATTAAGAAACTTTATCTATCCAACTATCTACCTATTTATTCTTTTCTCTTTTGCCCTTGAAAATTATTTTGTCATATTTAAGGTTTAGTTTCAACTTTTTTAAATATTTATTTCTTTGTGTTTAAACATTGTCAGAAATCAGCTTTACCTCTTTTTTTAGTAAGTTTAGGATTAGTTATTTTGTGGGAAAGAGTTATTTTTAAATTGGTTCATTTAGAAATGAGAGTGTTAGTTAGAAAAAAACCTTGTTATTAGTGTTTTGCACCCATCAGATAAAAAAAAAAGATATGTATTTAAGTGAGGTTCCTCAACAAGTAAATGCAAATTCTATGTTTATTTTACTCTAATAATAATATGAAAAACGTTCTAATATTGTAGATAACCAAAAATTTATGCTAATATAGTGGATTAGTGGATCACTCCCGGCAAAAAACAAAGCGGACATGTTTCTGCGTAGTTCGAACACGATCCCTTCCACGTCGTTGTTTTTCACCTCTCGGGTTTATGTCATTACTAACCTGGACAAATATGCGGTAACAGCCAGAGGCGTGGCGAGCGCATACAAGTTTACACATAAAATAGAAGGTAAGAAATAAATTGTAAAACGTGCTGAAACACTTACCGTTTTAAAAGTCTTCCGTGAAATCACAAACTGGGTAACATCTGTTAAATATTTGAATCATTAGATATATTTCCACAGCTGTTTCAGTTAAGTGAGTACGACGAGCGGAATAAATGTTTTTTAATGCCGAAAACGACCGTTCGACATCTAGCAATGCTACATTTGCATATTTAAAATAATCTTTGAAACAACTTAATGCATCTTCACACGCACCTTCACAAATTTGTCTTAATATGCGAAAATCGGAGTCTTTCTCTAAAACACTTTCAAATTTTCGTATTACACACCAATTTGTTTCGCCTTCTATAGCGCATAACTGTGCGGGAAGATCCTTCACAATTTGAACAGAATCCACTAGCGACATCGAAACATTTTGTAATTTTTCTATTCCCTCCGCTAGTCCGAAGTAATTGTTGCGAATAGTTTAAAAATCTCTTTTAACCTGACTATCTTGAAATATTTCCCGGCTTTTCTTGATTGCTGCAGCTTCTGGCGGATCGAATTTTAAAACTACCTTCTACACTTGATCAAAATATTTGTTGTAGTAAAACGCAGCCTGCAACCATGTTCCCCAACGTGTAACAATCGGCTGTGGTGGTTCAGGTAAATCAGGACACAGTTTGTGAAATAGTCGGGTACGTTTCGGGGACTTTAGAAACACTGCCTTTGTACTAGCAATCAATGCATTTACTAGTGGAAAACATGTAAACATTATAAGTTGCTTAGTTGAAACTTCAAATTTGTTCCATGAGTTCAACACCACCTTTAAAATCTCATCGGCAGTACAAGTTATAACTCTTTCGGAAACAAGTAAGAAGGAGGATGACGGTCGATGTGGTTCCTTTGTACGTACCATTACATTAACCACAGGATGTTTTTGACGATCTGTTGTTTCGTCCAAACACAACCACAGTTTTTTATCTTTCAATTCCGTTTTCATTCTTTTTTCTATATGTTCACGAGCAAATGGCACTACATTTCGTATCGATGTCCGACTAGGTAATTTACAGTCCGCATATTTATTCCAGAAGGAGACAAATGCTTCTTTGTCTAGTAAACGAATCGATAGATTACATAAAATAAAAGTAACACATACATCAAATGTAAATTTTTCTTGGTCTCCTATACCACTTTTTGCAGAAGAATGCTGTTTGCTCTCGATGTGACGTTGACAATGGCTTCTGGACCAACACATTAAAAGGATTTTACAAACTAGACATTGCATTTTAGCGCCATCAAAAATTAAGTCCGGCATGTCCACTATAAAGTTTTTAACTGTGTCTGCCATTGGCCGTTTTCGCGACGTACCTAACTGCGACATTTTTAAAGCAAACATAAGCGTACAATTACGAAATAAGTTACGACAGCCTACATATACATAAAACTACTCGCATACAGCGTCGATTTAGTACTGACGCTGTGTACGCGTGAAATAAATAATCGCCGACTCCGCACCACATATCTACTACACTGACTGTTACCGCTGTTTGCCTAGACTAGTCATTACTCTCCACAAACAGCACTAAAATGTATTTCTTGCCGCTACCCACCAGCACTATAGTCATGCCGACTAGAAGGCAGCAACCGAAACTCGGAGTGCACCTATCGAGCAGCTCATGGGCTGCTGGACGCAAGATAGCGTAGTGTCTAAAAACTGCGGTGTCTGCACATATAAATGATTCTTCAGGCTTACCATGATGTATTAAAAGTACACATTAAAAATGCTTAGTAACAATAACCAAAAATTAGTGCTAATATGGTATTGTATAAGGATATGCAATGACATTTCCTTTTTTGCAGAAAACCTATAAACGGCACTAGAAAAAACATAACAAATTAGTTCGTTCAACCAAGTCCAACTACATATATTAACTCAAAAACAATACATTCTGAAAATAAAAATAAAACAACATGGGGCATCATAAAATACGCATAACATTAATTCATTTCGTAGTTTGGCTACTAAAACTGATAAAGAAAAAACCGTTATTGCAAACACATTCAATTACTTCTTTCAAGATATTCCCATTTCTACATGTCAAAACATTCCATATGTTCCACTGTCCAGTAACCACATAAAAGTTAATTTGAATACTATGTACTTGTACCCATTTTCGGAATCTGAAATGTTGAAAGTTTTTTTTGTAAAATTGAGAACAAGTTAACGTCAGGTATTGACGGGATACCTGCCAATATCTTTAAATTCCGCAAACAGGAATTGCTGAAGTCGGTCACTCATTTGGTCAACCGTTTCTTTGAGCAGGGTATTTTTCCGGATCTGCTTAAGACTTCTGTTATTAAACCATTACATAAGAGGGGAGATGCATTTAGTGTTGCTAGCTACCGTGCAATTGCTCTTCCTTCATGTTTTTCAAAACTTCTTGAATATCCTTTACTACTACGCATTTAAGGTTTTATAAATAGATACAACCTTTTATCTTCATCTCAGCATGGTCTTAGAGCTGCAACTCTCGAAACATTCACAGACCACCTAGTTTGACTTTTAGTCTTCATGATATAGGGGTTGTTTGTGGAATAGTAATGAAATGTAGCTTTGTCTCCAAACAAAACAAAATCATAGAAATCTTCCTGACCATAGATCTGTTGTTGAACTTATTCACAAAAAGGAACATTGCGGGGAAAGTCTTGTTGACACGAAATTTCACGTTGGCTAATGTATGGGTTTTCTGTAACGGCTATCAGCACATTAAACTCATTTTTTTCCGTAGTAACAGTTTTTGTTCTTTGGTATTTCTCATGCACTACTGAGCCTATACGACTAAAACGCTCAACCAATCTTTCAAGCGCTTTTTTGTCTTCGTTCAGGACATCTCTCTTGGTAAATCCTTTTTGCAAGTAAGCAATTTTTCATACATCCACACAAAACCCAAATCATATCTGTTAATTCATCAACAGAACAGTTCATTTTGGAAAATATTTGCCGTTTTAAAAATTAATACAAGTCAAACGATTGATATTTATCAACTGTCTAATAGTCCGCTACTTAAAAAGTAAATTGCAAATATTTCACGGATAACATGATATATTAAAGTAATTTCTATAAATCCCAATTTTTTTCTAATAACTTGAAATATCTCTTCAACTATTGAATTTAGGTGTAAGGTATGCTTAATAGAAATGGGAGTACGTAATGTAGCCCTTTTACCAATTGATAACATACATGTGTATCCATTTGAAAGACATGAGAAAATTCGTAAACTTCCATTTGGGCTCAAATGGGCGCATGGGTTGCTTAAAGTTGTTCGGCGACTAGCAACATGTATTCCCAGCTCCAGGTGACGCCTAAAGAAGTTCAAACACTTATTTGGATTTCGATTTTTTTATTGCTAGATATCACGCAAGTGTGGCGATAACTATTACGCTATTGGAAAATGTAATAAACAACCAATACGAAGCTAGCGTCTTACATGTTTACATACGACCACTAGATTGAGATTTGACATTACAATTTTTGTAAAATTTGACATTTGTTATTTTTGAAACAGCGACAGCACAGGAATCAGACGAGCTATTTGTTTACAGTAAGCATTTAAAGAAAGCAATTTTGTAAAAAAAAATGGAAATTTCACATGAAGGTTTTCGTTGGATAATTTTTTTACGATTTTGGTAAAGACAACACAACAACGCCTCGAATCATCATCAGAAGAAATTGCTTGCAAGTGCTTTGCAGAATTTCGGTGATGAATTTCGTGATGGTCGACCAAAATCGGTTGTTCCAAAAAACATCGCTGTACCGCAACATGATTAAAGAGGATCGACCTGTGACTTATTGTGAGATAGAGACATCCTTAGGCTTATCGAAGACTATAGTACAATCGACTTTGCATGAAGGTAATCATATATACCAACGTCAGAACTAGTACCCGTTCATAACTCGTCTGTTTTCCAAATTTGAGTCTCCAGTTTTCTTCCCTCCTCATTTCTCCACTTTTCTCAATCTCAGAGTACATCGAAGGGTTTATCATAGGAGATTTTGAAAGTTATTCTACAACTACCCACATCAAAAATAGGGTTTCCTGCTATTATTTCTATTCTGGTATGCTTTGAACTATTGTGGGTTCTCCAGTTACCAGAGCTTTCCAAACTTCTCAATTTTCTTCTCTCTTCATTTCTTCACTCTTTTCAATCTCAGAGTACGTCGAAGGATTTGTCATAGGAGATCTTGAAGGTTATTATCCAACTACCCACATCAAAGATAGGGTTTCCTGCTATTGTTGCTATTCTGGTATGCTTTGCAATATTGTGGGTTCTCCAGTTGCTGGAGCCTTCCAAATTATATGCTCTCATTCTTGTCTCTCCTTTGATGTAGATATTAAGGATCTCTTACTTTTCAATAGTATTTGTTACTGCTTGCCTTTGTATAACTTAAGTCATTAGATCAAGCAGTTGAAAACTAATATGTCTCCATGAATCATCTAATACCCTGCTCATCTCTCACTTTACACCAGAAAGTTTTAAACGTTCCATTCTATCAACAGATAATTTCGCTTTTCTTTTTTAAACCTAAGTGCATCTTTGCTAGAGAACAATAGCAGTGAATTTCAATGGTTAGTCGTGACCATCCACCATGGGAATCTGCTCTGATACACGAATGTGTACACAATCTTAGGCAATTGGGACGCAATAACCACATTTCTTTGCGGCGGGTCCCAGGCCACCAAGGGATCAAAGGAAATGAAAAGCAAATAAGCTGGCCAAGGAAACAGCGAACATGCCTTTCATTGGTCTTAATCCCTTCTGTGGTCTCCAAAAGAGCCACATAAAACAAGCAATTAAAACGTGGGAGGACAATCAAAAGGCCTCGCACTGAGAAAATGTTCCAGGACAAAAACGCTCGCCAAAGACAGCAAAAATAGCGGTATCGTTCAGCTAAGAGGATCTTAGATTACTCGCAGGATTTCTGACAGGCTATGTAGCCCTAAAATATCACTATTTAAACTTGGAAAAGCTGAAGACCAAATCTGTCGTCTATGCCAAGAAGATCTGGAGACGGCAGAACACATCCTATGTAAATGTGTTGCCATTAGTCGCACATGACACCAACATTTCAGTAGGGCATTTCTTGCACTTACTGGACTGAAGGAAGCAGATCCTAGAGTAGTGTTTATTAAAAGCCTCCAACTATTCAACACACATAAGGGCATTTTGTTACAATAGATCTATCAAGGTCGCAGTGATTAAAGGCATCTGTGTCATGACCCGAATATAATAATAATAATAATATCCATCATAATGCCAAACACTAGCTATAAGGAAAAGAAGAAATAAAAAGCTTATGTTTAAGAACTTGACCATTATTTTGAAATTATCAATTTCCAAAGTCATTTGTGTGAAATAAAGAATAATATTGGATTGAACTGTCTCTACTATACCAGGATCTTCACATCTTTGTATGACACCACGGTACCCAAATTAGAATTAGATCTATATTAAACACTTAATCATTTTTACAGCAATTCTATATTGTCCATTGTCCGTTGACTAGAATAACCGTTAACCATTCCGAAGCAAACTTATTATCTCAACCTAAAATGGCATGCGTCCTCATTAACGAAAAAGCCACAGCATTATTAATCCGGCAATTGTCATATTCCGTGGAGCCTTATTAAACGGTATATACCTTTATCTTGATGAATAATGCGCAAATCCCAGCCGTTCTCTTGCGCTTCTAGATTCAATCAAAGGTATATATTCCTAAACTCTTGATTGTATTAAAACGATTAAGTATTCATTATTTCTCAAGATACGGATTATTAAGTTTGTTATGTTTTTAGAATAGAATTGACCATAACTTTTCAAATACCCAGTATAACGTAATGAAAATACTTGCTCCCAACAAGGAACCGTACCTAACAACATGAAAGTATCCAAAGTTGTACCCATATATAAATCCGGTGATCCTAAACATCCCAGTAACTATAGACCTATATCAGTCTTACCCGTACTTTCGAAGCCCCTCGAGGCCGTACTTCTGTCGCGCCTTGTATCCTTCCTCGATAACAACAACATACTTGCCCACAACCAATTTGTATTTCGTACGGGCCGATCTGCAATGGACGTTGTTATGGCAGTTTAAAATTTTGTTTGGGACTCCGTAGAAAATGGGGAGGATACTATGATGCTGATGTGCGATTTGTACAGGGCGTTCGATTGCGTACAATGTGATATTCTCCTTCAAAAACTGAATTACTGATATCCATGGTCATATCTCGCAATTGCTACGTTCCTACTTGAAAACCGCAAGCAGATGGTATATCTGAACGGAATAACAAGTGAATTGAAGAACATCAAACATGGAGTGGCGTAGAGATCCCTTTTGGGTCCCCTGATGTTTTCTCTCTTTGTCAACGACCTCCCACAGTATGTGACAGGTCAGGTAGTACAATATGCAGATGGCACCGCACTTCTGCGCAGAGGCTTAAATGATCAACAACTAGAAGAAAAAAGCCGGGAGATGTTATCTGAAGCCACCTCATGGTTTACGTCGAACAAATCTTCCTTCTTAATGAAGAAAAAATCTCTCAATTAGCCTTTACATCTAAACGAAATAGTATACCTACGGGTGCCGGATCAGCAAAATTACTGGGAATATTCTTGGATACCAGACTAACCTGGAGAGCTGAAATTGATGCTTTTTCAAAAAAGCTTTCCACTGCATTGTATGCCATACGGAGAATTCATATAATTACTAACAAAGAAACAGCTATAGTAGCATATCATGCACTTTTTCACTCTCGAATGAGCTACAGTATTCAATTATGGGGCGAATGATAATTTTGTTCTACAAAAAAAAGCCTTGCGCGCAATCGAACAAGTACCGCAGACAGCTATTTATAAAAAACAAGGTAATGTCTCTTCCATCAACATACATATACAAACGGTTGGTTTATGCAAGATTACAGCTTCCATCTCTAAAGAGAAAGGGGGAGAGTATGTCTCTCCAGCTGCGATCTAAACAACAGGCATCCCTCCGGTACCATAGGCTAGCAACAACCGCAGCGAAAACCAGACATCTGGAACTGTTGAACAAGCTCCCTGCTTCGTGGGTTGAAAAACCCCTTCCAAAATTCAAGATGCAGATAAGGAGATATTGCTTAGAAAACAGCTTCTATACAGTGACTGAATTCGTACAGACTATCAAATCAGTTAGAGACAATTGAATTAATCCTACAGTCATGGCGCATCGACACCGCGCACATGCATACTTTGCACATACATACATAGAGAAACACACAGTACAAATACACACGCACACTCACACAAACACGCGTCACGTACATAAACATACACACCCACGCAAACACACTCATATTTTGTTTTTGACGTTACCACTATATATACTGTATATTTTGGGTAAAATAATTATTAATAAAAAAAAAAGACCCTTGTATAGATATAAATAATTTAAAAATATTATGTTTAGGAGTGACTACAATCTTTATTAGAACGTGTGATATCTGCCTTAATACCAGACAATCGAGCTTGCCACACTATTGCGCCACCTTGTGTATAGTAACGATAGTTATTTAGATCCAATGTTTTAGAGCGAAAATGGCCTACTATATTCACGCTTAATAGCACACTAGGAAACCTAATAATTATAATGAATTTAGTACAAGTGGAACTTATAATAAAATTTAGTACACTAATCCAGTTCTATAACGACTTGACCGTACATATCTAGACTCATAGCCTGTATACAGTCCTTAATATAATTTAATAACGTAATTTAATATACGTATCAAACAAGGGTTTTCATTAACCATGCAAAAACCACCACCATCACCACCAGCAACAATAACAACAAGGGACCGTGAGCTAAACTATCGGATGTATAGGTGGCCGCTTTCCGCCGAAGGCAACGCCAACTAAAAGCAATAGCGGATCACGACGGACCCATTTAAATATGCAAAACGTAATTTTACTTTCAATACGCGAATATGTTGGGCTGATGGCGGCGGAATATTGTATTAAGTGATATTTAATGTCGGTAGATGCAGCGACACGCATTATCGGGCCTCGTAAAGTACGCGAAATTATGGCGTTTCGTAATGGCGGCGTCGTGTTGCCTTTTCCGCGCTGAATACGCGAGGGTATAAGGTAAAGACCGAGGCAAAATGCGTCCCCTAAAGTTCTTCGTGCTCTCCTCTGTAATTTCCCCCTTTTTCGCTATTACGACGTTCCGTTTTGATGGAGTAGTAACAGTAGGTGATGGTATAGACGTGCATTTTCAATAAATAGCAAATAGAAGGTAATATAATTGGTAAATTGTTTCTATTCGCTGTATAACTAGGTACTTCAATAGTGTGTCTTAGTTCTTGAAAGAAATGTAAGGCTTAAAGCAGTAATGTAGACATAGAGATCAGGATAACCGGCTGGGATTGTTTTTTTTAATCGCATGTGTTTTCTTGTTGTCAGTCCAAGTTTTGTTAGGCCAAATGTATATACACTTGGACTTTGGAAATGTTTACTTCAACATAATAATATGTACAAGAAATTGTATACGATATTTTCGTGCTTACTATATGTTTAGATGAGAATAAAATTGTACTACACAGAGAAAAAAAGGTTCTCGAATCAAATAAATATATATCTTTGAAATTATTTATTTAATTCATTTATTTGAGTGAAAGCACATTTTTTAAGAATAACAACGTAATAGAGGAAGTTAATGGTATTTTAGGGAGTTGGGGTTTACTTACAAGAATAAAAGCACTACCTCACTGCAATATGGAGATTAATTTTCGACATTATATTTATTCTTTATGTAGAGTGGGAGACCAAATTATTAGAAACACTCAACATTTTCTGTTTTATTTCACATTGGTGGGAAACACAAGGTAGTATATACTATCATAGTACTTTTTTCAGCTAAATAATAAGACATCACAACTATTTAAATGTTACAATTTTTAATACTTTGTAACATCACTTTTTGCTACAATGAATACGCTGCGGCATGCTTTCTATGCACTTTAATGCATTTTCCTTAATTTATTCATTGTGATGCCACACACTAATTAGTTTCTCAATCAATTGCTGTTTATTTGTGATCAGCTCGTTTGAAATTTCAGGTTTTTGTCAGCTCTTAGAGATTTTCTATGGCGTTGAGATCAGGATAGGCCATAGCAAAACATTAATTTTTTCCTTTTTCAGATAGGCTGTCACTCTTTTGGCTTTATGACAGGGAGCTGAGTCATACATAAACCAGAAATCCTCCCCATTTGGGAACTGGTCTTGTCGCATGGTTCCCTATGGACCACACCATGATGCTCAATGGATGCTTGACCCTTTCTGTGATGTAGTCCTTGTTATATTTCTTTCCAGGACGCCTTATAACAAATGTACACTTGTTAGTTAAACCTGAGGAGATAATAAATTCGCACATTTACCCACTAATATTGCATATCATCAAGTATTACAGTCCTCCGCTGTCATATGACGATGGTTTTTAGGCCACTCCAGTCACTTCTTCTTCATAGCTTGGTTTTTTCACTGGCCGATAGCATTTGAATTCTTGTTCCATTAAACGTCTCCGAACTGTTCGTTCGGATAAATTTATTCCAGACTGTTGCACCAGTCTTGTAAGCAGTTTTCCTGTTGTTTTCCCGTTCTGCAGACAAATATCTCTAATTTTCCTGTCAGCCCTTCGTGATGTAAGGCGTATTCGACCACATTTTCCAACACGATCCGCTGCATTAGTTTAATTTTTTTCCAATTTTTCCTCGAACTCTGTTGACTGCAGCAACAGAAACATCAGCAATGTCAGCTATTTTCCTCTGAGGGTATTCAGTATCCTTCAGAAGGGTAGAAACTTCTGAAAATTTTTTTGGGACGATATCCTTTGCTTTTCCCATCTTGGGAAAAAATTGTAAGCGTAAATTGAATTGGACTATTAAAAATTAATTTTTTCGTACAAATAAGCAAAACCCACAATGGATGAAAAACTAATTTCCAAAGAAGGTGAAACATAAATGTCTGGTGTGGAATATTCGGAGATCAGTTGATCGGTCTATAGTCTTTTAACAGCCCCTCTTTTGCTTGAGAATGTTACTTTAAATTTGCGGCAGATGATATATTTTCAACAAAACAGCGCCCCTGCTCATAGCAGTAGCACAGTAAGGGACCATTTGAACAGGTTATTTCCGAGACGATGGGTTGGTACTAATGGTCCTGTAAGATGGCCAGCTCGTTCTCCTGATTTAAGTACTTTAGGCTACTTTCTTTGGGGACATTTAAAAAATGTATTTTACGATATACCTTTCTGAAATGTCGAAAACTCAAAAGAGCTTGTTAGAATCGTTTGTGCCAGCATAGCGCCAGCAAATTTACGAAACGTAATCAGCACAGCCTTAATTAGGCGTCATCAGACGTAGAATGTGATGGAGGATCTTTTGAGAACCTAATTTAATTTAATTTCGCTTTTATTTTGAAGGATTTTATTTTCATATTCGTATTTTGTTTTGAATACTTAAGGTAGCAAGTTCAATTTGACGTTGAGGTATAGTTTCGTTTGCTTCTTAAGTTTTATTGAAATTTTTGATAAATTAATTTTTGCGCTAAGTACAACAGCTAGGTTGGTAGCAGTAGTAAGGAAAGTTCTCACAAATGTGTTGCAGTTAGATAGCGCCATCTGGCACTGACGCATTTTTATGGCAAAGTATGTGCCCCAACCGTGTATTTATAATCAAGTTTTCTGCATTTTAAAATTTTCATTCGTAATTCGAAATAACAAATACATAAATTGGATTGTCGCACTTTTAAGCATCTAGTGGGTTTTTCAATTAGCGCGTCAGAATTTTAATGCCAAAAACAAGATTGCTTTGGAATGTAATTATCAAATATTGATAACAAATGAGTTCAGTACATTGTGTCAAGTTGATATGGATAGATTAGTGGTTCAACAGCGCTTAGAAATTATTCGTATTTACCATCAAGACGTATGTTCGGTTCGCCCGATATTTTGGGCGTTGCGAGAAGTTTATGGTCAACATAACCGGTCAACCGAACAATCTCTTTATCGTCGAATTCAAAAATTTTGACAAACTGGCTCAGTTGTAGACAAGTCAACATTAGTGTGTCATCGAGGTGCCTGATCGGAGGTCAATATTGCTGCTGTAAGTGAAAGTGTAAGAGATGATCCGAAACTGTCTATTGCACGTCATTTTCAAGAACTCGGCCTGTCTCAGACGGCTACGTGGAGAATTTTGCATGCAAATGTCCATCTGAAGGCTTATAAAGTTCAAATCACTCACGATCTGAAGCTAAATGATCATCGTTTGCGTCGAAGTTTCGCGAACTGGGCTCTTCAGCAGTTGGAAGCGGATCCACGTTTTGCAGAAAAGATATTGTTTTCCGATGAAATACATTTCTGACTCAGTGGGTTTGTAAATAAGCATAACTGTAGGATTTGGGCTGACGAAAATCCTCGAGTGATTCACCTCCTTATCCTGAGAAGGTCACCGTATGGTGCGGTTTTTGGGCTCAAAGCGTGATGGAACCCTATGATGGAAATCGTGTTACTGTTAATGGTGAGCGGTACAGGAATATGCAATCGGAACATTTTTGGCCTGAACTCAGAAATGTTGAAATAAACAATATTTTGTTTATTTTGTCAACGACGCGCTTCCAACCCGGAAACCAAGAGTATAGTGTTACTGACGACCGCGGAAGCCGACGTACCAAACAATGTTTTCTTTTAACAAGAGGGTGCAACGTGTCACACATCTAGTCAGACAATTGTTTTATTGCAACAACAGTTTCCTGTACGCGGCATTTAGAAAAATGCTAACGTCAACTGACCACCTAGACCAAGCGATCTCACGGTCTTGGATTTTTTCCTATGAGGTCATTTGAAATCTGTGGTTTACAAAAATAAGCCAGAAACAGTTCCCGACCTTAAACGGAACATTCGACGCACCATTAGAAATATACCACGCGGTATATTTGAAAGAGTAGTCGCAAATTGGGCCTCCAGAATGCATTCCGTCAGGTGAAGTCGAGGAGGGCATTTAAACGATATTATTTTTAAAACATAATGACGGCTATTGATAACATGTATGCATGAGGGAATCTAATTTGGATCTTCTCTTTTGTACATTTTGTCGAATTAATTGCTGCAAACGCCTCTACAGAATTGAGCAACTCATATTGCTCCAAATTCTGACGCGACAGCAATCGTCGACTACTGGCTTAAACCGCCATGGTTGATTGATTGAAATTGTAAAAGACATCACCTATCCACCATACACAGACGCGTTTCGCCGTTTTCGGCTGCTCAGTGTGTCCTGTGGAAGGCAATGGCATTTCAATATTTTAAATCGTATATATACGAAGTAGATGATAACATGTATTGTTGCGAGGCGATTGCTCTTGAAAATAAAATGAAGATTATTATTAATTAAAGGATTATCACTTGTTGTTATTGTTGTGTCTCATTTGAAATTTCTGATGCGATAATTGTATAACCTGATATTATGATGATAAATTAATTGCGTCCCTACTTGCTTTTAATCCACATTTTCGTTACCTCATGGAAATAGATTTAATAAAATTAACTAAATAAGAATTATAATCAATTTTAGACCTAACCACCATATTTTTTCGGAAACTCCAACAATAACAATGTTAACTGCAGCAAGTCCTCCTCCAATGATTCAAACAAACATATGCAGACACATAAGCAATAAAAAAACAATTATCGAATATTACACTTCCTCCTTTCATTTCGAATAACATAAAGTGCCCAATACATTTCGACATTGGCGAAATGCAAAACTGGGACCTCAACTCAGACCGAAAGTACCACCACTCACAACTTTACCCGCAATCCGACTAAACAATTTCCGTTTGGATGGAGTACGCTGGGGAGGAAAGAGAGGTAACATAATTAAATATGCAAATTTTATTTAGGCATCTGCATGTGAATTCGGTCCTGAACAAAGGAAACGGCATTCAATCGAGAAAATTCCAGCAAGATAGTTTCGGTCCGTCGTAACCATGCTAAGATTCAAAATACTGCCTTTCACCACCCCTTTTAGGGGTTGTATAGAGTAGCGCAATTGGTGCTATAGATTTCGTTCGATGTTGTTTTGAAGGAGTTTAACGAATTGTGTCGAGAATATGGAAGTTATCTTGTCTTGGATTTCCAATTCGTTTTTAATTAAGAAATTAAGCTACTAGAAAAGGAAGGCCCTTGTTTTTGGTAGGTAGTTGAAGGTTATGAAATCAAAATACGTTACTGCTAAGGACTGTTATTCAATTTCAATATTGATATTATAATTGAGTATATTTTTTTCTTAAGGCAAAAACCATATCTTCTGCAATAAACAAGTGGATCTAATTTTAATTTCTTAACCAAGAAAAGCTCCGTCAACAAACACCACGTTTAATTTTCTTAGTAGTTAATTAATTACATTAATTCGTGTTAGATTAAGCAACATACCCTTATTCCTCAATTTTACTTATGATCTACTTAATTTACTATAAACGACGATAACGAATGATCTTGAAATACAGTACCCAAGGAAATACAACGCCTCTAAACAGGCAACCAGCTTGACACAACTAGCCTACTGGATGCAGTATGCGAGGTAAATAATATTATCATTCCATTCATTGTATTTTTTATTCCTATGCTTTTTCCTTTTTTGTTCCAGGCATGGGCAATTTAGCCAAGATCGCAGGTCGCAAGGTGAATACCACATGTACTCGCGGGCGAGATTTATAATTCGGGTTTATAAGAGATGGTGCAAAAAAGTAACCTGGTTTTATTTTAATGAAATGATATTAGAAAATGCTAATAAAAAATAACTCCTCGTATATAGTCATTATTGGAATTCGACCTTTAAAAAAATATACAGTCTGTCTGAAGTTTCTGAAGTTACTAGCCATAGAGGCATGCATCACAAGCAACAATTGATGAAAATGTCTAAGTCGTCATCAATAAAAAACTTTTGTACTTTTTCCAGTACAGATTATTAAGTAGTACTTCCAAGAAAATTCTCTTCAGGAAATTATTGACCTGTTTCAAATTCTATTTGAAAATTGGCCAATTTCTTCTCTTAGGACTGTTCGAAGAATTATAAAAAAAATTGATGTATTTGGATGCGTATCGTAGAAAAACTCGCCGTGAAAGAGCTGCTAACTAGGAGAACATGGAAATAGAGCTATGTGCTGCAGTAGAAAAAAAAAATTTTGTCTTTGCAACATGTAGGTAGCATGGTCAACATGGGCAAAGATCGTGTGGGGGTCATTTTGAGGAACAACAAGTCAAGCGTTTCAAACTTGAAAAGAACGAGGAAATATATCTTGAAGTTTACATAAAACGGATGGAGTTCTGCGAGACTATGATGACCATTGCAAATAATAATGAAAATGTTAATAACATTTTGTTCACTGATGAAAGTACTTTTCCTATTACGAGCGTTACAACTACCGGACACAAAAAATTTAATATCTGGACTGGTGTTTTGGGCAACAGGATTATTGGCCCTTTTTTATTAATGGTACATTGAATAGCAATAAATACCTAAAGTTACTACAGAATGAAACATTAGAACTGCAAACGTGATGTTAGAAGGTATTTGGTACCAGCAGGATGGCTGTCCAGCTCACGCAAGTACCGCTGTAAGAGTTTTTCTTAGTACTATGTTTCCTGGACACAAAAAATTGTATTTACCTCCAACAACAAACACGTGCTGCAAATGTAGATGAGTTAAATGAAACAATTATTACAGCTGCGGCTTCAGTTACACCAGACATGCTAAATCACGTTCGCCAAAGTTTTTACAACAGTCTGGGATATTGTTTAGCTCAAGAAGGCGGCCTGTTTGTAAAATTTTGCTCTAATTTTGTATTATCTTAAAAAATAGTTATTTCTTAACTTTTCGACACCTTACGACAATATTTTACTATTCGAACAATATTGCTATTAGAAATTAAACAAAGTTATGCATTCCTTTTTTGTTGTGATGGGTTCGTTGAGAAATAAAATATTATTTGTTTATGGTTTGTCTATTTGTTGGATATTTTGTAAGTAAAAATTTTCTAGTTACTTTGGATGTATGGAACAAAATTAGTATCTAAATCAGTCCCTACGAGGTAGGCGCTATAAATTCTCGAAAATTTAATGATAGCCCGGTACTCAATTTTCGTCACTTGAGACATTTTCATGCACTAGTCACGTTATCTGGCTGGCTACTAAAAACTACTACTTTTCTAGCTGTAATATATACAATGTAGGCCTCGCACATGTGCAATTTTGACGCAACGGGAGTTTGAACACACTGGAACCTATATAAGCCTATCAGGCCAAGAATTTATGCCGGCTACCTCGTATATGGCTAGTAACTTCAGACAGACTGTATAAAGATTAACATTTATGATTAACATCATGATAAAAGGCTTTTCAGAAAATAAGATAATCAATATTTGGGGAAACATCAGATGTCGCTACACGTAAAGTATTTTCCAAGTATGAGTCGGTTATTCTCATACGTATTTTGGATTTAACGAAATTGATTCTCGAAAGTAACTGTTCTCAATTATAAGTACTTCCCAATAATGCAATTTTCCTCTGAGTAAAAGATGCGAGTTTGGGAAACTTATAAGTTGGAAAATGTTTCGTATAAAGGTCGGTTAGTATAATAATAACCTTTAAATATCGCTTTGTGATCGGATTTCTCCTGCAAATCAAAAAGTTCCATTTGCAAAGGAAGTGTAGCTTGTTCCATATCGACATAAAATGAGGAAGAGGAAATGTTCAAAGTTGCTTCTTGGGAGCGAAGATCTTGGATTCTGGTGCTAAATTCTTGATTCATAAATTTAAATTCGTTCGCAATTGATTCAAAATTAAAATAATTTTTATGGTTTACAAGAGTAGGAAAATGGTAAGTATTTCTTGCTCCTAGTTGATTCTCCCAGAGTCGTAATTTCTTTTGGAATGGCATAACGTGTCCATAAACTTCCTGAACCAGTTATTCTTGAGAAGAATTCAATTCATTAGGATGAGTAACATCAACAAGAAATGCAGAAAAGGTAACGGGGCCAAGTTGCGTTTCTTAGCTCTTCTACAGGTCTTCCTTTGGTTTCTACAAAAATAGATACCTCATCTTTGAAATTATAAAATCGCTTTAGCATCTTTCCTTTACTTAAATAACGCACTTCGCAGAAAAATGTAAGATTTTCATAGTTGGAATGAATGTCTTCCAGAAATTCTTGAAGATGACACTTAAAATTCATACAGGAAACTACAATGTTCATAACATACACATGAAAAAATGCCTAGTAACAATAACCAAAGACCTGAGAGGCAAGCGCAATTGTATGCAGCAGAAAATTGTACTCGAAACTACGCTGATGACACCGGGTAGGCAGAAACATGTCCGTGTGTTAGTGTTATTTTCTCTGCTACATTGTTTTTGCCGGAAATGATCCCACCAATACCATGAGTTATATTAGCCTTAATTTTTGGTTACTGTTCATGACATAGTTAAATTTTATTGATTTTGCACACAAAAACACCTAAATTTGGTCCAACCATAGCTGAAGCATCATCAGTAGAAATTCCGATTAACTTCCTTCATCGGGGCTGAATTTAATAAGTTTTAAAAAATGTTTTGTTGTTTTCATACTAATTGCAAGTAAAATAAGTCCATAAATCAATGCAAAATAAATTAGATTATTCCGACATACTCTAAACGTGTCACGAAATCCCACGAAATTTATTTCAATTAGAGTTTAATAGTTAATGACGACCATAAATAGAATTTCAACCGGGATCTAACGTTTTCCATATATTAATAATTTTATACTCGCTTTGCGATAGCGAACAACCCGGCTGAAATTAATTTTCCGTTAATTTTAACTATTCGCTACAATCAGCATGAATGTACATAATGCAGTTGCCATATATTAGCTCTCACACCAGCTACTAGTGTAGGTGCAGCATATTATCCTATCAACCTTTCGTCTATTAAACAAACAATGGTTATTTAATGTATGTATATGTCGTGTATTTGTTGTATATTCGTTGTGTATTGAACGTATCTATGTAATCATATTTGGTTTAAATTCATCAATAATGTTTTGGTAAATTACTAGTCAATGCCGTACCCTGTTTTTTAAATAGGAAGAGTGAATTAGAAATCCACATTTATACAAGGTGAATTAATTTTAAGGGGAAAATTAGAAAGAAGTGATGAGTTTAATACACCAATGAAAATATAAGATCTCAATTTCTAGAAAATTATTTAATTGTAGTTATTTGCTTTGTGAAGTTATTAATGGAGGAAATTTGTTGTGGTATTGGGCAAAGCGTCGGGTTACGGTACACAGTTCGCACTTCTAGGCATTGATTACTCTGATCATTAGCCAACCCCACTAGAATTTTGCCAAATCCTTTGATAGGGATTTTTTAAGTGCCAAACATCGTATTGACACGGGGCCTACGGTTTTACTTCCTTATCCGAGAAGAAGGCATACCTCGATTTTTATCCGCAATTAAAAACCAACCACCCCGGGATAATAATAATAATAATAATAACGTTTATTGATTCAATTGATTCTAATTGAGCCGTTGGTAAGTAGAAATTGTTGTAGTGACAAGTCTCGTATGCGTGAACATTTTTGTTTTTTGGGTATTGATCTTTATTTTTATGTATGTAGCAGAGAGTTTCCAAAATATAAAAGGATGGTAGAGTTAAGAAATTATGTGAGATAAAACAGGTTTACACGAATCTCTCAGTTTTATGCCACTAATAGCTCTAATAATTTGCTTTTGAGCTATAAAACACTTTTAGCTGCAGAAGAAGTTCCCCAAAGAAGAACTCCATAATGAAGCCGAGCTTGAATTTCAGAATAGTATACAGAAATAAGGGTTTCCAGCGACAAGCTAGATTTTAAGAAACGGAAAAGATAAGCTTTTTGATGCAAGAGATTCGTAAGATACTCGCAGTGTTCATTCCACAACCGATTATCTTGCACTACAACCCCTAGAAACTTAGCAGAGTGTAGTTGCTGCAAAGGTTTAACACCAACACAAAACCACTGATTTATACGATCTATTGCGGCGTTACCTGCAATTTCAACTTGATTAGAATCGCTACCAGAAATAAGTATAGTGGTGTCATCCGCATACATATAAAGTAAAAAATCATTTACAAAGTTATATATGTCATTCATATATAAATTGAAAAGCAGGAGGCCCAAAACAGATCCCTGAGGAACCCCGTGGGGAACGGGCACACAGCTGGACGTATTTTTTTAGTCTATTGTTTGAAAGGTGCGTAATGAAGACAAATTGTATACGTCCCTCCAAGTTTGAGTGTATCCATTCAGCAGCATTGCCTCTTATACCGTATTCGTATAGTTTCTGTAATAATAAGCAATGTTGAACGCAATCAAAAGCTTTGCTAAGATCACACAAAATGGAAAGTGGAGTATTTCGTTTGTTAATATTTTCTAAAATAACGTCATAAAAAGCTATTAATGCGGTAGTAGTCGACCCATTTTCTCTAAAACCATGTAAATTATTATTAAGTATTTTATGTTTTTTAAGAAACAAATTCAATCTATCCAGTATGCAATATTCACAAATTTTACCGACATTAGATATTAAGGAAATGGGTCGATAATTTGATATGTCAGCTGGGCCAGAAGTGTGTTTTCGCTTGGGTTTGTGCAGTATTACGTTCAGTTTAGGTTCAGTAAAAGGAAATAAAAACATCGTGCTTATGTTGGGGTTAATGACAGTGTTTATTGTAACAGCGGGGATAGAGTTAAGTATGTGTTCAACTCATTGTTGGAAGTGTAAATTAAATGCGGTAGAAAGTTCGTGAGGATCGTTGATCTTTTTACCATTTTGAATAATTTCAACGCTATTACGAGATACCCCACCAGATGTGAGTTCGTTGACTACACTCCACATCTCCCTAGATTTATTCTGGGAATTGCTTATGCGTAAACTATAATACAGTTTTTTCGTTTGATTAACCAGAAATTTATGATTTTTATATCTCATTTTATACACATCTTTTAGCTGAGGGTAGTGTTTCTGCATTATGTATAGGTCTTTTAGACTGCTGCTGGACTGTAAGATCTCATTAATTACCCAGTTCTTCCGGTTTAAATTGTTATTAACTCTGCACACTTTATATGAACCCGTTCGGATCAAAAGGCAAGTATGCTAACCGTTCGAACACCGAGACGGTCACACCTAGAAGTTGACCATGAGCATAATCTACCGCACCTTTACTTCCATCTGTTGTATTTTCCGTAAGATTGTTGTGTAATACCCATATAGCTTTAACTATAGCATCACTTCAATTGGTATTTCAAATGGACTCTTTCATATTCACCATCTTGCGGGCAAAATTCCAAACGCATTTTCCCCAATTCTGCATGCACTTGATAAACGACAATTAAAATTCACCAGTCTGAGATTCTTTTTTTTTAATTCTAGATTTGCATAATTTTCAGAATTTTGATTTATATAAAAATTTAATCTGTGTAACGTCAGGAATATTTTAAGCGAGTTAATTTATTTCTTTTACCTATCTTAGGTCAGGATTTCTTATAAGGAATGTTTGCATTTTGTAAACCGTAGCGCGTTGGCCATAGCTATCGGTAATTGTCTTAACTTTATTATTGTGACTTTTGATAAGTTTTAATCAGGGTAGTGCTCTGGTCCAATTTTATTACTCGCATATACTTTTCTTTATGAAATATTGACTTGTTTTTTTTGTAATCGTACTTGATGTGTGACGTTAAAGGGGCTTACTCCTTCAACGTTAAATTTGTGGGTTTTAGTCTTAATCCAAATTTTCCCTTTCCCCTTTTCCCCTTATAATTTTTAATCACTATCTCACAGGTTCCTGTTTACCTCGATCGCCTGACAGGGTTATTTCAAGCAGGTGGCGCTTGCATAAAGTTAATTGTCTCGGTGAGTGTATTGACCCACACCTTCGCCGACGAGCAGGCTGGCACTCTGAATGAAGGACTCACTATTTACTGAATTATTGAATTTACGGGAGAAAGTTGTTGTATCCTTTTGTTATTTTGGATTATTTTTTTCTAATTTAGTTCCTTTTGCAATTTCAAGACGCTAGAACGTAGAAAGTTCTTTAAATGAATTCAAGTTATTTTAGAAATTGTGAGTTTACAATTTTGACATTTTCTGCGTTATTATCGATGGCGTCATAACCCTGTCAAATGTGGCAAAGAAACGATGTAAATACTACAAAAATATATTATAAAACATCAATTTTATGTGTTACTTTTGAGGCACGGTTATATGACCTAGGTTACAATTTAAAAAGAAGAAAGAAACTCCGTACTTCTTATATTCAATTTCATAGCTAAGAGAAGAATTAGAAATCTCTATATAACACACAATCATTTGTGCGTTGTTAATATCGAACTCGTACCTTCGTTGTTTCCCGGAATTTATTATTTTGGCGTGTGCAAATGTTCGGTTTCAATTCATATCGGTAAAACGACATGAACACACAACCGTAGCCGAGCTATTGTACGATTGGCAGCCGTGCAATATGCACAACACTACATGCAGACGCGACATAGGGTAATACATTATGGGGCAAATAGGATATTTGTGTTGTAACAATATCGTTTCTAACGCAAACGCAACGGCCCCCTCACGTAATGTATGATTAAACAACGTCAGGCGATCATTAGCGCTAACATCATTACGTGTAGGTTGTACTGTGCTGCCATAATGCAACACATAACCTTGTAGGATATGTAAAGCGGGCGATTTGAAACTCTCCACCGGTTAAATTGAATTAAAATTCGTTCAATCTCAAATTTTCTTTTTGTTTCAGTGTGTTTGCTGATTTACTTGTTTTCAGCGAGTGAGAACAGAGGTTGTATGTTGTTGTACATCGATTTCGTAAATTTACGGTTTCATTAAGATTTCTTGTTAATTTCACGTAAGGTGTGACATATGGCTGAACTGTAACCGGTTAGTAACTAGAATGAAGTTGGTTACATCGCAGACACACACACCAATACAGACAGTAAAATAAGCGTCTATGTATATAAACTATGTGTTTTATATGTTATAAATAAACAGTAAGTGAAGAACACAAAAAGCGTGTCAGTTATTAGAAAACCTGTCATTCCAAAAACAACAGAATGTAACATGGTAGCAGCGGCGGGATTCGGACCCACGCCTTGCATGGCTTGCATGCAGTTCAGGGTCTTGAGATAATTAATAACAATTTTGAAAAAGGTGTAAGCATTGTAAATAATAATCATAATTTAGACTATATTTTACATTCTCATAAATCTGTGTTCACTGGCATTGGAAAAGTCTACAGACGTTATAATATAACATTAAGAGATAATGCAACTCCACAGGTCTGTGCCCCCAGAAAGGTTCCCATTGAAAAACAAGGTTAAGGAGAAGCTTAACCAGATGATCATAGACAAAATAAGAGCCAACAGATTGGGTTCATCCAATTGTTGTAGTGCCAAAACCAAATGGCGACATAAGGATATGTATCGCTCCTAGAAATTTAAATAAATATATATGTCAGGAAACACTTGCAATCCCTACACAAGAGGTTTTGCTTTCGCAGTTATGCGGTGTTCAGTATTTCACCTTATTGGACGCGTCGCCAGCGTTTCTCCAGGTTTCCCCTTACAGAGTAAAACTTGAAACTATGTGCGATAGCAACCAGTTTTGGGAGGTATAGATTCATGTACGATACTCTAGAAGGTATACAGGGTGTTATCTCGTACTTTGATGATATTCTTGTTTTTGGAAAGACTCTTAACGAGCATAATAAGAACCTAAATACAGTCTTAAGGAAAGTTAAAACTACAGAATTAACATTAAATCAAGAAAAGTCCAAGTTTTCTGTGGATAAACTAAGATTTCTTGGGGAGGGCTGGTCGATTATGATATGACACGACAAACTATCATCACTCAATTCAGTTTAGCATTGGATAGTGGATAGGGCGTGTTGATTTTATTGATATATGTAGACGTAGTTATTAATTGTAGTTATTACTTAGTGTAGGGCGTTTTGATTTTATTGATACAGACGTAGTTATTAATTATAATTTTTAGTGAACATGTTCAAGGCTAAGAAACGACCCTTTCAAGACAGAGTAAATAAGTTTATTTCTGACTTTCCCGATTTGTTTTACAACGGGAGTAAGATAGTTTGTAAAGTGTGCAAAATACATTTCATGTCAAATAAGAAGTGGAACTGTACAAGACACGTAAATTCCGCACAGCATAAAAAACGGAAGCCGGTGTCTGAATTTGTACTAGCAGTTATCTGATGAATCATCAGACGACCAGTGATCATCGTCCTGAAGATGCCGACCGCAGTGTTTGGCGAAACGTCTACTTCGACACATCAAAGACCACGGCCCATCAGCCCGAAAATATGTACTACTAGTATAAATTTACACATGGTGGATTAGAAAGTCACCAAAGCCCTGACGTATAGACTAATGCTATATAAGGAACTAATTGTGTTGTCTAACACCCCTAAATCTTTTTCTAGAGCAAGCGTTATCTTTCGAAGACAAATTTTTAAGGTTAATATCGTATACTTCTGTCTTATGAAACACTACGATTCCGTCTTTACTGATGCAAAACAAATTAGGGTTTGTAAATATCACTTCTTAAATGTGTGGTTAACATTCGACAGAGAAAAATTACATACAAAGGTAAAATTACAGATACCGTGGGTTTCAACGTTGCCCACGATCTTGGTTGTAAATTTACAAAGCTCTTTACGCTGCTTACTTAACATGCTAGAAAATGTTCGTATGTTATGTTAGATTATATTGTACCAGTCATTTCGTCATAAAACAAAGGTAAACATGTTTCCAAACTACCGAAATTCTAACGCTTCTCACATTTGCTTCCAACCCAGAAACCAGACAACACCTCAGTTGAGAACCTAACGCGGGAGGTTAGTGGTGCAGTTTCGCCGTTTCCAGCGTAGGGTCGGTGATGAACGAGGTGGCCTATCTGTTACGTGCACGTCGACGGCGGTGTGCAAATCCCCCGGCCTTCTTGATTTACAACAGCGCCAATACTGCCAGTTATCTGACCACAATTATTCTTCCTGCTACTGTGCGCTAGAAATGAAGGAAGCAAACGACGCGAACCGTTAGAAGGGAAACGTTAAGCTCAATATATAACGTTTATGCGCAAATAAGAAGAGTAAGAGATGGATAATTTTAAAGTAGGAATTAGATAATTACGTGAGAAAGTTATATATACCGCGTTCACTGATTTACTGTAAAAGAAGGTAAGCCTTTTTATTTTACGTCTAAGAAAAAAGTTTTTAGAAGATATGAGGGATGATCGTAAAATAATGTTCCCATATTTTTTAAAAAATGGACAGCGTTCTTTATTTCCTTAACATTACACATCGTTTTAAAGGTAAAAACTTAAGCTATTTTTCGATATAATCGCCATTTCTATCCAAGCATTTTTGCAGACGGTGCTCCAATTTCTATATCCCCATGTCGTAAAATTCTGCTGCCAGTCCTTTCAAGATTCGAATAACCTCTTCTTTGACTTTATCGTCGGTCCCGAAGCGTACGCCGCCCAAGTGTTCCTTTAATTTTGAAAACAAGTGGTAATCGCTAGGAGCTAGGCCCGGACTGTAGGGGGGGTGGGGCATAACAGTCCAGCCAAATTTTGTCGGCAGTTCCTGGGTTTAACGAGAGGCGTGGGGCCAAGCGTTGTCGTGAAGAAGCGTCACACCTGCAGTCAATCTTCCTCTCCGGCGGCTCTGGATCGCCCGTCTGAGTTTGGTCAGTGTATCGCAATACCTGTTTGAGTTTATTGTCGTCCCAGGAGGCAAAAAATCGATCAGCAATAGCCCTTTCCTGCCCCAAAAGACGGTTGCCATGACTTTGCCAGCAGACTGCGTTTGTTTAAACTTCTTTGGCTTCGGCGAAGTTGAGTGGCGCCATTTGCACGATTGTCGCTTGTTTTCCGGAGTGAAATGAAACACCCACGTTTCGTCCGTAACAATGGAGTCTAAAAGTTCCTCCTTGTTGTCTCGGCATTGTTGAAGAAACGCCTGGGCACACTTGCAGCGTTTCTGCGTATGGTCTTCCGTGAGCATTGGCGGTACCCTCCGCGCGCACACCTTGCGGTAGCCCAGTTTTTCGGTCAAAATCTTTTCAGTTGTGGTGTTGGAAATCTCATGAATCCGAAGGGCGAGTTGACGAACGGTGACCCCCCGATCTTCAAGCAGTATGCTCTCGACCTTTTCAACGATTTCTTCTGAAACTGATGGTCTTCCGCTCCGCTCTTCATCGTGAATTTCCGTCCGACCTCCAGTGAATTCCTTACACCATTTGCGGACGTGTTGAACAGCTCCATAAACTTCGGTTAATTGGTGATGAATGTGTATAGGTGAAATCCTTTTCGCGTTTAAAAAACGTACCACAGCGCGAATTTCGCACCTGGCGGTAGCAGCGATCGGGAGTTCCATCTCGAACGGCTGCTTAGCCAACACAGAGCTGCGTAGCGAGACGGGAGTGGTACGCATATAGAGTGGGAGAGCTGCTGCAATGTTGTCGGATTTCGCCTAGCACGTCTTATTGCAGCTGTGGGGCTTTGGGAACCTTATTTTACGATCATCCCTCGTATGTAATATTTTGGGCTTGCAATAAGTTCTCATATCACCAATTATTGTGCACCATCAAGATCTGCTTTGGGAGTAATAAATTGCTATTGAATGTATCGAAAATATCTTATCTATTTCCTACAACGACTTTTGATGCTGTTGATCCTTCTAACATAATTTTAAATAGTAAATCCTACAATGTGGTGGAATTAACAAAGTTCCTGGGGATATAAAAATCTTAAATTTTCTTAGAATTTCGGACGTAATTGAATACTTGAAAAAATCTTGTCCAGGTACGGAATCGAACCCGCTTGCGGGACGGGCTTGCTAACCACTACACTACGGAGACCTTACGTTGGAAATTCCAATGAAGCTACAGATTTTCATAATTCACAGGCGGAAGCCAAAATATATTAATTTTTGGGGATACTTGACAGGAACTTAGATTGGTCAACTCATATTGAAAATGTAGCTGAACACGCTTTATTATGGTATTAGAACATCGGGAATTATTGTTTCTTCCTTATTCTGCAAAGGCGTTTGAAATGTTGATCTACCAATGCATCTGCTACGGTGCCAAACTTTTCCTTTCTGCTTCACAACAAGGATTTATGCGAGGCAGGTCTCGTGGTTGGACGTGACTTACACTGCATTCGCGAGAGTTTGCATCGACATCTCATGGGTGAGACGATTTGCAGGTCAGTCGACCTTGAAGGCTCTAACATCTTATTTCATAACCTCTAAACTAGTACGGGAATGCTTCCAAAATCTAATAGCTCTGTCTAAATGCAACAAAGTCAAAGGACAATGAAATTGTAGTTACCAACTAGCGACGAAAGGCTTCGAAATAAACTTTATGGGGCGCAAACCGGGTCTAGGTATGATTGAGGCTGCAGTACGCGGTCAATAAGTGGACCGTGTAGCAGGGATATAGCAAATAAATGATGAGATTTTCCCAAATCTTAATTTTTGACATATTTGCACTGGATAGAATACAACGAAGAACTCATACACAAGATGGCGATTTATAAAGATCAACCCCCTATGGAGTTATAATGAAGATGCTCTGTTAAGTGCAACTGATCCATCGCTGACGTTACAGGAGAAAAGATTTGGTGCATAGGCTACTAAATCCTATAAAATGTAAAAGGCTTCATCCTGTTAAATCAATAAATCAATTCAATGTTAATATTAACATTTACATAAAATAAATGGTATTGAATCAACCACAGTTCCCAAAAGATCCACAAGGCTGCCAATTAAACAATCACTGACGGCACTACATCTACTCCTATCGTTAGAAAGATGTATGATAAGTCCAAGAGCCGCTTGAAGCATATGTTAAGCTAACAGACACTTCTAAACTACCAATTAAATATCTGCTCACTACGTAGTATTCCAATGCAATCACCAGTTTATTTCCACTTCGACTAACTGCGTGAGATCTGATTCAACTTAATAAAACGTGACCGTTCGGTATTGAAGAAACGTATCGACGAAATCGGAAAGTAAAACATTTTATTATTGCCATATATCGTTCATAATCCAATACCGCTCTTCCTTCATCCATAATTCATCCGATGTGTGTCATATTATAGCGAGAATGGCTGGTTGCCACCCGTCGAACCATATCCGCTTGTACCCCGCATTTTCCGAAAGCTAAGAATTCATTACGGAAACTGCTAAACTTGAAACTATCGGCCCGAAAGCAATCGGACAGCGGCCATAACTTTCTGATTGGACCATCAAGCGAACTGAGGTAATATTTCCGAACTACACACACCCCAGCGCGGCGTCTTGTCCGTTATTACTATAGAAATTGGGAATCAATCAAGAACCGGCTGAAAGGAGGTGCCTAAGTTTTATTGTCCTATCGCGGAAATCGATGCCCGGTCGAGTGTTTCTGTATGACAGACTATAAAATTGAACTACTTCTGTGAAAAACTCGATGTACTCATCTTTGGGAATTATACATCTTACACATAGATCATGTAGCGAAAATGATATTATTGTACTTAAGATGCTCCATTGACGTGGTAAAATTAAATATTTCTTTGCAAGAACCGAAACTCAAGATTAGTGTTAATACTTCCAATTTAACCTTAAGAATACTTAGATTTGTCATGATAGCAAATTAAATTTTATGTAAATCATAGATTGCCAAGCATACAGTAATGAATTTAGACTCAAGAAAAGAACTGTTGAAATTATTGCGAATGTGAGAAGGCTTGACAAATCCTTCTTCTCAGGCGAAGCTTGGTTCTACCTTAATGGCTTTATTAATAAACAAACTATGCGTGTATGGTCCAGTGAAAACCCTTATGCCATGATACAGAAACCATTGCATTCTGAGAAGGTTGGTAATTGGATAGCAGCTGCACGGAGAAGAATTATTGATCCATTATGTTTTTCATGAAAAGACATCGTAATAACTTATTGCCACGTTTTCTAAACCAGTTGCCTGATGATGAATTAAGGGATGAATACTTCCAACAAGACAATGGCACAATTCATAAAACACTATAAACAATGATCCTCATGAATATTTTGATAACCATAGAGTAGATTTTCCTTTACGTTCTGTTGATCTAACTATTTTAGATTATTTTATTTTTCTACAGCTAAACAAATACAGGTGTTAAAAATACCCACAATACAAGAACTTGTCCAAGCAATTCAAAATTTTTGTGACGCGAAAATGCTTCTACACCTCGGCAACCAACGAACAGCATCAAGACGATATCCCAAGTACAGAGCTAAGTCAAGCAGAAGATAGAGAAGAAAAAGGAAATACCACACAAGAAGTGAGAAAATCTACCAGAAAGAAAACGATACCGAAGACATATGAAGACTATCAAATGGGAGTATAACAAGAAAAGATTCTTTAAAAACCGAGCCCACAGTCTTCCTTTTGCAATTTTTTTATTTTTCAATTGTGCTTTTCTTTGTAATAACTGTTGCACACTAGCGCCAACGGGCAGTGGCGGACGTTCGATACAACCCTCAGTATAGCTGCGAGTCTCAACCAGATCTGCTGTGTATACATGTACGCTGCCGTTAATACTATTTCGTAGTTCTACGTTTGTTTTAAAAATGTTGCCTACGTCGCGAAAACGACCAATGTTGGACAAAGTTACAAAATTTATAGCAGAAATGCCTGACTTAAATTATGATGGCGTTAAAATTCAATGTGTAGTTTGTAATATCCCTTTAATGTGTTGGTCCAAAAGGGATTGTCTACGTCACGTAAATAGTAAACAGCATTCTTCAAAAAAACATTGCACATGACACTATGACAAATTTAAATTTAATTTATGTGATTCCTTTATTGCATGTAATCTACCATTTAATTTACTAGACAAGGAAGCATATGTCTTCTTTTGGAATAAATATTCGGGCTGCAAATTATCAAGTCGAGCATCGTTACAAAGAATTGTGCCATCTGCTCGTGAACATGTTGAAAAAGGAATTAAATCGGAGTTGAAAGATAAAAAAACTGTGGTTATGTGTGGACGAAACAACAGATCGTAAAAAACATTCTGTGGTCAATGTAATGGTACGTACAATGGAACAACATCAATCGTCACCTTCAATTCTATTAGCTTCTATTAGCAGAACCTATTCTTACACATTGGGGGACATGGTTATAGGCCGCGTTCTATTGTCATAAATATTTTGAGAATATTAAGAACGTGGTTTTACAATTCGATCCAAAGGAAGCTGCTATCAGGGAAAGCCAGTCGAAATTTCAAGACAGTTAGGTTAAAATGGCTTTAAAAGCTATTCAGAACAATTACTTCGGACTAGTGAAGGCAATAGACAAATTACAAAATCCTTCGGTGTTGTTAGTGGAATCTCTGCAAATAGTGCAACATATTCACGCACAGCTATGCACGGTAGAAGACGCAAAAAATGTTTGTGTTCTAGAAAGGTTTGAAAGTGTTTTAGAGAAAGATTCTGATTTTGGCACATTAAGACAAATTCGTGAAGGTGCGTCAACAGAACCGTTAAGTTGTTCCAAAGATTATTTTAGTTACGCAAATATAACGTCACTAGATGTAGAACGTTCGTTCTCTGCATATAAACGCATTTTTTCCTCATGCCGTACTAGTTTTGCCGAAACAACAGTTGAAACATATCTAATGTTGCAGATATTTAACAGACATTATTCACTTTGTGATTTCACGGAAGATTTTTAAGACGGTAAGTTGAGCACGTATTATATTTTATTTCTGACCATTTATTTTGTGTAAACTTTTATGCACCTAGTTGAGCAACTCTAGTAATAACAAAATACACATTACTGTTAAATTTAATAACTTAATTTTTTTCATTACTATGCGCAGAAATTTTAGGTTAGCTTAAATTATCGTCTCTTGTCACTATCAAGAAGTTTCTCCTATGAGAAATCGTACCAATGTAAACACGAAATCATAAAGTTACCCTAGCAGATTTTACATGTGATTTTCTGTATGTTATTTCTTATGTTTTTACATAGGAGAAAACATATGGTGTAAATCGCCTTTTAACGTTTCCGTGCATTTAATGACGGAAAACAGCAACTGCAACTACAAGTTTAAAAATCCACCTGAATTTGAAATTTGAATCTTGGATACTGTCAGATGTAGCTGTAACCAACATAAAAAAATAACAAAAGACATGACCCTTTCGACTACGTTTTTTTATGATAATATTGTATAACATTCGTGTTTACTGAGAAATTGTATTTCAAAATTTGCCCTTCCAACTTTATATGATTGTTTAGACAAAATAAAATAAATAAAATATCTTTAACATTTCTTGGTTTTCACTTGAAATAAGCGGATACCTACTGAATACTTTCAGTAGCAACATTTTCTCGATTTTCTCCCCACCGACTATAAACTCGCCGATTTAACCCCGTTAGTTTTCACTTTGGCAATTGTACATACAGCACCGTATACCATCACCATCGCCATCATCATCATCATCATTGTGGCAAATGCTTGCTGATCTGCTCAGTATTAATAACGTATAAATCCACGACCGTTGGCTGGAGCGCGCTGGTGCTACTGCCGGCGGTGGTGGGAGTAGGAAATGAAGCAAATTATCGCGCGGACGAGACGACCAATATGACTGGCATATTGCAACGGTCAACCTCCCTCGGGACAGCGAGGAAGGGAGATAGTTCTAGATGTGCGAGAGCAAACATAATAATAATTTACGGTTGCCCGTTCTGTCTCTAAATCGTAATTACATTCATGAATTTATAGATTAGCAGTTGCGTCGATGACGGGAGATGGCGGCACTGGCGGTGGTGGTAGCGATGCGCTTCGGGAGCCAGGCTACTAAGCTTCATATGACGGTAACTCAGTCGATTGTCAAACGCGATTAACCTTAACTCGATCGCGGCCTTCGATCAACTGTGAATTACACGATACGCAAATCCACGATGCGGCGTTAGTATCCGATGAGGAGCTTTCGACGTGTGTGTGGTTGATAAAAAGCGGTTGAAACGGTACCGATGGATACCTACAAAGTTATTTATATTTTTTGATTACTCCTACAAAATTAATAGGAGTAATCAAAAAAGAAAATAATTTTTATGGTCCGCCATCAAAGGCTAAACTTAAACGAAAAATGCACGACAAGCGGAAGAAATAGAAGTATACCATTCCAGCAGAATAATGTTGACACAACGTATGCATTAATTTATGTCAGACTGATCCTTGTAATCCTTGTCCTGTAATATTTTTCTGAATATTTCCTGCCTATTTCTCTTTCTAATTTTAGTTCATTCGGCATGACGGCATGATTGTGTTTCTTGGCGCTAGGGGGCGTCGGGAGATATTTTGAGTGCAGTTGTGGACATTGGGGGCATAAATCGAGAGGCAGACATAATGCAGACAGCAGAGTGAGAGTACTCGGAGTCGCGCTGATGACGCCGGGTAGGCAGAAACATGTCCGCGTGCTGATGCTCTCTTCTCTCTGTTCACATTACGTTTACCGGGAATGATTCCACCAATACGATGAGCTATGTTAGCATTATTTTTGGTTTTGGTAAAATTGGTTTCTGAAAATCGGGGGTTTCTCCGTTTTTCGTTAATTATTTCCTAATAGATGTTTATAAAAATTGCACAGGCCAACGATAAAAAAACTTTTTTATTAATTTTACCTAATTCTTGTATTTTTGGATGTGCTGAGTCCGAAAATAATAATAAAAAAGTTGTATCACCCACTAATTTTTCACATTTTAATATTAAAAACGCGAAAAGTTAATTTTTTAGCATGCAAATGTAACGTATAACGTAATACGTTGGCAGTAAAATCAAATGTTATTAGGTTGGCAGTTCTGGTAAATGGAACAGTTGTTTGTTTTCTTCCAATCAATATAACCTCACTTCTCAGTGTTTGGCCCATGTGCTCTAAGTTTTAGTACTTATTCATTAATCTGTGCTCTAAGTTTTAGTACTTATTTACTAATCAGTGCTTTAAGTATGGCCAGCTGTGGTTGTAAAAACTGTCCTAACACTTTTTGTTATATATGTGGTGAGTTTGTAGTTAAAAGATACCAGAGAAACATTACTGACATTGTACTTTGAATATTTTGGTGTAAAAATCGGTGATCAAGAACAATGTTGGGCTCCTCACAAGGTATGTTGTATTTGTGTCGAGGACCTTAGGAAATGGTCTAAAAAAGAAAAGAGAGCTTTTAGACTTGCAGTACCCATGCTATGGAGAGAGCAAAAAAATCATTCAAATGATTGCTATTTTTGTAGCGTTGATGTTTCTGGATATAACTTCAAAAATAAGAAAGTAATTGTTCACCCTAACCTTAATTCAGCTATTCGGCCGGTAGGACATGGACCGGGACTTACTGTGCCTGAGCCACCTCAATCTATTGATGACGTTTTACAATCCAGTGAACCCGAATCTGATGAAAGTCGACCGGTTGATAATGAGTTCCAATGTTCTCCAGAAGATTTAAAACCGCAGTTGTTTGCACAAGCTGAGTTAAATGATCAACAGTTTGCTCAGTTTTTCAAGCAGGAAGAGGATTTGATTTACTGCCATGATATTGGTAGTCTAATGAACGAATTTGGCATTGAGTACAAGAAGGCAGATTGGTGGCTTTTTATAGATTCATGAAAAACTAGTTTAAAAGCTGTGGAAATACTTATGCTCCACTGCCTGTTTGGCTAATGCTGCTTTGCAAAGCCACATATAACAACTACTACCACTACTACTTCACTGCCTGTTGCTCATTCAATCCATATGATGGAAACATACGAAAATCTTGACATGATTTTACAAAAAATTAACTATCCGGCTCATGATTGATGCTATGTGGGGATTTGAAAGTTGTTTGCATGATCCTTGGTCAACAAAAGGGATTTACAAAGTTTCCATGTTTTATATGTGAGTGGGACGGCAGAGCAAGGGATCGACATTGGTCTACAAAACAATGGCTCGTAAGAAAAACTTTACCACCTAGCGAGGAGAACATATTGCATAAAGCTTTAGTAGATCGTAGTAGATCTACCACCTCTACACATAAAGTTAGGCATAATGAAACAATTTGTAAAAGCCATGCCTAGAGATGGTGAATGTTTTAAATATTTGTGTGAAAGATTTCCATATTTATCAGAAGCTAAAGCGAAAGAAGGTGTTTTCGTTGGGCCTGATATTCGTAAAATAATGTTCGATTCCAACTTTGAAGCAAGGATGACTACAAAGGAAAAGGAGGCTTGGATATCATTTAAGCAAGTTGTGACTAAATTATTGGGCAATGTGAAAGACCCAAACTATGAGCTTATCGTAGCTAATGTGATTGACTAGTTCAAAAATCTGGGATGTCTAATGAGCCTTAAGGTCCACTTCTTGCACAACCATCTTGACTTTTTTCCCGAAAATTTGGACGATGTGAGTGAAGAACAGAGGAAACGGTTCCATCGGGACATAAAGATGATGAAGAAACGGTACCAGGGACGGTGGCATATCAACATGCCTTCACTTTATTAAGACGTCATCTTAAATTCGCAATAGAAGGAGATTGGAGTGATCATATTAAGACTATACAAACTATCATATCTACAAATATCAAATATTTTTGGAACTTTATTTCATCCGAAAAGAATAATTCTACTCTTCCACTCGTCACGAATTATAGCGAGACTGTAGCTAGCATTTCCAATCTGTACTTTAACCTGTTTCGCCTGCGTGTGTCACCTGCTCTGGAATTACTCTTAATAATACGAGGCACGTCCAGAAACTAAGTTCCGTTTGGTAATAAAAACAAAACGAGTATAAATACAGAAAAACTATTTATTGCAAAAAAAACTATCTTTCCACATAGCTCCCACCATGTTGTAGGCACTTGTCATAGCGTGGCACAAGTTTTTGCATGTCTTTCTCATAAAACGTTGCCGCCTGCGTTGTCAACAATGTGGTAACATGTTCTTTGAGCTCTTCATCGTTGTTGAATTTTTGACCACCAAGGAACGTTTCCAGGTGCAAAAAGAGATGGAGGTCAAAAGGGATGAGGTCAGGGCTGTACAGAGGGTGGTCAAACTGGATCGAGCCAAAGTCCTGTAAGAATTGTTGCGTCGTGTTCGCATGAATCAAAACAATACCGTTTGTGAACATTCCTTGGCGCTTATTCTGCATTGCGCGACGCAGTTTCCTAAGCGTCTCACAGTAAACATTTACACTGATTGTTTCATCTCGTGGTAAAAAATGCACCATTAGAATGCCGTATATATCCCAAAAGATTGTGCACATGATCTTTCGAGGTGTCAAGGTTTGCTTGGCTTTAGCCTTTCGTGGTGATGAAGTGTGCCTCCATTTCACTGATTCTCGTTTCGAATCAGGGGTTCCATAAGCGACCCAAGTCTCATCCCTGGTCACCATCTTGCTTAGAAAATCACCATCTCCGTTGTAACGTATCAAAAAATCAAGTGTACTGGCCTGACGCTGTTTTCTGTGTTGCTCTGTAAGAGTTTTCGGCACCCAACGAACATACAGTTTTCGAAAATTCAGTTTTTCAGGAACAATTTCATGAAAAGCGCTTTTGAAATTTGCGGAAATTTCGTAGAAAAATCGGATATTGTAATCTTACGGTTTTCCTCTACGAGTTCTTCAACTGCACGAACCAATTCTTCATTAATCAAACTTCGTGCACTTGATCACGTCCTTCATTGAACTGTCGGACCTATCTCTTAACCATTGAATCACTCCGTAAACCTCGTAAGTTTGTCGATGAATGTCGACTGCTTTAGTGTTCTTTGCATTTAGAAAACGAATTACAGATCCAATCTCACAAGCGGCGGGATTTTCAATCAACTTTGCCATTCTAACCAAGCACTATAAACTGTAAACAACAAACAGCGATGTCGAAATGGCATAATCTCCTTCTCCTTAACTCAGAGCAACTACCGCACATGCGCCGAACTGCAGCGAACTTTTTTCCTGGACGTGCCTCGTACTAATTGCAAAACCATTAAATTATCTCATATTCATTTTAATACTATTTTGGAAGCATTGCAAAATCTCAAAGCAAACAAAGGCGTAGGTTCTGATAATATACACCCTTCATCGAATCCTATGCTAGTTCATTAGCAGTCCCCCTACATATTCTATTCAACAACTCTATTGAGCAAGGTGTCTTTCCTAGCTTATGGAAGACAACGCTAGTGATCCCTATACATAAAAGTGATTCTGTAGAGGATGGGCTGGAACGAGTGAGATGTTTTGAATACTTGGGAAATATTCTAACGGAAGATGGAAAAATGGAAGTGGATATAAATAAATAAATGAATTGGCGTTTATCCCCTTTCAGAAGTATAAGTTAACATAAAAAATGAAACAAAATACAAGTTTTGCCAATTAAGGGAAATCTAAAGGAGCAGTTCAGATGAATAGTGTACATACATATGTATTGCTGTTCCCTGCTCCACCACTGAACCCTTGAACTTATAAAAATAAATTAGCTTAAACCTAAAATCTGCAACATAAACTTACAACAGAAAAATATAAAAATACAATTGCTCCCCATCAATTAGCAGAAAAAGAAAGGAAAACATGACAAGCGTACTAGGTACAGTGCCCGACCTCACACTGCAAACAAGACACAACAACTCTTACAGGACTTTGGCTGGACTCAGTTTGACCATCCTCCTCACAGCCTGGACCTCGCCCCTAGCGACTTCCATCTCTTTTGGCACCTGAAAACGTTCCTTGGTGGTAAAAAATTCAACAACGATGAAGAGCTCAAAGCACATGTTACCACAGGCGGCAACGTTTTATGAGGAAGGCATACAAAAACTTGTACCACGCTATGATGATAAGTGCCTACAAAATGGCCGGAGCTATGTAGAAGGATAGTTTAAGGTTTGTAGTTTTTTTTTTAATAAATAGCTTTTGTGTATTTGTACCCGTTTTGTTTTTATTACCAAACGGAACTTAGTTTCTGGACGTGCCTCGTAGGAGTTTTGCAGTCTCTGTACCTTGGCCGAGTCTACCACATCCAACCAGGGGCCGTAAACCTCCACACAGTAGTTAAACAGAGATAGTACCATAGTCTCACACAACATTGCCTTTAATTCAATGCTAAAAATATTTCTATAAGGGTACAATATTTTTAAATTGCTATAGGCTCTGCCAATAGTCCTCGATACATATTACCGATACCGAAATGTATTATTAAGAATAGGCCAGAGATTCTTTAGAGAGAGGAGGAGAATGAAATTCGGGTATTCTGCAAAGTAATACTGAGAACACCTCTGTACACATCAACCTCCCTTTCCTTGCCGAACAGCATAGCTTGAGTTTTTTGAGGGTTAATGGACAGAGAATGATTTCTTGAAAATATACTAATCTGTTCAAGATCATATTCAATTACTGCCCTTGCAACATCAATATCATTAGGAGAAAATGATAAATAAGTCTGGGTGTCTTCAGAGTTCATCTGAAGCTGGAAATATTTTACTACAGAAGGCAACTGACTAACATAAATCGAGTACAAAAGGAGAGCCAATATAGAGCCCTGAGCGACACCCCGACAAGGGATAAGGGCTAAGAACACGCGCTAGCCAGACGCACACTTTGACAACGACCGGACAAATATTAATCAAGCATACTCACAGCTACATAAGAAAAGCAACAAGAATATATTATGGTATAAATAAAATAGTTTTAGGAAAGAAGGAAATAGACCAGGAAGTGAAGTTGCAGGTGTATAATAAATTAACTGTACCAATAATCATATATGGAAGCGAAACATGGGCAGTACAGCAGAATAATGAAAAAAAATAGAAGGCAGGCAGTTAAATTGGTTGGTACATGCAGTGAGGATGAAACAAAATAGACTAGTTAAAAGAATAACAGAGACAGGAGGAGAAAGAAAGAAAAAAAGAGGAATACCATGGAAGACATAAATGGGGAGAATAAAAGAGATAGGTTTGAATAGGGAAGAAACAGTATAGGACATTGGGGGACTAGCCAGAAATAAGAAAGAATGAAAGAAATGGGCAAGAGACAGTTGAAAACGTCTGCAAACTCGACACCCTTAGGGGTACCAGGGTCCTGAGAAGGAAGAAGAAGATTACTATTGTTATTATTATAAACATTTATTTCTCTTTGGTGACAAAATCACTTTTTTTAAATTTGGCAAGAAGCGATTCTTGTAATTTTCCACAAAGAAAAAATTACTGTAACGTATGGGTCGCATTTTGTGTTCCAACCATCTCTACACATATTTGTATATAAACTTACACCGAAGAAAGTATTAGACCAACGAATTAGCATATACATGGATATTTTCGGTCGGCAATGGTACGAGAGAGCGAATAGTACGGTCCTGGTGCCTAACTCTCTGACCCTACCGATCAAATTACCTTGTTTGTGTACTTGATGTCGCGGTGTTCCTCACAATATCACCGACCGGAGCTTGTTTCTTTGTCCAATCGATTGTGTGACATCTTGTCTTTATGGACCTCCGGATAAAGAAGGAGCGGGGTATACGCTTGGCCCGAATTTCTTGCCATATTGCAGATGCTCGGCTTTTCTGTCTTACCGGTCTCGCTAGCTTCTTCCTTTTCCGGCGTCCGCATCCTCTTTGAGACGTTCCGAAAAGGCGAATCTCTCTGCGCTCACGCTCTTTGCTCCACACAATTTCATTTCGCCAAAAAGTAAACGTAATTACTTCGTCCCCTTCGAGAGATAAATAACATAAAATCCTACACCGCACACGCCCGAGAAAGGATTTTTATATTTCTGTTTGTACGTTGCTTCTTTCGCAAGGCGAACAGGCGGACTTCTTCAAACCGGCAAACCAAGAGGAAAAGATCTGTTATTGCAAGATGGTCTTCCGTCATTTTATCTCTCCTTTTTTTGGGGACACTAAGTAAGACTGATGATGATAATTCCGTTATGGTTTGGGAGTTTATTGTGGAAATCTTTTCAACGTTTTTCCAAAAAATAACGTACAGATATATCTAATATTCAACATTTCTGCAATTACATAGTTTCCTTTAAGCTTGTAATGTGTCTAATGCGTTTAGTAATATATATCAAGGATCTTAACTATGTTGGTTATTAGAAACACGTTTTAGGTAAATTGTTGAATAAAAAGCAAGTGTGGTGACAGTACATGCAATTTTTCCATTCAATAATTTCCAATGACATGAAGAATAAAGAAATAACTGTGTGTATTACTCACTAAGCTCAGCTTACAAGCCGAATAATATTCCGTTTTCCTTAACGAAACTGTTCAAGCTAACAGAAAATGTATACATTTACACAAATATGGGAAATAGCAACAAAACAATTACATGAACGCGTTACTAAAGAATTTTCCAACGTTTCTTAACTGGGGAAAATTAATTAATTAATCTTAGCAAATTTCTTAATTGTTTTAATATCTGATAAGAATTTCTGCTACCAAGAAGATTTATATTTAAATTTTACAGTTTAAATTCAATTTTATTACTTTCATTACTTGTGAGCTTAATAAAACCGGTGCATTGTGATGTCTGTGTGCTTAGCGTTCATTAACAATGCACCATTGACTAGCATTTGTGTCCAGAGTTTGAATCGTCGGAAAGAAAAGGTGAGTACAGCTTTAAAATATGTTTTATTTACAAAGAAATAAACAAAAGCCTCCCTCGGAAATGAAATAAGGTAAGATTCAGTGTTATAATTAATTTCTGGGGTAAAGTATTTACAATAAGAGAGGAGTAATACGCAAAAGATTCCGCAATGTTTAGTTCTGTTATTTATTTACAAACAAAAGTCTCTATCAGAAATTTCAGTAGACTAACTTACGGGTGATAGACGTGAGCTTAATTCGAGAAAATTACACCCTTGCATCCAAAGTCTTATGGAAACGAAATTCCCCACTTAGGGCTGTTATATACGCCGTCAGCGTTGTGAAGGTGGATCTTGCCTAGGATAGCGTTATACGCCGTCAGCACTGCAAGTGTCGGGGTTCCTCAGGACAGCGGTGTACGCCGTCAGCGTTGTGAGTTGTGAGGGTGAATTTTGCCTAGGACAACGCCATACGCTGTCAGCGTTGTGAGAGTGAATCTTGCCTAAGACAGTGCTATACGCCATCAGTGTTGCAAATGGAACAGGGTCAGGAAAATCGAATACTTCAGCAGAATGAGATTCTTTCTCTAACAAATTTTTTACATCAATATAATTGTAATTTCCAGCCCATTCATGTGTGAATTAATAACACAGCATTGTTTTCAAAATGTTCGCAATTACAAACTCCAACATTCTTTTTCGAACAATGCTGTAGTTATATTTTCCAAGAGATTCTTTTTCTGTGTAGCTCGATTCAGGACATTAAGTCTAAAATGCAAAATATCTCAAAAACGACTAGCTTTAGGTATAACTAATGGTTTATGTAATTTAGGCAAAATGTCATAAGCAATTCAAAAATAAAAAAAATTACCCCACTTGAAATAATGATGAAAACATGACTTGAAAATAAAATGTTAATAATACGCTGTGAGAGATGGCCTATGATCAATATGTTTTTTATGCTGTGTGAAAATATTCCTAGTTTCACAGGTAAATGGAAGTTCAAAGTAGAAAAAAATTGCGACGTGCGTGCTCCCTCTGGACTGTTTCGATAACTTCAACATTCACTAAATTGTGAATAATCAATTCTATTTACTATTCTCTTTATCTGTCTTATTTTATACTTGTAAACAAAGATGAAAATAAAAGCTTTTCAATTATTTTGTAAAGTATTCTTCCTTTACCAAACGCTTACAGAAAAACTATACTTGCGGGCTCAGTAAGATAGTTTACGACTGACACACCCAGCTCATAGATGTCGCCCAAAGTAGAAATACAATTTTAAGAACTATGAAAATACTTACATTATTTTTATAACCTAACACCACTTGGGAGCCGTTTAATAAACATGTTTACGGACTTATTGTTAGTGATTTTGAAGTGAATATACGGTGGTGTCGAGCACGATGGCCATCAACGTCAACCGGGGTTAGTTATTTGTGTCCAGATTTCAATGTCGTAATGAAAAGAAGTAAGTAATATTTACAAAGTTTATTTACAAATGCTAGAAATCAAACGTTCATAACAAAATATAACCAAAAGCAAAGATAATACACAATTGAAACAAAATAAAATAAAATTCTAGTTCAGTCGTGAATATTTACGGTTTTCAGCAGAAAAGATGATTTCTCAATAAAAGATAATCAGTAGTGAAACGATATGTGTTCACTTAAATCATTTACTATTTCAAACGATCAAATGCTTTTAACGGGTTTTGATATAAGTTAATTAATGGTCTTAGATTTTCTAAGTCAAAAATAAGTCAAGTGTTTGCAATGGATAATGGTACAAGTTAAAATACAGACTTGAACTTATCAATCGGCTGAAGGCTGTGACGACGGGTGCGGTTGGGAAAGTATTCCAGAGTTGCCGGCGAAAGCCGACTACCCGAGGGATACTTCCCGAATTCTGCTCAGCCTGTTATAGTCTGCTTAACTGCCGACTTGCCACGTAGAGTTGAAACTAATGCTCAGCTGGTTGTAATCTGCTTAATTGGCCACTTGTCATGCAGAAGTTTATTGAAATTTGAATGTGGGGGGTTTATATACAAATTCCGAGCATGACGTTGCATTTCTTGCCTATGATTAAAAAAAACGACATCATTAATAGAGTGGCAATATTGATTTCCTGAGCAGCATGTAATACCAAATTCAGCAGCCTAACAAATACTCCATATAGTCTATAGACCAGTACAATTTTAACGTGGTCTTAGCTGGAAAACCAATTTGCATTGAACAACGCCCACGAAAGCCTACAACATCTACATACTTGGATTGTCCATTTTTGACGCTACCTTTCTCCCATTCAAAACTCAAAATCTAAACTAATTTTTTTCTACATATTCTGTGTTAAGTACATCTATTCCATGTTACACTTCAGCAGAAGTACAAGTGAGCTCCAAAAACAAGAAAAAAAAAGGAGAAATAGAAATAAGGTAAAATCTTCCGAACAATAAAACGCGTCATATAAATAATTCAACAGAACCATCCCGTCTAACGTTCAAATTAATATCGCCTTCGTTCTCCTCTTGCGTTCGGAGGGAACAAAAGAGACGACTGCCTCAAAGAAGCAAACTCCTACTGGAAAAAAAGAAGTTTCATAACGCGTAGCATCGGCCGCAAAGAGGGCAGGTCGAGTCGGCTGCTGGCCGCATAGTATGGTCGAAAATAACTCCTCAATTACGTTAGAGGCGAACGCAACCGAACGTGAAAAAGTTAGGTCCGCCCGATAAATATTTGAGGAGGTGTTACGACGCCGCATAAAAACATATAAGCCGTAAAAGATGCCGATGTACATAATGAAAAAGGAACTCGAGATAAATGGATTACGGATCTGACTTTACTACGGATGATATAGCTATTAAGGAGCTGGATGCTGCTAAAGGAAAGCCTTGCCCAATTTGCCAGATTTCCCTTGAACTTCATCGAGGAATTGGACTCCTCTATTAGGAAGGGTGGTTAATTCTGCGTTCCAGATTTTATTGGTCTTGCTCTAATGGTATTTGTACCCCTTATTAATGAGAACTCGGCATATACACAAAAATATTTCGATTTTTAAATGACGCATTCTACATATAACGCAAAGAAAATAAAATGATTATTATAAAATAAACTAGAAGCTTTACACAATTTAAATCTTGTATACAACGTGTTTATCTAATGCTTGGGCGGAAGATAATTCCTTTCTTGAACAATTTAATGACAGTAAAAAATTACACAATTCAATAAACATTTTTTTGTTACCACCTGAATGAAACCTATCATTCCTTGGAGATTTTTAGCGTTGATTCCAAATCCGGTGTCACAATTGCTCTAGCAAGTCAAGATTTCGAGATATCGTCACTTGAAGGTGCCAGAAAGATAGTTCTCGGTGACATTTGAGGTTATGCCATAAGAACAGCGAATCTTTTTTGCTCATTTCTGCTTATGCTGTCATTTAACACAATTCTTCCCCTTTAAAATCCATTTTCATTTCTTTCATTCCGACTTTTTCTTTCGATATATACCAATTTCAATCTATAGTACTTCGTAAGCATTCTACATCATAGCCTAATGTCGTCATGTATGTAAAATTACGTCTGTCGATGGCAATAAATAGTCATCGAGTGTCGTAAATTTACGTAAAAATGGCAAACAACACAACGTATCGGCACACTCCCCACCACACAAAATATTAATTAATTCGGAACAACTGTTGCGAAGGCTCGTTGGGCCTTCAGTCCCAAGCGGGCTTCCGAATTCTGAGAGAAACACAAAAAAAAATTTTTTTTTTTCGCTCAGATTTATTCGGTAACCCGGTTGAGAATGAAAGCCCAACGAGCCTTTGAAACGGCTGTTCCGAAGTAATTAATATTTTGCGTAGTTTGCCATACTACCCCCACAGTCATTGCTATCATCATTTACGTAAAAATTTTTAATAAAATAATGTAGTTTCTTTCTTAGCCGTTCTTGTAATTAGCTTAAAAATTGAATCTTGATTTTAGCTGTTTTGTTGATATAAATTTTTCAAAGATTCATATAAATTAAAAATCTTTTGTCCCCTTCAGAGATGTATGTTCTATTTTCTTTGAAATAGGACATGTCAACCAACACAACACTTAAAATTTTTCTAAAATCAATAACATTTCACATGTTACATTGTATGATTTTACATTATTAAAATAATTGTTATTAACATTTTGTGAGCTATCGAAAAGGTGAATAAAAAAGGCGATAAAAATATATAAAAAATGTTAAATGTTGTGTTTGTTGAAATGTTTTACTTGAAAGAAAATAAAACATACATTTCTGAAGAACCCAAACAATTTTAAAAACGTTAAAAATGCTTATTTCTATGAATCCTTGAAAAGTTTATATCAACGAAGCCGCTAAAATCAAGATTCAATTTTCGAATAAAGTAGAAATTTTTTATATTGCAGTCTATAAGATAGCGAAATCGTTGTCAAGTTCCATTCACGTTATGTTATTCTTTTAAATGGTACACCCAGTATATTTTCTCAGAACTTGATGGAGAAACTTCTCTCTTCCCTAATATTGTCTCATCAAATTAGCAAGAATGAAAACCGTACACCCACCATGTTCAATCACAAAAGTGTTTATTAATACTTTTAGAGAAAACAGAAATTTATTTTTTTTTTCAAAATGTAAAAAGCAGATAAAATCATGGACATAGCCAGTCTTCTAGGCAAGAGGGGGTGAGGTCTTGACCTAGTAGAGGACGAAGTAGATACAATTTCTCATCTCTGCGATAACTACACGGAAAAGTGACACAACGCCTGTACGTTGTTTGCTATGCTTTTTACTTTTCTGGGCATGGGCAAAATTTTCAGCATGGAGAATGAAATAATGTAATTTTCAAAAGTATATAAACGTAAACATATAAAATATAAAACATTAAGCAAAACACATTGTTCTTTTATCTTTTCAAAATAGCGACAGAGCTTTTTCTTTGAAATTCTTGTCATTTTGCACCAATCTTTTCTGTACGGTCAGCATGCAAGGTAAGACGGTGTTGCATCATGGTTGATTTAACCCTGTCTTCACAAGCCTCAGAGTATTGAATGTCCTATCAATCGTTGCTGTGGTGCACTGTTGTGCATAAACATAATTTCGTATCTCCACATCGACAGACATCGCCTAACCTCCAAGAAGAATAATGGCACACATACAGAACGTATCCTTACTATTTGATGTCTTTCAGTTATGTTCCATTTTAAAACTCTAATGGCTTTGTGAATTTTATTCTTTTCCCACCTTTTGGTACCAGATGTTTTGTAAGATTTTAATTCATTTAACGCACGTTGATGGTCTATCTTGTTCTCATAATATAAGGATAGCTCTCAGTTGTAAGGAAAAAATCATGTCAATTTTTATTTACCTTGAAAAACACTGATTCAGTTTTCAAAACCCCACTTGGTTAAAACATTCTTTATGGCCACCATTTAATTATCAGCACACACAAAATTTAGAAAATCTTGAAATTTAGTTGCTCGTTTATTTTACGAAAGTGTGTGGACACGTGATTAACATAATCAGATTTTCTAGACTGCACCTATAGCACTTTTTGCGCTTGGGTGTTTAATGGTTGGAAGTAATTATGATTTATTCAAAATTTTCTTTTTAACTCAATTAAGTGTTTTATTTAGATTTACATAATTCAATCGAATGTATGATTGCGTCAACAATTTTAAAATTCTTAAGTTAGGACAATGTTTTGCTTGAGGGAATAAAATATTCTGTTAATTTCTCATTTAATCAAATCCCATGGTTGACTCAAATAAATATTTTTGCTAAATAGTTTGTTTCATGTAGGCGAATATTGTTGAATTTGTCTGTGATGCAGTAACCGCTAAATGTTTTAAACTAGGAAAAAATTAAAAAAAAAATCGAAATTAATTAATTTATTGTAGGTCCGGAAGTGTTCCTAAACACTCTATCGGCAATTTACATTAAACTAGATATAAATTAATGAAATTTTAAGAATATTAAAACTTGAAAACAGGAAACTAACCTGGAATTGTGACGTTCCAATATAAAGTCTATGTTTATATATTACGTACTGGAACCCTGCGTATTCTTAAATCACCAAAGCTGACTCTTTTCGTATTAATGGTAGAATTTGAACGCTAAACACTTAGAAAATTAGAACACAATCAAACACACTTTTGACTAAAAGTGAGAAATTGATTAGCGTCCCTTCGTTCCTTTATTTCATTCGCGATAGCGATTGTTTAATCATGGTTAATTTGAATAACTATACCATTCGAAGTATAATTTGATAATAAATTTCAATCGAATATCCTTATTAAAAAAAATAGCATAATACTTGCCATGCAGGAACGCTACTGGAAGAACAAATTTATGCTACTAATGTATGCTATCGATTGTTGTAGGAAAATATTCCATTAGAATTGACGATTTAGGATGTGATGGAAATGAACAGAAGACACGTTATTTATCCCTCCATGATTGTCGTTGACTGGACTAATCTAGCACCCTCGCTCCAGCAATAGGAGACCATAAAAGGAGGGACCAGAGAGACTTTGATGTTGAACGAGTAGACATACTGAACTCGCTATACTTGCCGCTAATGACAGCTATGTGCGATGTTGTAAATTATAACATTATAATATATAATGGCTAAATACTCCTTGTGGAGTTGCACTGTTTCTTTCGAAACTTTCTAAATCCATTTCTCCGGGGTCGATCAATCCCCATCTCCATTTCCATCTTCACATTTTCCCATGTATTGTAATGATACAAGTGAAATTAAAGAATTAAATGAACTATCTCAGGGTTAATGTTTTTTTTGAAAAGTGAATACGTCTTGTAGGATCTAACTTATTTGTTTTTTTTTGCTAATTGAAAAAGATAGGAAAAATGAAACAATTTTCCATCGTTTGGAAGAGACAGTAAGTTTATTATTGCATAGAATTTTGAATAGTTATATTTCCTTTAAAATAGAATATGGAATTTCCATAATCCCTAACTGACAGCTACTTAAGCTTGAATTAATTTTTGAAATTTAAAATTTTAATATTAAATAAATAAAATTGAATTTTTCCTTCTGATTTTATTATTTGGCTAAGTAATTTTAATTTCGGTACCTGCGCAGAAGCAGTTTCTCGATATACGATCTTGATATCTTTAGACTCGTAACAGCTTCCGATTTATAACCAGGTATCTGCCTCTTCGGATCTTGCTCCGTCGATTACAATTTTAATGTTAAACGTTGAAATGGATTTATTTGTTGATATTCTTAGATTTTATACAAATAATTTCATATTCACTTGAAATATGACAAAATTATCGTTGAATTTTGAAAATTAGTGCTTGTCGAAAGAATCGTTTATACTGTCTCCATTTGTTTTTCGTTACTTAGAGTCCCAGTTCACTATCTGAATTTATATAACTTATAAATTCCCTCCTCTCCCTTGGTGACGATGTCCCAATTTTCCAAGTACGGTAGAATCAGGTACGGTACATCGAAAGTGATGTACCAAGATGTTTTAAATTCAAAACTGCACACGAATAGCAATTTGCGTATCCAAATACGATGGACTTACATATTTTTGATTTAAAGAAATATATAATTTCCGATAGTAAAATTGGTTTGTAACTGAAGCTGTTGTTTATTGGACTCTTTTTTAACGAAAATACTTCTTGTCTCCATGTGTAAGACGATGAAGAAAGATCAAAGTGGGGGAATATAGAGGAAAGAGGTCATCAAGACTGCTTCACCTCGTAAAAATAAGGAACCAAAAATAGTTCAACTATCAAAAGACAACACTTTCCAACAAAGGTAAATAAATATCACAACAATATGTTTCGCCAGAGTTCCCTATTGTGCAGCTTCTCTTTCCATTTTATAATTCCTGTCTTGGTTAGATCTTCTTCAACCTTTCGAAGCCATTTCAACATTCCAAGCGCTCTTCTGATTCCTGGTTCTCATCCCAGTATCATATATGCTATTGCTGTCGTTCCTGCCCTTCACACATGGTCCAGCCACTTCATTATTAGCAACTCCTATTATTTGTCTTTCTGGACTAAAGAATATAACAATCTCATCGATCTGCTCTTGCATTTTTCGAAAGTCAAACGTAAGAGGAAATAAGAGCATCAATTTTATGCATTAGTTCTGCGATTGTTCAATGAAGAATAAATACACTTTTAGAGTGTGAATATCACGAAGTTCTTCGTTGTCCAAAATTTCAATTAACTGGAGATACAAATCATGAAAATGTTGTCTGCCGTACTGTGCCAATTTTGTGAACGACTATTAGTAAAATGCATCCAGAGCCCTATAGATCTGTTAACCTCCTGACGTTCAAATTACCCTTCCATCCAGCGAGTAGCTAACAAATCGTTACAAACAAGGTATTTATGTATTCGCGAAGCCACCAATTTCCACAACACCCTCTCGCACGAGAGTTATTCAAGGTCCATACATATTTTAGCTTACATAACAATCTGCAGTACGGTAAGTGAAGTGTATACATTTAATACCGTATGCTATGTCCGAACCAAGTAATCCATGACCCAAAAAAAGTTAATTCATCGCATATTAGGCAAGTTTAGTCCGTTAATTGCTGGGTAATTTGTTATGCAAATATTCGCTGTATTCCGGTATACCTCCAATCGCAAGAACTCTCCGTTTTGGTGGGTAATACGTTATGGGATTGGAGCTGGTTGCATTGCATTTTTGTTCCAAGTTAGTTATACGTAACACATTTGCCGTCTTCGCCGATTTAGCGATTGATTTGGCGAGGCGCAGGACTACGGCAACCAAGCGTCGGTTTTGCAGGTAGGAGGGTAGCGACGCCAGTCCGGCCGGCGCCTGTTTTCCGGCGCCTCGGTCGATCCTGACCGCATTGCATAGTCTCTAGCAGAAATAATTGACCACCGATTGTAGTATTGTATGTTAGCGTTATAAAATAAGCTGAAAATATTTAAATAATGTGTTAATCCACTCAAAAAAAATAATCCAACGTTAACACACTGCACCTTATGCATACCACACAAGTTGTATGGTTTCATATATGGATGATGATTTCAATTTCATTTGCAACATTAGTAAATTGAATGTCTGACTGGTGAGATAATAATTGTCTAACACTGAATATTACCAAAACAACCTTGGTTCAATTTAAATCATCCACTTTGCATCGTAATGCCTTCGACATACGTTATAACGATATTCCGGTTTCCGAAAGCGACTCGATCAAGTTTTTGGGGTTGGTTGTAGACGGAAAGTTAAAATATAATGAACATTGCAGTTTATTGCAAAGTTAGTTGTCGACAGCACTATATGGTATGAGAAACTTACGCAAACAAATACGAACACGAGGGTTTTTATGGAACATGTTTTGCGATAATTCAGTTTGTCATGAATGATTGTATACACAGTTCCAATGTCCAAAATGTAATTGGCGTATCTAATCCAAAGCCAAGGAAAATATGCCAAAGTATTCTTAAGGTCGGTTTCAAATTTACCTATAAAGAGGTTCGCTATAAACGGAGGTAAGCTTTTATCCATTGCTGTTCCTTCCATTACCTTTTGCGGGTAAAAAGGAAGATTTTCGTAGACAACATCCCCCCCAGGCCGAGTATCCTTGAAGTGTGGATATTATATAATAAATATAAGTCCAGATAACGACGATCGTAGTGTAACACTGACAAATCCACCTTTCTCTTTATTCTCATAATCTTGTAAATCGTCAAAATTAATATAAAATTCAACTAAAACAGACAACAGGGTATATTCAAAGGTATTTCAAATATCATTTAATAAATTAAATCTTTGTCCGAACGTTATTAAGTAAATCGTTAGTAAAATTTCACGTTTAAACCTTGTCAGTCAGAATTTAAGCATAGATTTATCTGAATTTCAGTCAACTGGTAGCGTCACTACATCCATTCTCTTATGCTATTTTTACAAATAACTTCCTTTCATCGAAAGGCATCAGAAAATTTGTATTTGGATTCAAATCATCAAAATTAGCTGTAGAAGTAAACAATCGCCTTTCGCGATTAAAACAAAGCAAGATAGGGACGCCAGAAAATTCATCAATTCTGGTTAAACTTTAGTTTAGTTAACTAGTGTCTTTGACTGCGGTCTGCATTGAAAGTGTTCGATAGCGGAATTAAAGTATGTATGATTTCAAAGAAGGAAAGGTTCGAGGTAAGAGCTGGCAGATTCCTGTAAAGGTCAACATAAACAAAGTGTTTATGTAACAGCATCATACGAATTCAAGTTTAGTTTATATTTTTAATTCTAAAGATCGTTAATATCAATTTATTTAATTCAAAATTTACAAGAAAGTTGCCGAAAAAGTATTCAGGATTACTCCCGATCCCACTAAGAGTTTATAAATTCAGATTAACTTAGAAAATCTCTAATTTTTCCCAAAATTCCCCTAAGAAACACATTTCAATACATACTACATGCACTCTGAGAGTAGGTGACTTTACAAGAGCCTAAACAACTTTACTGTACAATTATTATAACAAGTACAGTTGAAATTGGCATCTTTATATGAGAAATTAATATACGTACACTAATCAACTGAAACAATTTCAAAATTTAATTTTGTAATTAAGTTAAGCGCGTACTCTTGCCCAAACTTACGCGATGTGTTGAAGAATTACGCTCAATTCGAAAATATTTGCAAGCGCCTGTAGATATCTATCCAACATAGAAGCGCTATTCCGGGGTCTCGTAATTTACATACTAAAAATAGTTTTAGTGCGCGGGCATTTCTGAACATTATGATATTTTGTCAATAAAAAATAACCGAGTCCCTCGACACATACATACCCTTATTACATAACCTCCCTTTTTATTGTAAATAAAAGCCAATATTTGCAATTCAAATTCGCCATAGAATATATTTCGGGACCTCTTTTTTTATTGTTTTCGCTTTCGCAGTAAAACGCCACAATTTGCTAATTTGTACGAATCACCTTTCTTTGTTATCGCATTGAGAAGCAAAATGTCCGAAAATTGTGATCAATTAAGATGTTATTTTCACTAATTGTTAGTCGCAATTATTTCGGCAGGTAAGCATTAAATTACACTAGTTAACGCTTACCAGTTCACAAAATTATTCTCTAAAAACGTTATTATGAAATATTTTAACATACAAGATACCGTATTTAAATAAAAATCCGTTTAAAAAATTTAAATTTTTTCAATTAAAGTATAAATTATGCATAAAGATGTTATTAGTATTACTTATTGTCACAAACTAAGAGTCTTATACCGGATGTCCTATGACATTATTCGTACACCTTAAAGATATATTACTCAAGCAATTTCATGTCAAAATTATCTAATGAACATATGCCCCAAACTCTATCGTAATTGAGCTATAAGCATTTGAAATTTCAGGGAACCCTACTAACGCTAGTATAGGTACCGCTGTTAATTTAGCTATTAAAAAGTCGGGGTGGTTGTGATCATTTATTATTCATTGTGACAGTAAACGTCACTTACAATTAGAGCAACGCAAACTGCGCTGAAAGCCAGTGGCTGACGCATAAAAATTTACACAAAATAAACACGACCGGGACAATTCGGTATAAGCGTCAGTATAACTGCGACTCGAAAGCCGATCTGTTGTGTATGCATCTACGCTGTCGTATACTATATTGTAGTTCTACGTTTGTTTTGAAAATGTTTCCTACGTCGCGAAAACGACCAAAGTTGGACACAATAAGAGAATTTATTGCAGAAATGCCTGATTTAAAGTGTGATGGCGCTAAAATTCAATGTGTAGTGTGTAAAATAGATTTAATGTGTTGGTCGAAAAGTGATTGTCTACGGCACGTATAGTACAGGGCATTTTTCAAAAAAAAATTCCGCACGAGATTATGACAAATTTAAATTTAATTTATGTGTTTATTGCATGTAATTTACCATTTCATTTACTAAGGAAGAAAGCATACGTTTCGTTTTGGAATGAATATTCGGACTTTAAATTACCAAGTGAGAGAACATTACAGAGAGTTGTGCCGTCTGCTCGTGAGCATGTCGAGAAAAGAATTAAATCGGAGTTGCAAGATAAAAAACTGTGGTTATGTGTGGACGAAACAACAGATCGGAAAAAACATTCTGTGGTTAATGTAATGGTACGCATAATGGAACCACATCGACCGTCACCCTCAATTTTACTAGCTTCCAGACGAATACAACAATGCACTGCCGAAGCAATTTCAATGTTGGTGTTAAATACATTCGAAAAGTTTGAACTTTCAACAAATCAACTGTTGATGTTTATGACTGATGGTGCCGCAAACATGCTTGCTGTAGGTCGATCTCTTAAAAAACATTGTGCTAACTTGTTGCATATTACATGTAAAATTCATACTCTCAGTCTCGTAGCAGATAGTATCATAAAATGTTATCCCGAGGTAGACGCTCTAATAGCACATACAAAAGCTGTGTTTGTAAAATCCCCAAAACGTATTCGGGAATTTCATAGACTATGCACCGGTATTCCTGACCCACCACAACCTATTCTTACTCGTTGGGGAACATGGTTAGAGGCTCCATTTTATTATCTGAAATATTTTGAGAATATAAAGAACGTGATTTTGCGGCTGTCAAGATAAGCCGCTTGAAATTTCAGGATAGTCAAGTTAAAACAGATTTGGAAATTATTCAGAACAATTACGTGGGACTAGCGGATGCGATAGAAAAACTACAAAATTCTTCGGTGTCGTTAGTGGAATCTTTGCAAATAGTGCAACATGTTCACGCACTGCTATGCGCGATAGAAGACGCAAGAAATGTTTGTGTTTTAGAAAAGTTTGAAAGTGTTTTAGATAAAGACTCTGATTTTGGCACATTAAGACAAATTTGTGAAGGTGCGTCAACAGAACCGTTAAGTTATTTGAAAGATTATTTTACTTACGCAAGTATAACGTCACTAGATGTAGAACGTTCGTTTTCGGCATACAAAAACACTTTTTCTTCACGCCGCACTCAATTTGCCGAAATAACTTTGGAAACATATCTAATGTTACAAATACTAAATAGACATTATCCACTTTGTGATTTCACGGAGGACTTTTAAAACGGTAAGTGTTTGAGCACGTATCACATTTAATTTATTTTGTGTAAACTTTTATGCGTCCGCCACTGGCTTTCACCGCAGTTGCGTTGCTCTACTTATAATTTAATTCAGCGTGTTTCGTTGTTTATGTTACATTGCAATAATCTTAAAAGTATGTTCATTTCAATTTTGTTCATTCCCAATCGTAGAGTGCCTTCTAAAAAAGCTTTTAGCAATGTCCATCGGTACTTATGAGAAACAGGCAGGTTTCCTGCAGCTATTATAACAATACTAAATTTGGTTGCCGCTCAACCTTCTACCACTGTCCGAAGAATATCCAACAGACTTAACGTAGGCCGCATGAGAGTATGGAGAACACAATTTCGGTTTGTACCTGTACCATATCTTACCTGTACAAGCTTTAAAAGCTGCCTGCAAGACTTCAGTTTAGTCGCTGGTTATTGAGAAATCAAGGGTTTTGTCGGAAAATATTGTTTAGTGATAAAGCCATCTTCACCAGGAACAACATCAATAACACCAGGAATTCACATTGTTGGGCACTTAAAAATCCACGGGAAACTAGGGAATCTCATTTTCAAGATAGATTTTCGGTGAATGGTTGCTGTGCTATTATTGATGATCGTCTCATTGATCCGATTATAATAGAACAACGTTTCGCAGCCGTTCACTACTCACGTTTCCTGGAAAATTACCTTCCAACATTACTGGATGACGTTCCTTTTAATGTAAGACGATGCATGTGGATACAACACGATGGCGGACCTCTCCACTGTAGTAGACAAGTAACAGCTTTTCTTAATCGAAACTATACGAACCTCTGGATTGGAAGAGGTGCAGCAGCTGCTTGGCCAGCAAGGTCACCAGACGTAAATCTCCTCGATTATTTTCTTTTGCGAAGGTTGAAAAGCCTTGTTTATGCAGAAGATCTTGAAAACAGAGAATAACTTCTTGCTAGGATAATGGATGCCGCAAAAAATATTCGTTCTGATCCTGAGACTGTTAGCAGGGCTACCTCTTCAGTTCTGAGAAAATCTAGAATGTGCGTACAGCAATTGGGTGGATATTTTGAACAATTAATGCAATAAAGCAACTTCTTTTTAATTGATTTTCAATGAGATTTTATCTGATATGTATTTAGATTTTAAATTATCCTGGCTCAGTTATAACAGAATTTTGGGCATATCTTCATTAGACATTTGACATTACTTGTAATAAAATTTTTAGTGTTTTAACTCAAGGGCATGAATTTTCTTAAGTTATATTCTGTTATATTCTAGTGAATCGAAGATAACGGCATCATAAATATTAACTGCTTATTGCTTACGAGACTTAAATAGAGGCCACATAGAATTCAATGAAATAATTACATTTACAATTCACCAGAAACTACATGTTTCGACATTTACAGCTTAGAACTATTACATTGACGCTAAACACATATTTAACAAGTGCTTCGTTAACCTGATTTATTGCACTGATATCCTTAGTATTCGAATGTAGAAATAATAAAGTTAGTACATATATAAATCAGATTATTTAGTTTTTTAGGCTATACCAGCATACTGATGATATGAGGAATTTACACGAATTATACATATGCTCTAAATAATGAAAAGTATGTGGATTTTAATTTAAAAGTTATGCGAGATCGAAGCGAAACATATGTCATACTTAATTAATGATGGAATCATTTAATAATACGAATTTCACCAACGAAAAACAACGCCTTATTAGTCATCCTAACCATACGACAATAAGCACTCATACCCACCGATGTTATAGCTATTATTACAGCGAATATCAACTCAGAATTCAATTTCACGATCGTCCATTCGCAGACCCCCAAAATACTTCATTTCCACTACCTTCCATACATAACTAAGTGCCATTAAACTACTTGGCGTGTCCCGGCGAAAATGCAGACCGCGTAAAATTATCCAGACGCACGTAGAACAATGAAACGAAACCCTCAATTGTCAAAATTACGAATGCACCCTACTCGTCGGTTTTAAGCGCGGGTCGTACGAAAATTTGCAGAAACGTTTCGCTGTCATGCGAAAGGGGTGGCGTTTTTCGCATGATGGTAACGTTGACGCGACGATTGCATGGCTTTAGCAGGATTTTCGAACATGGGCTTTCAATAGGGAGTCAATATGGCGTGACCTGTAACAACTTCCGGTGACGTGGAGTAGTACCGGGTGACTGGAAATGAAATGTGTTCGAAATTAGGAATATATCGGCGTGTTGGAAAATTATGTGCCGCTACATAATACAAGCTATTAGTTGGACTAAGCATTTTTATGACCTTAGATTAATATGAATGGGGTTTACCTTGTCCACTTGGGACTAACAGACATTAGCTATATATAACATGTTAAAAATACAGTCCCTGGCCATCAAATTAGGACTACTTAAGAATATTATGGGTTTGGGGAGAAATTTAAAAAGAAACAAATGTTCTAGAAAACGAAATCACTCCCAAAAAAGAAAAACAATTAGGAGTATACAGCGTCCTGTATAACTGTTGCAATGAATTTCGTGACGATCTAATAGCAAATGGGTGCATGCCAAATTACTCTATTGGGGAAGTGCATGGTGGAGAATTACGAAAGCAATCTATAAATATAATATTTATACAGACAAACAAAATTACGAAAATTACAACTAAAAACCTGTCGTGTTAAAAGTTACTTAAACAATTAAAAAAATCAACAGAAACTAAACCAATAAGTTTTTTTTTTCGGCGATTGTCGCTCATAGAACTCCACCCCAAAAGATTTCTTGGCACTACTTTCGCGCCCTCTCCTACACGCGCTTAGGAATGTATGTTCTCACTTGCTCGCTGTAACACTCGCATTTTTCGCTGTACGCATTCGTCTTACGGTTCTTTGCAGTAGCCTCTCTACAGGGTACAACCTCGTGAATCTTCGGGAGATCTCCTTTTAACGAGGCTTCGACATTACTTTCTGGGCCGATTTTGCGTACGAATGGCAAGAGGCGTGGCAATTATCTGTGGCCATAATGTATTAGGCTATTACTCAAACAACAATTATGCTTTTATATATATTCGAAATTAAATTTATAATTAATAAATATTCTCATAAATTTTTAATATATTAATAAAACCCGGTAACTGGAGAGCAATCGCAGCGGCGGTGTGACTATCTTTAGGTGGGTGGGGAGGGCTGGTCGATTATGATACGACACGGCAAATCATCATCACTCAGTTCAGTTTAGCATTGGGTAGCGGATAGGGCGTGTTGATTTTATTGATACAGACGTAGTTATTAAATGTAGTTTTTAGTGAACATGTCGAAGACTAAAAAACGACCCTTTCAAGACATAGTAAATAAGTTTATTTCTGACTTTCCCGATTTGTTTTACAACGGGAGTAAGATAGTTTGTAAAGTGTGCAAAATACATTTGATGTCAAATAAGAAGTGGAACTGTACAAGACACGTAAATTCCGCACAGCATAGAAAACGAAAATTGGGCATGCCACCGAGAAGTGCATTTTTTTAATGTAATTCTTATGTTGATACACTGTAATTTGCCACTAGGCTTACTCGATAAACAACCGTTTAAGGACTTTTGGGACAAATACAATCCCGAGTTGCGGTTGCCATCAGAGAAAAAGGCACTTAAGCATGTTGCATTTGTATGCGATGACGTGGAAAAGAAAATGAAACGCATATTGAAAAAACAATTTCTTTGGTTATGTGTTGACGAGACAACAGACTATAAAAAAAATTCAATTGTAAATATTATGGTACGCATACTAGACCCTAGTAAACCCACATTACCCCTGTTACTAGCTAGCCGAAGACTACAAGAGTGTACTGCTGCAGCAATTACGAAGGTTGTACTTAGTACGTTGGAAAAATTTCAAATTTCAAATGACAAAGTGTTGATGTTTATGAGCGATGGCGCAGGGATAATGCGTTCGGTAGGCCGTTCTCTTCTTGAACATGGTTGCAAGTGTTTACATGTTACGTGTAAAGTGCATGCTTTACATCTTGTGGCAGGAACCATTCGACAATGCACTCCCGATGTAGATGCATTAATAGCAAGCACAGAAAAAGTATTTTTGAAATCTCCCAAACGCCTACGATCATTTCACGCAGAGTGTCCTTGTATTCGTCAACAACCGGAGCCAATTCTTACACGTTGGGGAACATGGTTGCAGGCAGGTTTTTATTATGTTGAACATTTTAAAATAGTAAAAGCCGTTGTTGCAAAATTCAATCCTGCCGAAGCTGCAGCTATTAAGGAGACCCAGTCGAAATTTCAAGATATTTCCGTTGAAACAGATTTAAAAAATATTCGTAGCCACTATAAAGGATTAGCTGACGCAATAGACCAATTACAAAATAGATCGTTATCATTATTGGTGTTTCTGCAAATTACGGACGGAAAATATAATCGCGTTTTGGAAAAGTTGATTTGTGATGGTGTATCGAATAATCCACTGACTAAGTACAAAGAGCATGTATAGCATCGGTAGATGTTGAACGCTCTTTTTCAAAATATAAACTCATTTTCTCACCACGGCGAACATCCCTCATCGAGACAACTGTGGAAACACATCTAATGGTGTAAACTTTTTGCCACTTTTATCCATATGATGTTAATACTGACAATGGTGCTTCTAGTTTTACTGTTCCGTAGCCAAGGCTGCTTAAAAGGGTGAGTGTTTCACTACTTTTCACATATTATAATTATGTATTAGTTCTGTTATTTTTTTTCTATTTTCTTACTATTGTTTTTGTATACTAGGCAGGTACGGCGGTGGCACGGCTCCCTGTTGCCGGGCTCTAATAATAATATATTAAACCTCACCGGTTTTGACAATCGTTTTTGTTCCGGAATTCTTTCTAAGGGTTCATTAGTGGTTGTAAACCATTTAGTCAGCTCAAATCGTCTCCCAGAAAACAATTTTACAGCTTCAGCAAGCAACTAACTGGTGCTATCCAGATTAGGTCAACTTGAGGCTACATCGTTCATACAAACATCTTTTGGTGTAATTTTGGTAAATTAATAGAATATCTTAGATGTATAGAAAGGTCATGAGACTAGCATATAGTAACAGATCACGTTCTTAAGTGAATATAGATAAAACAATACATAAGACACTTTTTGCAATGACTTTGCTCATTTAGGTTAACATATACTTTCTGGCTTTTGGGATTTATGAGACTAATCACGATATCAAAACAGGCAAGGAAATTATCTATCTCCAGACAATGATTTGGTTGACTACACCATCAAACGTAATACAACCTACATACCTTTTCGAAACGTATTGCTACTTGCACGCGTCTAGTCAGACAGTGGCAGAAAGTATTAATGTTTCAAAAGATGATTCACCGCACCTTTTCGAACATATGTACCTATGCACATACATCGGATGGCTTGCGTGCATAGCGGCCGTTGCAGTAAAAAAATTCGCCATGCGCTCGTGAATATATAGCGGATATCATACACGTGCATTTTAGATTCGTCTCGAAGATAAGATGGCGAAAGATATGCGTGGGAGATAGCCGCAACCGAGCAAATATGTAGTAAATACCCGTTTGGATCGTTATCTAAATGGAAACAGAAAAAATCCATATCTGAAGTCGTGTAACTTTCCTAGCTCGCCTAATTGGAGCCTATTCGACGGAAATTCAATTAATGCTATTGATGTAAGTAAATAAATGAATATAAAATGTTTTCGCGATTAAGAAGATACATCGAATTCTGATCGTAAAGATATACACGTCCTGTTGTTTAACAGCTTTCCTTCCTGCACTTTTTCTTGCTGTAATCAATGCATGTATGACCTTTCAAAAATTTGCTTATGAATACATTCGATTAGGATCTACAGATTTGATTTATTGGAATACCAAAGACTCAGTAATTATGTTATCTTTATTTCATAAAAGGTGATAAATGGGTAAGTTGATTTATTTGATTTTTAACGATTGCAACGGTTTAAAATCTGATAAAAATCCTTTCAGATGCTTAACTACTGATTAGAGAATGAGTTAAAATCAATCTCAATGTAGTCATATCGTTTTTCAAGTTCCAGTGAATGATTTTGATTTGGTGAAATGTTTACTATTAAAGAAGAGACTTAAGTGATTCAAATGTTTGAACATGTACAGGATATCTCATAGTGGGATATTCTGTGCACTAGCGTGTTTTCCATTTGCCCAAAATATGTTGTTTTTGAAGGTATAGCTCCAAATTACATTTGGATCCCAGAGAAGCGACCAAATAGTTTATATCCTGTCTACATTCTTCTAGTCCTTTACGCAAGCACGTAGAAAATAATTCTATTTTGTCTTCATAATAATTTTCTAAATTAAATATCACTTTTTAAGTCGCTAGGAAACGTGCGTCACTAATTTCAATTAAGTAATATATTTATATTATAGTCTCGAATATAAATATATTAGAAGAAAAAGAAATCGAGATATATGTCTATTGTAAGAATGTTAATTATTGTTAAAATGGAATGTGTGTCATATTTGGTTGTGGTTGACTTTAAACAGAAATCAAAGAGACGCCATGACAATCGTGGCTTTTTAGCTCAAGTCCTGTTTTGGAGAAGACTTTGAGTGTTCATTTGAAAGTAATTTCCAATGTTTGTAGTCTTTAAATTTAATTTCAAGTTCAAGTTTAATTCAAGTTCGGTCATTTGAAAGAACACCGGGCTTCCTACGTGATGCGGTGTTTCCCGCGTCATAGATTTAAAGTTAGTTTCTTCGCTGTCATTAATTCTCATTCAATGAATACTCATTCAAACTGCCGCAAAAGTTTCCAGGTGATACTTCCGAATCTACTATAGGAAATATCTACAAAATAGACACAAAAATTAAAAAAAATTTATAATATTAGAATATACGAGCGATGATCGTAAAATAAGGTTCCCGTATTTTTCAAGAATAGGCAGCATTCTTTATTTCCTTAACAATAAACATCGTTTTAAAGGTAAAAACTTAAGCTATTTTTCGTACATAATCGCTATTTCTATCCAAGCATTTTTGCAGACGGTGCTCCAACTTCTGTATCCTCATGTCGTAAAATTCTGCCGCCAGTCCTTTCAAGAATCTTTTCAATTGTGGTGTTGGAAATCTCAGGAATCCGAAGAGCGAGTTGACGAATGGTGGCCCTCCGATCTTCAAGCAGTATGCTCTCGACCTTTTCAACGATTTGCTCTGAAACTGATGGTCTTGCGCTCCGCTCTTCATCGTGAATTTCCGTCCTACCCCCAGTGAATTCCCTACACCATTTGCGGGCGTGTTGAACAGCTATACACTTTTCTCCATAAACTTCGGTTAATTGACGATTAATGTCTATAGATGAAACCCCTTTCGCATTTAAAAAACGTATCACAGCGCGAAGTTGGGAATCTTATTTTACAGAGACAATTTTAGAGACAATTCAAATTTAAAGAATTTGTGTAGGTACTGTGTTTATTAACACTTTCAAGAACACATTAGGTATTCGGTGCTTGATTATGTTTTTTCCCAGTGTCATAATGCTAAAGTCCTAAAACAACAGCAAATTTTATAGGTTTACGTAGTTGGAACAATTTTCATGAGGTTTTGACACATTTTATGCCATGGAACAAAAAAGTAAAGTCGAAATTAATGAAAAAAGAGCAGTTGCAATTTCAGGAATTTTTAGGAGTGATAATGAGACAAAATTTTGCAGTTGCTTTTTTTTTCTTTATTTTCAACGTTACTTTTTGTTCCAAAGCGTAAAATGTCTCAAAAACTCATAAAGCTCGTTCCAACTATGTGTGGACAAAAAATAAATCAAACAGTCTCCGTAGGAAAACCATTAACGTCACATAGAGGCTGTTCTGTGTAAATACCTATGGCCAGTGTTATCTGAAACGCACTGTATAAATATTTCAATAACCTCTAAACCTTTTTACTACTTGCTTCCACTTTTTTCCCAATTGTTTATCTCCCTTATATCAGCTTCCACTTTCTAGAGCCAGTTTTCTTTGCGCCTTCTTCATGCAGCACTTTTCTGACAACTCTTTTCTCCGCCATTCGCGTAATGTTCCCTAACCATCCCATTCCTTGTCCTCTAACTTTTTGTGTTTTTTCTTTTCTGTATACAAGTCAATTACTTCTCTATTTGTACCTTCTCTCCATTCACCTTCCGTTGTTCTTACACCTCCAACCAAGGTTTCTGTCGCTACTTTCTAGATGGCATGATTGTATGTCTTGGCACTAGGTGGCGCCAAGAAATATATTTTAGTGCTGTTTGCGGAGATTGATAGCGTAAACTCGAGAGGTGAATAACTACCACGAGAAAGAATTGTGCTCAAGTAACGGTGAGCCAGAAACATGTCCGTTTGCTAGCGCTTTTCTCTTCTCAGGTTGTTTTCGCCGGGAGTGTTTCTATCAACACCATGAGCAGCTATATTAGCATTATTTTGGTTATTGTTACTAGGAACCTTTTCATGTGTATTTCTTATTATAATGCTTTCAATGGTTACAAAAATGCTTTCAAGTAAAACAAACTAATGTTACCATCCTTGTACATTTTAAAATGCATTATGTACATAAAAGAGCATAGTACCACTAACAAAACATAAAAATAACCATCAATATGAAACGAGGAACAATACAGACTTTCAGGTACCAAAGCATCGACTATTTATGTACGAAGCAAATCCAACATACAAAGATATAATTTTATATAATCATTTGTCCGGAAATATAGAAAATATTACTAATGTAAGACTATTTGCCTCCGCATTAAACAATTTTTTAATAGAAAACACATATTATTCAGTAGCAGAGTACCTAGAAGACAGATGTATTAATTAATTTTGTATCTTATTATAATTGCATATCTTATTTGCTACTTTTTCTAAATGTTATGTTTTAGTTAATCTTATATACACTGAATTATTGTTTTGTTTACTTTGTAGAAGATTAAGTTATTTTGTCTTATGTATATTTTTTGTTGACGTGTCTTATTTCTTTTTGGATCTATGGAATAAATAAAGTTTATTATTATTATTATTATTATAGTTACTAACTTTTTTTTTAATTATGACTTGGAAGACGTATAGTATTTACCTTTTTTTTAATTCTTTAGTACGACTTTGCCATGAACTCGAAAAAAATTGAACCTATGGCATAAATGACGTTCGAAATTTAAAAGAAATATGAGAAAAGCTCATTTCTTTTTTAAACTTTAAACATTTTAAACGGAAAATGTTTTCCTTGACGGTGCCAAATCTAATATGGCGCCGATAAGAAATAAGCAAGTTGATGATGGCCAGGGGGAAGTGAAACGTCATATCAAGTTTCAAGTACATCATTAAATAAAAGATCAAAAGTGGCTTTAAGAATGTGGTTGTAGTTTTTCTTTGCAAGGCCAAATAAAGGTGTTGGAGGTAAAAGAAGAAAATGATTTGTTTTCGTGTATCTTTTAATGTAAAGCGTCATTTATCACAGATCCGTTTTCTCTTCGAGTCTATAACAAACACAAAATTTAGCAACTTTGCCATATTTATTTAGTAATAAGCGAAATCCGCATGGTGAGGGTCGAAAATGAATCGGGGGGGGGGGGCACTGTAGGACCTCACTGGATGTGTATGCTGTACAAAGCAGAATTGTTGCTTGAACATTAATTGCAATCCTGATGAAGCTGGCGCCTACTGTTTTTAAACAGTTGATCTCGAAAATGTTAGATAAACATAAATTATTGCAGAAAGTGAAGGATAACTCTATCGAATAAAGTTAAAGCGACGAAGTTTTCACCCAGCACCAAACCCAATCTATAAATCCGGACGTAGTATATGTAGATACATCGGCTAATCTATTTAAAAGTAGTTTCTTATCGAAAACTCATACAGTAAATAACAGTTTTGTTGCTTTTCGGAATCGCCGCGATGTAATACCGTTACGTAAATAGTAGTATATCTGCACTATCACGTGATAAATTACGAGAGCGAAACGGAGTCACTTTGCGAACTGTCAGGCGGGCTCTTTATCTCCGTTTCGAAACCGAAAATTTATTTCCGATTTAAAAAACAATTTGTCTCCCGCCATTAAACGATGATTCATCAGTATATTTGAAATTCATGATTCATTGTAACCCTATTCGCATATAAAAGGGTAAAATATATATGAAGGGAAGAAAGGGGTGTCTACTAGCTGGCTTTTTTTTCTGCGAATATCACGAAATGTATCGCATGCCATCTCTTTCGCCTTTGACTATCTGTGTTGTTTATCGTTCCGTCGAATTTTGCTGATACGTGCGCCTATGCGAAAGGTTAATTTTCGCCTGGTTTTATCTTTTGTTGGCGAGGTTAACGTACTTTTATGGCTTAATATTCCAGACATTAAAAGGAAATCGTTATTATCCTTTAGCATGTTATTATATCGCCAAGATTATATGGAATCGATTAAAGAAATATGAGGAAGAAGTGATGGGTGAATATCGAGGAAGCTTTAGACGTTGAAAATCGACTGTAGGCCAAGTATTCACATTAAAATAGATTCAAAATTTAGGCCCTTTATTTCCAGGGAAAAATTATATGAATCCCTTGCAAAATTAGAAATTGAAAAAAGTGCCAACAAACAATAAACAAAATAATGCTAATAAATAGCTTTGTGGTGGGTCCCAAGTCACCAAGGGATCGAAGGAAATGAAAAGGCAGATAAGCTGGCCAAAGAAGCAGCGAATATGCCTTTCATTGGTCCTAATCCCTTTTAAAAAACAAGCAATTAAGACATGGGAGGACAATCAAAAGGCCTCGTACTGGGAATGTGTTCCAGGACAAAAACAAGAGAAAGCACCCATATCAGGCTCGCCAAAGACAGCAAAAATAGCGCTATCGTTCAGCAAAGGGGATCTTAGATTACTGGCAGGATTTCCGACAGATCATGTAGCCCTAAAATATCATCTATTTAAATTAGGAAAAGCTAAAGATCAAATCTGCCGTCTATGCCAAGAAGATCTGGAGACGGCAGAACACATCATATGCAAATGTTTTGCTGTTAGTCGCACACGACACCAACATTTCAGTAGACCATATCTTGCACCTACTGAAGTGAAGGAAGAAGATCCTAAAGTAGTATTAAGGTTTATTAAAAGCCTCCAACTATTCTAACACACACAAGGGCATTTTGTTACAATAGATCTAGATCTAAAAGCATCTGTGCCATGGCCTGACCATAATAATAGTAACAATAATAATAAAATGCTAATATAGCTCCTCATGATATTGATGAAATCTCTTAAGGAAAAATCAATGTGAGGAGAGAGGACGCTAGCCGACGGCCATGTTTCTGCCTGTCGACTGTCATCAGCGTTGCTCCGAGCGCCCTTCCTACCTCGCATCGCTATTTGCCTCTCAGCTTATGCCACTAATTTCCAAAAAACAGCGATGAAATATCTCCTGGCGTCACCTAGTGCCAATAGATAGAACTATACCGTCTAGAAAGTAGCAACAGAAGCCAGAACACAGATGCCAAACCACATCTCGAGCAGTTCTTGGACTGCTCAACACGAGATGGTGTACGTAAATGATTCGGAGGCTTATCATAGTGAATTAAAATAGCTCTTTTTTTAGAAACCTTAATGTTTAATGATAAATATATTTTTTATGAACGATATTATTCTGGCCAAAACCTTATTTTTGAAGTTGTTTGTATAAATGTAATTAAAGCATTTAAGACAACCTATTACTTGAACTTCTACATCATAGCTACAGTTTTTACAATTTTTATGTAACTTCAACATCCAGCAAATCTGTGACCAAAATAGCTACCTAAACTTGTTGATTCGCGCAGATATAAACCAACCACTTTTTCATTTCTGGAATCCTAATTTTTGTCATCAGTAATAGTCTTGTTTGCTATATATACTACCGGCCATAATTATTCGCCCACCTACATATTTGCTTGGATTTTAGAAAATTATTTATTTATTGTTATTTGGGGAGTATAATTATTTACGTATAAGTAAAAGAAAGATATCACATTAAATAATTTATCAAAAGACTCCTCTGATACTTAATTATCGATTGAATCTCCTTAATCACATAATTACGGGACCAGGTAGGGCCGTAGAAAGACCGGAAATGTAAGAAAATTATCCTTCATTAATAAATATTTAATGTAGTCCAGGTAAAGATAACAATTCCCTATTTACCCGTACTAGAATTATGAATTTAGATTTAGTGGTTATTGTTCTTTTAAACTGAATATCTTTAATAAAATTATTTAAAATTAGTATTAAAATGCCGAAAATAAGAAAGTTGGTTTGAGAAACCCGCACAATGATTGTTGCTTTACATAATCTTGGTCGAAGTAACAGAGATATCGCAAGAAAATTGAAATTATGTCACCAAACTGTTGACTATAACGTAAAAAAATATCAAGAGGCTGGCACATTATTAAATAGAACACGAACAGAACGACGGAAAGTGACAACACCAGCGGAAGATCGTCGAATAATTCTGACGAGTAAACGGAATAGATGAAAAACTGCGCCAGAAATAACGATTAAAAAATGTATTGAGTGTGGAAAATGAGTTAGTTTAACCACCGTGGGAAGGAGGTTAAGAGGTGGTGATTTATTTGGCCGAACAGCGTTGCGTAAACCACTTTTACGCAAGTAAAATAAAATAAAACGGGCAGAGTGGACTAGAGAGCATCAATATTGAGCAATTGATGAGTGGAAAACTGTTTTATAGACCGATGAGTCCAAACTTGAACTCTTCGGTTCCAAGAGAAGGACGTTCGTTCGATGGTCGAAAGGAGAACGAGCAGCAGAATCATGTGTAGTACCTACAGTCAAGCATGGGGGCGGATCGGTAATGGTTCGGGGTTGTTTTGGCGCCCCATCCGTAGGAGGCTACCGGGAAATTTTGGAAACAAAAGCTATACCGTCTGGAATGAGAACAAATTGGTGACTATTTTATATTTCAACATGATAATAGCTCGAAACACATTTCTAAACTGTGCTGCAAATATTTAAAATTGGTGGAACGCGAAAGCAATATCAAAATAGCTTCCTCAGAGCCCAGATGCTAATCCCATAGAGTTTTTGTGGGGGAACTAGATAGACAGGTGAACATAAATCCTCTAACTTCCAAGAAATTGTTGTGACAACAATTACAATAAATCTGGCTAAAAATAGAACCCCCTATTCTGACGAAATTGATGAAAAGAATGCTGCAAGTGTGTGCCGCGATTATTAATAGTCGAGGTGGACATTTCGGCGAAACGAAGTTTAATTTTTTTTGTGCCAAATAAATGTTATAATAGAATATATATAATTAGAGCAACGGAAACTGCGCTGAAAGCCAGTGGCTGACGCATAAAAGTTTACACAAAATAAACACGGCCGGGACGATTCGGTATAAGCGTCAGTATAACTACGACTCGAAGGCCGATCTGTTGTGTATGCATCTACGCTGTCGTATAGTATATTGTAGTTCTACGTTTGTTTTGAAAATGTTTCCTACGTCGCGAAAACGACCAAAGTTGGACACAATAAGAGAATTTCTTGCAGAAATGCCTGATTTAAAGTGTGATGGCGCTAAAATTCAATGTGTAGTGTGTAAAATAGATTTAATGTGTTGGTCGAAAAGTGATTGTCTACGGCACGTAAATAGTGCAGGGCATGTTTCAAAAAAAAATTCCACACGAGATTATGACAAATTTAAATTTAATTTATGTGTTTATTGCATGTAATTTACTATTTCATTTACTAAGGAAGAAAGCATACGTTTCGTTTTGGAATGAATATTCGGACTTTAAGTTACCAAGCGAGAGAACATTACAGAGAGTTGTGCCGTCTGCTCGTGAGCATGTCGAGAAAAGAATTAAATCGGAGTTGCAAGGTAAAAAACTGTGGTTATGTGTGGACGAAACAACAGATCGTAAAAAACATTCTGTGGTTAATGTAATGGTACGCACAATGGAACCACATCGACCGTCACCCTCAATTTTACTAGCTTCCAGACGAATACAACAATGCACTACCGAAGTAATTTCAATGTTGGTGTTAAATACATTGGAAAAGTTTGAACTTTCAACAAATCAACTGTTGATGTTTATGAGTGATGGTGCCGCAAACATGCTTGCTGTAGGTCGATCTCTTAAAAAACATTGTGCTAACTTGTTGCATATTACATGTAAAATTCATACTCTCAGTCTCGTAGCAGATAGTATCAGAAAATGTTATCCCGAGGTAGACGCTCTAATAGCACATACAAAAGCTATGTTTGTAAAATCCCCAAAACGTATTCGGGAATTTCATAAACTATGCCCCCGTATTCCTGAACCACCACAGCCTATTCTTACTCGTTGGGGAATATGGTTACAGGCTGCATTTTATTATCTTAAATATTTTGAGAATATAAAGAACGTGATTTTAGAATTCGACCCAAAGGAAGCTGCGGCTGTCAAGGTAAGCCGCTTGAAATTTCAGGATAGTCAAGTTAAAGCAGATTTGGAAATTATTCAGAACAATTACGTGGGACTAGCGGATGTGATAGAAAAACTACAAAATTCTTCGGTGTCGTTAGTGGAATCATTGCAAATAGTGCAACATGTTCACGCACAGCTATGCGCGATAGAAGACGCAAGAAATCTTTGTGTTTTAGAAAGGTTTGAAAGTGTTTTAGATAAACACTCTGATTTTGGCACATTAAGACAAATTTGTGAAGCAGAACCGTTAAGTTATTTGAAAGATTATTTTACTTACGCAAATATAAGGTCACTAGATGTAGAACGTTCGTTTTCGGCATACAAAAACACTTTTTCTTCACGCCGCACTCACTTTGCCGAAACAATTTTGGAAACATATCTAATGTTACAAATATTAAATAGGCATTATCCACGTTTAATTTATTGTGTGTAAACTTTTATGCGTCCGCCGCTGGCTTTCAGCGCAGTTGCGTTGCTCTATATATAATACAACCTTATAAGCAGCCACCCTCACAGAACAACCCACGCTTTTTTGTTCCGGGAAAAAAAGGTCGTCCTCAGGTTTGTTATATAACATAACAAAATCGCTAAACAAAATGGGCAATTTTTTATTATTTTATTCAAACTTTCAGTTGGTGAGTTTCAGGTTACTTACCCCCTACTCTGACGAAATTGATGAAAAGAGTACTGCAAGTGTGTGCCGCGATTGTTAATAGTCGAAGTGGACATTTCGGCGAAACGAAGTGTAATTTTTTTTGTGTCAAATAAATTTTATAATAGAATATCAATCAAGACTATCAATTTCTTTGTTTTAAGAGTATTTTATTAAATGCAAAACTACAATTTCCTTTACAGTTAACACCTCCTTTATTTATGCGTATTTCTTTGGATAGACAAATAATTACAGCCGGTAATGTAGAAGAAGTAAATCCTATTTCTGAAGTGTTTTAAAATCTATAGATTTAACTAAGAAACAAGTATCAAACGGTTTTATAATTTTACATACCAAGACCACACCGTAAATATTACTCTATCATGTATATAGCTCACATTAATTAGATATTATCAAACTTTTCGCAATAAATCTTACAAATAACATTATCCCTAGAATTAAACTGATAAAACAAAGTGTTCTTTCGATTGTAACACCGATTATAAGGCGACAACATGTTACTACACTTATAAACAATTAATACAAGATCCTTAAAATCGATTGTCTCAACTTAAAATTGCTGAAAAATGTAAAACACATACATATGTCTATGGTATACATATATTACACATTTACGTCAAACAGTACGCTAAAATTCCTCTTATCTAAAAATATAATTCTAATAAATCGTATTTTCTCGTACAAATATACATAATTCGTTGCATATGATATATTTGAACGCTGTGGGTATATTGTCCCTATTCTAAGCTTACGTTAAACAAACAAACGTAGTAGATGAAGTGCTTTCAAGATGATAGCATCTTATCTAATTCTAGAAATGACAGGTATTGCGTCTATTTCGTTTCGTTTCGAGAACGACTGTCAATTAAAGTGGAATTAGTAGTTATTTTTGTTAGAATGTTTTACTTACGGACTTAATTGTGCGTTTGGAATGAAAATAAATTTCGTTCTGGAATGAATTCAGATAATAACTAACGTAACAATGTCAAAAATTAGCACAACTTTGGTACATTGTTGATGTGACGATGGTCACTGAATAAAATCCAAGGAGTTAACTTAACGTAGCGCGATCACGGTGCACATAACATCGTAAAGGCCATCGTAAAATACCAATGGGCGAATAACAAGCGTGGTTAAGAAAGTGTACGCCATCCGTAGTAAATTGGCGGTCAACACCCTTGTTTACAATGCTGTTCATCTTGTCCACTTTAATTGACAAAAATAGCAGTGACTTTTTGTAAGTAGGAACGAAGAAAAGATAACCAATCCAGTCGACTATGTAGATATGTAAAATTTTTAAATAATTGAAAAAGTAATTTACTAAAACTACTAATTTGATGATAATGATGTTCAGGTTGGAATGGACTTTGGGCTAGTACTTGCCGTTTTTATTGCCTAGGTTTAGGCAATAATTATTTTAGCAATAATTCTACATAGGGCACTGCACAAAGTTGTTACAAAAGAATCAAAGAATGGCAACCGTCCATTTCTATCTTAACACTAGAACCGCCGCGCCGGTCAATTTGACCGTCTTTCAATGTTAAAGTTTTTTTTTCAACGGAATTAATTTTAATATGATCTTGAAATCATGTGACTTTTCCTAAATTTAGCTTTACAATGCTCTCACAAAATTTTGAATATTTTATAGAACTCTAAACGGTGTTCTGGAAAATTTTACCTTAAACGGCCGCCCCGGTCAAATTGACTGGTACGTTAAGAAAATGTTTTGACAAACTTCATTTGTCAATTCTTTTACTTGGTTGCAACATTTGAAAGAACTAAACATTTAAGCATGTACCGCATGTAAATATATACATAATTTCAAAAATTTATTACATATAAAACGAGGGATGTAACTACATCAACCGATCAGAGCTTGTTCCTATTTGCTAGCACTTGTTCGTACTTGTTTCGACATGTTCAGCCTTGCCCTCGACAAAGAACCTGTTTCTACTCGTGCTCTTTTTAGTGTCAGACTTAATTTAGCGCATGCGTACAAAATATTTTGCAAGTTTCAACCTGCATTATTGTGAACATATAAAAAGATCGGTAGTATTCTGAAAGTGCATTCGTCCTGTTTAGTTAGACTGACAGTATGTGGTCCAGTAAAGGCCTCTCGGCTGCACAAGCTTTAGCGTATTTAGACGATCCGGAAAATTTTTCACCAGGAAATTCCGAGAATGATTCTAAATCAGTTTATACGGACAATGAAAACAAAATTCGTTCTCGAGTTGTTGCGAGTGAGGAACAAAATAGTGATGAATCTGACAATTACACAGTTTGTGATGTAACGGTTGCAGTGACTAGTGCTAGTTCCAGAGATAAGCAGGAAGTGAAAACGTCTGTTCGTTCTAATCGCCAGCAAAAGAAACCAACAGAAAAAGGATTTTCCTTCAATCTTGGTGCAGTTTGCAAATCAAATTGCAAGAAATTTCTGCGAGTCAGCCTACTGCAGGCAGAAAAATCCAACCCAATACATTCAGGGACAATCCAGGGTCAACAGGCTATGCAAAACAAAAAGTAACTGCAGAAAATGTGAGTAGTTTCTGGAGATTATTTATCGATGACTCGATGCTGAGACACATAAAACAATGCATCGAGGCTGAAGCTAGAAGACAACTAGACAGACAGTCAAGACTGACAATTATCTTTAGGAGATCTAGAATCCTCTATTGCCATTCTATACGCACGTGGTGCTCAGTGTTCCAGTCACTTAGAATTAGATTCCTTGAGGTCTAAAAAGTTGCGAATATCGTTTTTTAGTCAAACGATGTCTAGAAACGAATTTAGAGAAATCGTGGGATATCTCAGATTCGTTAAAAGAAGCAAAAACTTCTTTGAATTTGGATTGCTTCTTGATCTTATTGGTCTTTGACTATGAATTGAAAATCTTAGACCATGTCTTGTATTTTCCCTATGTTTTGTTTCAGTAACTATTTAGAAGCACTTAAGTGTCACTAAATCTCTTGCCCCTCCTCCCGTAGCATTGTAGTTTTAGCAAGTTAGACTGACGGTAAACTGTCTATACCTTTTCGTTCCTAATTGACAATTTTATCTAAGAAATACGCACAATACTAGGAACGGTCACCGCACTATACCAACGTGGCGGCGAGGCGTATTGGCCCCGGCACTCACGCAAACACATAAAGCACATGTCCCACGTCACATGGGAGGAATTAGAGGTCGCAGGGGCCGTAAGAAAGACCGAATTTACGATCGGGTTCACCGCCGCGTCTGTTTGAACGCTACGCTAACCGCACACACCGAATCCCTCCGTCGGTTGCCTTCTTCTTCATCTAAAACCGCCTCCTCTTTCGCTCCGGCCTTGTTTATTACATCGCGTTGGATACCCGGTCTATCCGTGTACAGCGACCTCCTTTGTAAATAGATTACCCCTCTTTCTGTGTACAATCCGCCTATTTTAACTCCTCAATTTTCTTTCGTTTACACAGCCGAACTTCGTAAGTCATGTAATAACGTATCGGCGGACCGATATTGCAAGCGATATTGGGGGAGGTTCGTGCGGAGGTTATATGAGGAGATTTTATATAAATTTACTTTGAAGGGCAATGCTTTTTTTGTTGTTTTCAGTGGTTTTATCTTCTTTCGTTTGTGAAGTGAAATGATACCTAATGAAGTTCCTGCATTTTCATCAGTGAAAAGTGTAAGGGTTTGGAGCAAAACGTTCATTTTCTGATGGATAAACTTCTACGAAGGGGGATTTTTATATTATCTACCTAGCCATGAAAAAAATAAGTGACGTTAGCAGCTTTCTGCTGTCAAATAGTTGCGACATTTTGATATAAGCTGACCAAGTGTGGTTAATATTCAAAATGTTGTGTTGTTTTTATAAAGGTTTAATCAACCAAAAATGAAATTCAGCTAGAACACAGAAGTGTCATCAAGTTCTTAACGAGGGAGGAAGTGGACCCAAGAATATTTTTGAGAGGATAATTAATGTCTAAGTCTAAAGTTTTGATATCAGTACACTCAGGTACAAAAAATTTGTTTCATCTGAGTTTTTCTTTAGTAAAGAAAAAAATTTTTGAGATACAATATTAAGATTGGCGATAAACTTAAAAGGAACAGATAAAATTCAATAAAAGATACATTTACAAGAAAACACAATTTATTGAATTATATTAAATTATTTGGGAATTCAGATATTTAAAAGAGTTTCATTAACAAAAAAAAAATAATAATAATAACATTTTACAGTACTTATTGTAACTAATACCGAGTATTTCCACCTCGGGTCCTTCTGACAGGTTGCATACGTCTCGGCATGGTGTTAATTAAATTTTGAACATCATTTTGATCCAGTTGCTCCATTTTGCCAGAAGCGCCGCAGCAAGTTCAGTCAAATTGCTTGGACGGGGTACACGCGCTCGAATCTACTTTGCTAGTCTGTCCCAGAGATGTTCTACTGGATTAAGGTCGGGACTGCAAGCTGGGCAATTCATACGCACAACCCCGACCTCACCTAAATATTCGTTGAAGATCCGAACACGGTGCGGACGCGCGTTATCGTCCATAAAAGAAAATTAGGCCCTGTAAATGGAGCGAAAGGAACCAGCTGCTCTTCTAAAATAGTGTTTATGGACTTTGCAGCCGTCATAAAACCTCCATCAACCACCATCAATTCAATACAGGCTTCGTTACTTATGCCCACCTAAACCAAAACGGAGCCTTCCCGGAAGCTAATTCTTTCTACAATGTTGCGTTGAGCAAATCGCTCTCCCTGTCTTCTACAAATTCTTTTCCAGTCATCTGGTGTTTTTAGGCAAAATCTGGATTCATCCGAGGATTATACGTTGCTCCAATCAGCATGACTTCAGTTTTCGTGATCTTGTGAAAAAGATAGCCGAACTCTACGATGTTCCACAGATAACTGTGGACATTGGACTGGTCTTCTAGATATTAAATTAGCTTCGGCTATATGTCGACGAACTGTCCATCTGCTTACATGTACATTTCTTACTTCGCTCAGTCGATTTGCTACCTCAACTGAATGCTTATCCCTTAAAACTGAAGAAACCACAAAGCGATCATCTCGTTCGGATCTTGCTTTTCTACGGCCTGATCCAGGTCTCCTAATATAGCTGCCGGTTTCATTAAAACGCAGAACAGCTCTTTGGACTGCTGAAGGAATAGCGCTTAGTACCTGAGCAGCATAATATTGCCTACGGTCATTTTGAAATAAAGCTATTGCCCTGGTTGCATCCATTGGAGTTAAATATATTTTTTGGAAAGAAAATGTCTAGCTCCAAAAATAAACACAAGGGACAACTGACACTTTTTAATAATACGAGTGTCAATCTAAATTTATATACACCTCGTCGCAAGCCCAGAGTTTTAGAAGTACAAATGAAGATGAAACAAGTAATGGATCGAATTTTTCGCAACTGAGTGTAATTGAAGTGGTGGGTGCAATAACTAGGCAGCTCCACTTTTTGTCAAAGTTGGGTTTCTTATCGGATATGACGCAGAAAACTAGACGGATTGCTTGCTGCAAGAATCTGGAAGCTCCTATTAAAAGTACGGGCGCTAGCTATTTATTTGGAGCTGCTTCACTTATTGTTTTCTTCAAGAATAAGGCAGCTCTTTAACCTATCTGCTTCTTGCTCCTAAAATGATATAAAATACCAAAGACATTTTTCGTTAAAGAACTTGTATAAGAGATGATTTTAAACTACAAGGAAAAATTTGCCCCTAAAGTTCAAAAATTTATTTTTCAAAATACAAAATGATAAAACTTAAAGACGAACATAAAGACACATTACACTTGTGTCTGAAGTGGCAAGTACGTAGTTTCGTGTTTGAACCATTTGATGTACTAAAATATCTGCAAAACCATTGTTTCCGAGACCGGACGATAGACTGTATAATGCTCCTCTGTCTTTCAAAAAAGAAAAGCTAAAGAGTGTAGAATTGGTTGCACAATATGTTGGAGAGGTTGAAATGTGGTATTACCAAAAACTCGTTACTGCAGAAGCTGACGAAAGCCAACCATCGGAAACAAATAATGGATATGAATAGTACTTTTTTTTTAATACTACCTCGTATAAGTTTCTTTAAGGAATTAATTTTTATTTGTATTTGTGTTTTTAATTGTACCTGAAATAGAATTAAAAGAAATCACCAAAGGTGTGAAATTTATAGTTTTTTAAGCAAAAAGCAGGCAGCTTCGAAATAAAAAAAAAATTCCCCTATGAATAAAATACCACATAAAACTGCTAATATGTATGACCTGTGACATATATTTTTAGCGAGGAACAAGAACCAACAAGTTCCCTTTTTAAAGAAGAAAAAGACATACATTTTCAGAATCGGATCACAAAAACCATGTAATAGATCTCTGAGATTTTTCAAACATTTCTTTGATTTCCCACAAATTTGTTAAACTGGATCTGTCAGGTTCTTACACCCATCCCTTCAATTTCGATGGGGCAGGGAGTCAATTCAAGATGACCCAATATGCGGAAGGCCTATTGAAGCAGGACTCAACGAAAACATCAAGGACGTTGAGGAACTGGTCTTAACAAATCGAAGAATAAGTGATAAGGGATATCAAAAGCTACAGTTTTAAAAATCTTGCATCAAAATTTAGGAATGCATAAAATTGCTTACTCCTGAACAAAAACTATACCGGTAACAAATATGTGAGGAAAACGGCGGCGTTGGCTGACGACAAAGGTCTTTTTTCAAAAATTATAGCGGGTGATGAGACCTGGGTGTATCACTGGGACCCACCGATGAAACAAGAATCCATGCATTGGGTTCATAAGGGTCCTCCGCCACCAAAAAAAACCAAGAACGCAGTCTTCATTAGGAAAACAGAGGGCTACGGTGTTTTGAGATGCAGAAAGGATATTGTTAATTGAATATATGGAACAAGGCACTACAATGACAGGGGAAGTCTAGAAGCAGAAGGAAACAATTGAAGAATTGAAAACTACAATTCAAGAAGAAAGACCTCAAAATTGTTAGCGAAGGATTATTCATGACAATGTCAGAAAAACAATCAACGACAGCGGTTTTAGAGAGATTTTACAGTCCGGACTTGGCACCGAGCGACTATTATCTCTTCCCTAAATTAAAAAAAATTACTTCAGAGGGCTGCGTTCTTCTTCTTGAAAGCGGCGATGGAAGAGCTTTTTGAAGACCTGCTGAAAGACTTTTTTTGGAGGGTATTTTTTTTGTTTCCTAAATCTTTCTCTTCATGACTAGGTAGATACTATAAAAATTTGAGTAATATTTATTTATTTAATACAGACACATACAGGAATTTATCCTAATTACATATATCATTAAACTTTCTTGAAATAAAGTTCTTTACGGTTTTAGGGTTTATATGCCATTAGAAACTTGCAACAGAAATTATTATGATGATTGCGGTGCTACCTATGCTGAATATTTAGAATCTTTGTCAAACAGGCCCAAGTGTCTTTAAGGTGCACGTCATTACTTTTAACCTCACCTTTGTTGCCTAATTTTTATGTAAACAGCAGTATTATTCTGGCGGTTTTCGATTAACCTTTGTCCAAAGAAAATGAGTGAAAATACAGGTGCAGTGTGTAATAATATATTCAGAAAGAAGAGGGAGCAAACCGGAAATATCCGTAAAGATGGTAAAGCTCGTAGAAACAGCGCACAACCTTATAAGCAGTCACCCTCACAGAACAAACCGCGCTTTTTTGTTCCCGGAAAGAAAGGTCCTTCTCAGGTTTGTTGTATAATATAACAAAATCGCTAAACAAAATGGGCTATTTTTTATTATTGTATTCACACTTTTAGTTGGTGTGTTTCAGGTTACTTGTAAGCGTAAATTTTTTTGCAAGTCCATTACATTTGGGGCTAGAATGGAGCTTTTCAAACAATTTTGAGTTAATGGAAAATACAGTGAGCAACAAAACTTTTTAATTAGATTGTTAGAATATGACAAAATAAATAGAAGAAGGCATGGTACTTATAATACACCTGATTTAAGCAGAAGGCAACACACATTCCGATACTTCTTACTCCTTCCTGGCAATTCAAAGGTACAAGTCTGCAGGAAGCCATTCTGCGAGACGTTTGGTATAGGGTATAAGCGAGTTAAACTCCTGTGTCAAAAAATTACAGCATTTCCTGAGATCATACTATACAAAGAGAAACCACGAAAGACAACTTTATGTGGAAATTTTTGGCAGAGACTTAATGTTTCGTTGAATAGTTTTATTTGAAAATCATGGCCATCTAGCTGTATTAGATGTGCCCAAAAAAAGTGCAATATCTTCGAAAATACTGGAAATAAGTATTACGTTACTAGTACCATTTTAAAGGTAATAAAATTCTGTCAAGCATTACGCAAAAGTTGAAGGATTCCAAGCACATCCAAGAGTAAAAATTCCTTGACTGTACAAAATTGCTTGCGACAAAGAATACAGAAGTTAAGAGGCAAACATTTTTCATTTCGAATTGCATTATCTTCATGGCGCGTATACACAACATATATCTGGAATGGCAAATTTAATATACAACTGCCAGTTTGTCGGAAGGGGACGTCAGTTTGACCCGGCGCGCATTATCGAACGTCGAACAGCGTGCAATTCTGCGGAGGAATTGTTCCAGAATTGGCAAATTATCTCCGAATTGCTCAGTTTCCTACTGCCGAACTTCGTGAATTTGCGCCGAGTCGTTTGGCTCCGGTGGAAATCCACTCGACGCGACTCCGGAACCCGTAGCGCCACACTTCGCTCCTCTCGGATAGGTCGAGGGAGTGGGAGGGGGGGGGGGACAGGCGGCGGAGAGTTACGGTACTACATTTGTCTAGTTTTGTCCTAGTGCACTCGAGTCAAGCACTCCCAACTACTACTTGTTTTACACTTATAACTTCGACAATAACATAAAACTTCGTCAGAAAGGATAAATGTTTAATTTTACGAAAACCGTCACGCAGAGCGAAGCAGTTCTAACGTACGAGAGGAAAAATTACTTAGGATTAATGCTTAAGCTCTTGTTTACTTGCAACGTTTTAGCAAGCTTCCATTTGTTTAAAACTATTGAAAAATGTCCTCATACGGAAAGGAAAATTTGTACAAATAATATTTTTATTATTTCTGACATAGAGGAAGAAAGTGATTTTGATAGTTTAACTAACAAAGAGAGGATCGAGTCAAATAGTGTAAATGTAAAAACAAGAAATAAAACAAAATTGCCTGTCTAGTAGACCAACAATGTAAATAAATAACTCACACATCCTTTAAATATTTTAATGTCCTGCAATTTTTTTTTTCAAGACATACAAATATAAAATAGTACAGACGATAATTTACAAAAATTGAATTATATCAGCAAACATTTACTGAACGTATGCACTTACGTGAATAAAAATAGTAATTTCCCAACTAATGTAGCTTTAGAGAAGTGTAATAAAACGTGTTATATGCTACCAACGAACTAAAATGAGATAGTTAATATCATTGCTGAATTAAAAAACACTTTTTCTGTTGGACACAATGAAATACCAGTGCCGTTGCTGAAATCATCTGCCGTTTACATTGCCAAGTCATTAGCTCACATAATTAACCTGTTTTTACACGTTTACTTTTCCAAATTACTTAAAAAGAGAAATTGTAAACCTTATACACAAGAAAGAGGATAAAAAACAGATAACAAATTATCGGCCAATAACTTTATTATCGAATATATCTAAAATATTCGAAAATATTATACATAACAGGTTAATATCATTTCTAAAAACAAAAACTATGTTATACACCCTTATCTTCGTCTTTTTATTAACCTCTTTTTTTATTTAGAAAGGATTTTAGTAAGGCGTAGTATATTTTATTCATTGTTGCAATTCTATGTCAAGTCTTTCATCCTCCTCTATCATTGTACCAAGGTACTTCAAATTCTATATGATTTTAACTTCGTTGTTTCCTATTTTGACCTCTATGTTTCTTCCCCGTCTGTGCCTATTTCCATTATTTCCGTTTTCTCCACGTTTATACGCATGCTATATTTCTCTAGTTCTCCCTCCCACATTTCCATATTTTTTCTCAGGGCTGGGCTGCTTCTGTCGGTGCGCATAGGATCAAATCATCAGCGTACATCAATTCTTTCAAACTTACTCGGCGCATTTTCCTGTAACCAACGACTGTGCCCTTCGCCCCTCTGCCATTGACTGTCTTCGCAATGTCGTCCATAACTATTATAAACAATAGGGGGCACAGGACACTGCTTTGCCTGACTCCTTTCTGTGTTATAAACAAAGATCTTCCAAATTTTTTCTCTAGAAATCGAGTCAAAAGCTTTCAATAGTTGCACATGGGTAGACTTTCCCTTTTCTTCTTATAATTTTCTCACACAACTGCCTTAACAAAAAAATCCACTCCAATGTACTACAACCTTTTTGAAACCCTGCTTGTGATTGCTCCAATATATACTTTACTGGCAGTACAAGGTAATGATACTCCTCTATAATTTCCACCGTCTAACTTGTCCCGTTTTTTGTGCAGGGAAAATTAACACAGCCGTCTGTCATTCTTTTGGAATCTTCTTACTAATCCATATTTCATTTAATATTCTCCTCAGCATTTCTTCTCCTGCTGGCCCCATGTATTTTAATATTTCTGGTTTCACTTAATCTGTACCTGCTGCTCTGCCGTTTTTCATATTCTTAATTGCTTCCTTCACTTCATCGCTGGTGATTTCCTCCCTCGCTTAAGACCCCTCTCTAGTATCTTTTTGGTTTTATTTCCTTCCCTTTCGTCTGTTCCCTCTAGTACTTTACAGAAGTATCCTTTCCATCTGTTCCTTATTTCTTCTTTGGACTTTAGGAGGTTTCCTTGTTTATCTTTTATCCGATGGATATCCACGCTTTTTTCTTGCATGACGTTTTTTTGGATTCTAAATAATTTTCTCCCATTCCCTTCCTCTCCCTTTTACATTTCCTCACCAAACCTCTCCCATGCTTCCCCTTTTGCTTTTTGAACTGCTGTTTTTACTTTTTTCCTTTGATTCTTATATGCACCGTAATCTTCTTCTGACTTCGTCATTAGATATCTTTGCCATGTGGTTTTCTTAATTTTGATTTCCCGTTTCACTTCCTCGTTCCCATCGGAAGAAGCACCTTGATTATCTTCCAATAATTGGCTGACAACAAGAATAAGATCATCTCATACATAGTACGAATTTAAGGAGAGCATAGAAAATGCCTCGGTAGGTATGAGAACAACGAGAGTAAGCTGGGCGAATTGCGAAACATTTCAATGCAAATGAGGATCTCACAACGTGTCAGACGCCGACTGCCCCCATCGGAACCTCCGTAACGCGGGTGGAGTATGCCGCCGAAATGTCGTCGTTGTGCGAACTTTAGGGCAGATCGTTCTGGTCGTCGCGACCGAGAGACGATTTCGGAAACATGAGACATCGCTAGGTCTTAAATAATTAGGGAAAATGCGGCGAGATATATGAGAACTTGTTGAAAATTTATTAGCATACAAATAAGAGTTGCATGGGTTGATACGTTTTCATAACCTTTCAGTGTTATTAATGAGGAATTCCTTATTCTACACGTACACAGAGAAATAGTTTCTTGCATAAAGAAAATACATTTTCTGGCAAAAATCAGCCTCTGCTCACGAAAATATTTTTATTTCAAGACTATAAAAATGTATAATATAAAAAATTAGTTTTCTAAGGTTAGAAAATCAAGAAAATTCAAGATAGAAGAATGTTTCTTCCAAGTAAATCATTTAGTTTTATGTTAAGTAAATATTCCTATTGAAGGTAGGGATGAAAAAATTACAATAATGAAAAAGGAACCGCTACTATCTAGGACTATACCTCTGGAAAGTAGGTGGTGCTAGGAAATATTTCAGTGAGTGCTTTTGAACATCAGTGGCATAAACTGAGAGATGGAGAGCAATGTTGGCAGGAGCAAAAAACGTTATTGCTTTTCTCTTCTCACATTGTTTTTGCCTGGATTGATTCCATCAATTACCATGAGCTACATATTAGCATTATCTTGGTTATTGTTTCTAGGCAC